>CM042246.1:36909357-36976857 GCA_023566225.1 Romanogobio albipinnatus | reverse complement strand
ATCAGCCTTTCACTCTCGGATCTTCCCCTGCGTCTCTAGCAGATGTGTGATGCGTCCAGACGGATGCTCCTCCTGTGCAGCAGATTGAATGATGTCACTGCTGGCTACTGCAGTTTCCCAGAGCATGCGATCATGATCACAGATGCGATTTCACATCTGCACAGCTCAGTTCTCTGATAATTTGACACATACTGGCCTTAGAGCGCATCACGTCCTGTCCAATTTGCTTAATATGTGTAAACAATTAAAACGTTTACATTTAAGTGTCTAGCATACGCTTTCCTACTAAATCAGCTTAAAATAAATTGCACAAGTGCATGTTGTTTGCTTGCAAGAAGAATGAACTGTTTTGACAAGGCAAGCCAAATTAATTATTGTTGAAGCTCATGCAAGATCAGTATCCCTATGGTTTCTAAATAGAATTTTTAAATATAGATTTTTTTTCTTCTCTCGAACTGCATGAAAAAATTATGTACAAACAACTTTTTGTCCACAACCGCCAGGCAGCATTTCTAGAAATAGGAGTCAGGGTGGGGCAGAGAGTAATAAACTTGAGTAATAATGTTTCTGCTGAAGTTGATGCCTGTTTCCCAAAACTACATTAGTGCCCAAAATGTTGCCCTGTGTGGAGCACCTTTATATAACAGATGGATAGCTTTACTTTTTAATACAAACCCTGCAGGAGGAAAATTACTTTTTGCTATGTATGAGTCATGACCAGTGTGGACAGCTCGTAGTAAGTGTTCACGGAACAGCACATGGTCCATTGGCAGATAGGATGTGCATTATTGATGAGCCACAGAGCAGGTGTACTTTTGGGTTTTGGAATTTGTGTTTCAGTGCTTTTGGTGCAAACAGTGACTTATCTGATGATTGTAATCAAGATACACCATACTGCCAAAAGTTATGGGACACCCCACCAAATCATTGAGTTAAGGTGTTCCAATCACTTCCATAGCCACAGGTGTATAAAATCAAGCACCTGAATTCACTGAAGCTCAGTGAATTCAAGTGGGGTACCGTGATTGGTTGCCTAAACCTTATGGAAAGCCTTCCCAGAAGAGTTGAAGCTGTTATAGCTGCAAAGGGTGGGCTAACTTCATATTAAACCCTACAGATTAAGAATGGGATGTCATTAAAGTTCCTGTGCATGTAAAGGCAAGCGTCCCAAAAACTTTTGGCAATAAAGTGTACATAAGTATTCACAGCCTTTGCCATGGCACTCAAAATTGAGCTCAGTTGCATCCAGTTTCCACTGATCATCCTTGAGATGTTTCTACAACTTGATTGGAGTCCACCTGTGGTGAATTCAGTTGATTGGACATTATTTGGAAAAGCGTACACCTGTCTATATAAGGTCCCACAGTTAACAGTGCATGCCAGAGCACAAACCAAGCCATGAAGTCCAAGGAATTGTCTGTAGACCTCTGAGACAGGATTGTATTAGTGCACAGATCTGGGGAAGGGCACAGAAAAATATCTGCAGCATTGAAGGTCCCAGTGAGCACAGTGGCCTCCATCATCCGTAAATGAAAGCTTTAGCATAAGTTCTGCCGGGAAGACTTAATTGTCACGTCACTTAAACTTTTTTATCTATCCAATCACATTCTAATACTTGAGTATAAAAGATCGGTACTTACTCATGTCTGAGTTCGCAGATCCTGACGTTCCAATTCACCACCATTCTTCCCACCACCTCCAAGTCAAATCCTTCCCTACATCCACCCCACAACCACCAGGATGGTCCCTTCCATACCTCAAGGGGGGGTCTGCTGCACCTCTGCCTTCGTCTTCCGGCAGGATATGCAGAGTCCGGACCCTCAGCTTGCGAGCTACGGACGGGGCCTATGCCAAAGTATTGTATTGCTTGCTGAGTTGTTACAGTTTTTGCCGATTGCTTACACACGTTTTGCTAAATTTGGCTCATTGTGTCAAAACTCTACACACAAGCAAATAAGACACAACACTGGGAAATAAACCATTCACATCTATGTCAAATTGAAACTCTGCTATCAAAACTTAACAATCCTTTGTCAAAATGTCACTCTGATGACAAAATGATATCCACTTGCATCATATGAATACACTTTCAGATTAGCAGCAACACACTAGTCTACTTTATATAAAAAACTGCATTCTTTTGTTTTCAGTGTTTTTATTTAGTTCCACAGAGGGCATGTTTTCACAACCAAAAAATGAAATACTTTACATACTTACATACTTTAAATCATTACATTAAGTATATTTTACAGTACAGTAGATTCAGTTAAATCAAAAATAAAAAACAATACACTACTGTAAACACAAAAACACAATTGTGCGCAAGTGGGCTTATGGATCCTGCCGTCTGTTGGGGTCTGGCCACAGGATCTCATCAACATCACAAGCAATGTCTTCTCTCGCTAAGCATCGGGGAAAATATCCCCTTGTGTGCCGAATCCATCCCTGGATTGACCTCACATCAATGTCTCCGCAGGCCTGTTCCATTGCCTGCAGAAGAGGCATACGGGCATGTGGTTGGCGGTCATATACACGCCATCTCCAAGCGGAAAAAAATTCCTCTATAGGATTTAGAAATGGCGAGTAAGGGGGCAAGTACAGAACTTCAAACTGATCATGGTTGGTGAACCAGTTCTGGACCAGAGCAGCCCGATGGAAACTAACATTATCCCAGACAACAACAAACCTGGGCTGCTCTGGTCCATCCTGTACAACTGCATCATGAAGTGTATCTAGAAATGTGATTATGTGTTGCGCATTATAGGGACCCAGTTTGGCATGATGGTGCAGTAACCCTCGAAGACTTATGGCAGCACACAGTGTGATGTCTCCCCCGCGCTGCCCCGGGACGTGCAAAATTGCCCTTTGGCCAATTATATTACGTCCCCGTCGTCTGTTTTTGCTAAGGTTGAATCCAGCCTCGTCAATGTAAATACATTCATGCGGCTGTGCAGCTCCATCCATGTCCAAGATTCTCTGTAAAAAAAAAAAAAATACATATTGTGGATGGCTTTACTCAAAGCACACACATACACTACACAGAACCGACCCATCCCACCACACAGGTACCCGTGTAGATTTCTGAATGTATCTATATGGTACTAATCCAGTGGTACATATTCATCTGTTACTGGACTGCACCCATTCTTTATTGTAAATGTAAAGGACTGAAACACTTACCTGTACATATTCATGTCGAAGTTCTTTGACCCTGACACTGTTCCTCTCAAATGGGACTCTGTACAGTTGCTTCATGGTAATGTTGTGCTTTACCAAGATCCGTCTGATAGTTGTGATGCTTACTCGATTTATGTTGTTGAATACTTGCCTATCTGCAAGTATTTGTTGCTGTAGCTGGTGGAGACGGATTGCATTGTTTGCTCTGACTAGGTTCACTATGGCAAGTTCCTGCTGTTGGGTGAACAGGCGTTGGCGTCCACCCCCAGTAGGTCTTCTAGCCATTCTGTAGAAAAATGCAACCACAAATTGTTCTCGTCTGCTTCTTTTTTTACAGTACTGTGTATACTGAACTTTACTGTATTTACCATACACAGTACTGAAACATCTCAACACGTTACTGTATCAAGGTATGTTTCACAAAACTACCACTTTTGTTGAAAAAGGAGCATTAGCCACCCTGGAATACAATACATGTGATACAGTAATGTGATATGGTACAGTACTGTAAATACTCTATACAGTCTGAGTAGAGTAGAGAGTTGAAGACATACCTGTTTTCCAGCCGGAATGTCCTTATTATGGATGCAACTGTGAAGCGGCTTAGATTAGGATGGACTCTCTGCCCAGCTTCCCTCATAGTCAGGCCATGGTTTATGACATGGTCCACCAAAGTTGCCCTTATGTCATCCGAAATAATGGTCCTTGCGTGGCCTCTTTGACCACATCCTCCTCTCGCTCTCTGTCCTCCTCTTCCTCTGCATCTGCCTCTGCCTCTAGCTCTCCCTGCCTCCATGCTTGCAAAGTTCTCAAAATGGCTTAACTGGGGCCTTTTTGTAGCTGGCTGATTGGTGTTCAGTTTTGTAAGTAAGTGTTTTCAGGTGTGTGTCTATGCCTTTTCAATTAACCAATGTGTGTTGTATTTTGAATTGATGTGTTTTCCCAATGGTACCCTGAGATTTCATTTTTGAACTAAGTGTCTTATGTATGAAATAGTGTGTAGTGTCTAGGAGCAAGTGTGTTGCAGAAAGGAGCAAGTGTGTTACAGAATTGCAACTAAAGTGCAAAGCAGCGCTTTTGTTTAAGGTATGGTTACACTTTGTTTAAGGTATAGTAAAAACAACTTCAAGTTATGTTACTTTGGTTTAAGCATGTGTCTATAGTGTTCAAGCAACAGGCAAAAACTGTAATAAATGGATAATTGTCACAGTATTTATTCTCCCGAGTCTTTCTGGTAGAAATGGAAGAAGTTTGGACCCAGGACTCTTCCTAGAGCTGGTTGTCCGGCCAAACTGAGAGATTCGGGGGAGAAGGGCCTTAGTCAGGGAGGTGACCAAGAACCCGATGGTCACTTTGACAGAGCTCCAGCATTTCTCTGTGGAGAGAGGAGAACCTTCCAGAAGAACAACCATCTCTGCAGCACTCCACCAATCAGGCCTGTATGGTAGAGTGGCCAGACGGAAGCCACTCCTCAGTAAAAGGCACATGACAGCCCGCCTGGAGTTTGCCAAAAGGTCCCTGCAGGACTCTCAGACCATGAGAAATAAAGATTGAACTCTTTGGACTGAATGGCAAGCGTCATGTCTGGAGGAAACCAGGCACCGCTCATCACCTGGCCAATACCAACCCTACAGTGAAGCATGGTGGTGGCAGCATCATGCTGTGGGGATGTTTTTCAGTGGCAGGAACTGGGAGACTAGTTAGGATCGAGGGAAAGATGAATGCAGCAATGTACAGAGACATTTCTTGATGAAAACCTGTTCCAGAGCGCTCTGGACCTCAGACTGGGGCAAAGGTGCATCTTCCAACAGGACAACGACTTGTCAAGATAACAAAGGAGTGGCTACGGCTCTGTGAATGTCCTTAAGTGGCCCAAACTTGAACCCGATTGAACATCTCTGGAGAGTTCTGAAAATAGCTGTGCACCAATGAGAGGTCCTGAAAAAAGAATGGGAGAAACTGCCCGAATAGGTGTGCCAAGCTTGTAGCATCATACTCAAATAGACTTGAGGCTGTAATTGGTGCCAAAGGTGCATCAACAAAAAGTATCGATCAAAGGCTGTGACTACTTATGTACATGTGATTATTATTATTTTTAAAATAAATTTGAAAAGACTTTAAACAAACTTCTTTCATGTTGTCATTATGGGGTATTGTTTGTAGAATTGAGGAAAAAAATAATGAATTTACAGTATTGCTTAAGCACAATTTGAAAAACAGGGCTCATTTTGTCAAAACACTACACACTTTTCCTCTAATTTTTGTTGAAGACAGGTGAACTCACCTGTTGCCTTTTATAGTATATATATTGATTGTTGAGTTTATAGTTTAGCACCTAAGTGCCTGCACACCTGATGGCCATGTTTAATAAATTGGTTAATAGGTGTGGTATTTTGGAAAGCAGTGCCTTGAATTGGCAAAGAAGTGACCTCAGGTTAGATTTCTGTCTAATGTAGAGAAGTGTGTTTAGTGTCTTGCAAAACACTGTGTGTAGTGTTTTGCAAAAAGTGTGAGGCTGACAATGAGCCTATAGTTACTGAGGTTTTGATCCTTGAGTGTCAGGTTTCACTAACTGTGTGTTAATTTTAATTTTAGTGTGTAAGCAATCGTAAAAAACTGTAATCCATTTTGGAATAAGGCTGTAACATAAAAAATGTGGAAAAAGTGAAGAGCTGTGTATATTTTCTGGATGCAATGTATGCAATATATATATAAATAGATCAGAATATCATATCTTATAGAGACTGTGGGGTGGTCCAGTCAGTCATAGTAAGTTCGGGCGGCAGTGGCTCAGTGGTTCATGTAGGTTGTCTACAAAAGGTAGGATGGAAGGTTGGTGGTTCGATCCCTGGTTCCACCTGACCAAGTGCCGAGGTGTCCATGAGCAAAGACATCTAACCCCAGCTGCTCCACACGAGCTGGATGGCACCTTGCATGGCTGACACCGCCGTCGGTGTGTGAATGAGTCTATGAATGGGTGAATGTGAGGCAAATGTAAAGCTCTTTGGATGGCTGTAGGTCTTTTAAAAGCACTATATAAATGCAGTCCATTTACCATAGGCGGTGGGTGAACCAGCTCCAGGGTAAGGCTAAGGAAGGAGATGCACTTCCCCATTAAAAACACATTTAAAAAGATTTCCATGGAGTAGTTTCAAGTTACACATCGCTGCCCAACCTACACATCCCAGCATAAATGCTCCTGGTAAAGCATCTATGTTCACAAACAGGGTTTGAAATGAACCTTCTCACTCACCGGCCAATTTGGCTACAACATTTTTAAGTTACCAGCCGTTCAGAACTTCTACTAGCCAAAAATATCAGCTTATATATATTATATATTATATTTATATATTATATATATATATATAAATATATTCTGCTCATGCTGTATTTAATATATTCATGAGTTGAGTATTTGCGCTAAATAGTTAATTGCGATCTCACAAAGTTATATTATAATCAATGAAGCTGACTGCACAATGAATCTCTTATTTACATAATTGTTCATTATGAGAGGATATTTGCGAGCGTGCAGAGTTTTTGTTCAGTGCTAACTTAAACACCTCTGATTGGCCATTGTGCAGAGATGGCGACTTGGACTCAAGTCCCACTTAAGTTGCAAAAAAAAAAAAAAGTCTTGTGACTTGACTTGTCTCGCGAACAACTGACCTGAGACTTGACTCGAGACTTGACTTGGACTTGAAGACTGTGGAAAAAATGCAAGTCTTCCCTTTTATGTTCTCTATTTACTACCCCACATGACAGCACGAAACACCACCTTTTACTATTCATTCATTCACAAATATGCAGAAGCGAATATCACAAAACATTTCTAAACACACAGAGACAGCGAGTGTCTGAAGGCACGCAAATTCATCACATCACCCATTAGAAAACTGCTGTTAAATAAATTAGCAACAAATAGTAACAATAGTCAAGCCTTATCTTACAAAATGTTGTTCATTTGAAAAGCAATAATTTAATCCGAAGGGAAGCTGCGGTGTTCACAGCAGCAGAGGCTTGCGGCCCATTTTCAAGAAGTACACATTTCCATGTCCTTTTCATGTTTTTTTCCCCAAAGTAGGCTATTTGCTAACATGTAATCCAGATTTACCAAATTAATTTGCATCTGGATTGCACAAACACTTTCATACGCAATTTATGACCCTGTCCAACAAACGAGACACGCAGATGGAAATGTTGTTCTTTGTGTCGTTTACTGTAACGCTTGTCTACACACAGGTTTTGTTACCACTGGCACTCACTGGAAGACTCCATTATCCAGCATTGCTTGAGATCTACAGCAAACTACGGCAACTCAAATAGCTCAAAATATGCATTTTTTCATTTTTTCCCCCTTGTGGTGGTTCTAAATGGTATAATTTTGTACAAAGTTGAAAATGAATAGTAATGATTTAAGTAGTATTTAGTGTGCTTTATTTTGCAATTTTAAAGTAAAAGTAATCTGTTTTGATAGTTTAATACACTGTTAATTATAACAACTATTATAAAAAATATTGATAAAATAGAACAAAGACTTGACTTGAGACTTGACTTGGACCCTAAAGACTTGAGACTTGGACCTCAGAGACTTGAAACTTGACTTGGACTTGGACCTCAAAGACTTGAGACTTGACTTGACCCGGACCTCAGAGACTTGAAACTTGACTTTGACTTGGACTTGGACCTCAAAGACTTGAGACTTGACTTGACCTGGACCTCAGAGACTTGAAACTTGAAACTTGACTTGGACTTGGACCTCAAAGACTTGAAACTTGACTTGGAATTGGACCTCAAAGACTTGAGACTTGACTTGACTTGGACCTCAGAGACTTGAAACTTGACTTGGAATTGGACCTCAAAGACTTGAGACTTGACTTGGACCTCAGAGACTTGAAACTTGACTTGGACTTGGACCTCAAAGACTTGAGACTTGACTTGACCTGGACCTCAGAGACTTGAAACTTGACTTGGACTTGAAACCGTCAAAGACTTGAGACTTGACTTGACCTGGACCTCAGAGACTTGAAACTTGACTTGGACTTGAAACCTCAAAGACTTGAGACTTGACTTGACTTGGACCTCAGAGACTTGAAACTTGACTTGGACTTGGACCTCAAAGACTTGAGACTTGACTTGGACCGCAGGGACTTGTGAACATGTCTGCCATTGTGTTAAAAAAATCAACAGATATGTTTGTGATTGGCTACACTGCTCAACACTGCAAAAATGTTGTAAGTAGAAACCTTTGATGTTCTCCAGAGCTTTTTCACTCTAAAAGCAATCAGAAGCAGCAGCAGGCAGTGGTTTGAGTGAGAAAATGCCAGGCTGGTCTCAAGTCTGTGGCCTTACACACGCTCCGTCTATGATAACCATTTACCAACAACTCCTATAGCAACCAACTAGCAATGCCCTGAAATCCACCCATAACACCTTAGCGATGGCATAGTGAACTTCACCTAGCATCTACCCAGACACCCTAGCAACTGTAGCCGTAGCAGAACATAACATCATGGCACTGCCATTTCCAAGCGCCACTTCAGACAATGTAAAAATTGAGTTTAATCACCAACTTAAACGCTGTACACCCTGGAAATAATTTCCATAAAATACCTAAAATAATCAGAAAACCTAATCATTTTAATAACACTGCTGTTACACAGAGACGTGAGAGGCGATCTAAGGGGTGAAAGAAAGCGTATCCTCCAGCATTTCATCTATGAAGAGGTGAGCAGATATTGAGAGTTGAAGTGTGCCTCAACATCATCAATTCTCTCTTTCTCTCTCTGTCGCCAGCACATTAAAGTCAAGCCCTAATCACTGTGGGGACTTAGCCAATGATGTGCTTATCAAACGGCATATTTCAAAAAGGGATCTTAAAAGGCCTGAGGGCAAAGATGCAATAAGAAAGCATTTGTAGTTGGATGAAAGGGAGAAAACGACAGAGAGAAAAAGAACGAGAGAGAGAAAGAGTTGCATACGGACCTTGCATCAGAAATGGATGGAGCTTATTAGCATATGCCATTTAACTGGGTGCAAGGATAGAGGGATAGACAATGGGAATGAGCACTAGATCCTTTTATTTCTTTTACTTTTTTCTTTTTTCCTCCTCTCCACCCTCCCAAAAAGAATAAGAGAACAAACAGGCAGAGGCCTTGAAGTGGAGGCTCATGGGAGAATTGGTGAGGTGGCTTTATTGTGAGTCGATGAGTGGGGAAAAGAGCAATGCATCATCTTGCTTCCTCTGTCTCCATGGCTGTCATTCTCGCTTTCTCCAAAACTGAGCGAGGCCTCCATGTCAGCCGGTCGACTTTGATATAAGCAAAAGCAAGTAAGTCGCTACGAAAGCCAGCAAAGGGAAAACATTATCAACACATCCAGCACGCTTGAAAGAGCTCGTTTCTGCTCTAAAGTTGGGTATGAGAGGTACATTGTCACAAAGCCAGCTTTAAACTTGTGGTGGGACAGCTCTTTGAATTCCCGCTCCCCTACGGAGACTTCATATGCTGCTAGCGCTCGACTAGCGCAGCCCTGTGTGATGCCTGTTGAATATGAAACTCACACCGTTCTGAAATGACCACGGATGTGTGAATAGGGGTTTGTTATCACAGATGCTTCAGAGTAGAGCGACGTGGCTTTGAGGGTACGTTTACACGAAAACATTGACTAAAAACAGAAAAGTTTTTCCTTCGCATTTTTCGCATACAGACAACAACATTGTCCAAATGAACCCCGTTCACATGGATCAGTGAACAGCCAATCTGTATATTTTGTGAAACGGTGATGTCATTACACCACGTCTCAAGGTATAGACTAGACTGGATACAGCTATGGCCACTGGGTATGTGCACATCAGTATTGCGTCATTTAATTACTGTATTTGCATTATTGTAAGGGTAGGGTTGGGGTAGGTGTAGGCGTTAATAAAACATAATCGGGTAAGTAGCAAATTTATTTGTTATTTTATTGTGAGATTTTGCCTCACTTTCGACCGTTGCTGTACCCCTTCTAGCCACAACTCTTCTTCTCTATTTTTAGTGTATCTCTGTGGCAGAATTACAGCGCCACATACTGGTCTGGCATGGATTCTACATCGTTTTGAGTCGGTTTCAGTGGTTTTGTGTGTGTGCGCAAATATTGGATAGGGAAAGCTCTGGCTTCATGTGGATGTGGCCTAGTAATAAAGTTTGGAAGGAGCATGTTCAGATAATTAACCTAATTAACACGGGAGGAGCTCATTCAGTTAATCAACTCAATTAGGAGGTTTATATACAGCAGACCTCTGCTCTGCACTCTGGGTTCAGGCCAAATACAGAGCTCGGAGCCCTCCCTTCGGACAGCACGGCAAATACGCATAAACTTTACTCTATTTAATTATATATTATATATAAGTAATACGCACACGCATGAAGTCATCGCATTTTTGTTTTTTACATGAGGACGATAACTGTATCGTTTTCAAAAACGTGCACAAAAGTTTGCGTTTTCGTCACCGCCAAAACGGCATTGTTGTGTAAATGAACGGCCAAAATGTATAAAACATTTTAATTTTTTTTGTTGAAAATGGTGTCGTGTAAACAGCCCCTTTGTCTGTGAAGAAATGAAGAGAGGTAAGCCTATAGCTAAATAATATTAGAATGAAACACCATAGTTTATGCAAAAACATAATTATGTATTAATGTCATTTCCAAACCTGCAAGAAGAAAACTTTCAAGTTCAGTTATTAAAGGGACAGTTCACCCAAAAATGAAAATTCTGTCATTAATTACTCACCCTCAGGTCATCCCAAACCCGCAAGACCTTTGTTCATCTTCAGAACACGAATAAAGATATTTTTGATAAAATCCGAAAGCTCTCAGACCCCTATAGACAGAAACACAACGACCACTTTCAAGGTCCAGAAAAGGTAGTAAAGAATTTGTTAAAATAGTCCATGTGACTACAGTGGTTCAGCCTTGTGGTTCAGCCAGATTTACTAACAGCTTGTGCCAGTGCAAACCCTCTTTTGGCGTTATAAAGCTACTTTTTTGTAGCCTGATAAGCCAGACCCACATCAAGATGTTGGGTCTGTAAACTCACCATTAGCAAGGCTCAACCCGAGGGGCGGGATTAAACGGTTGTCTTTCAAATTCCCTCTGCACGCAATTGGATAGCGCCATGAGCGCCACAACCAACCAAAGCAAAGCAAAGAAGAAGCTGAAGCAGAGCTAACGTTAGTTGATAGACTTTCGCCGTATCTGGTCGGCAAAACTCCGAACACATCTTCTTTTCTTAAGAATGACTTCAGTGCCGTTCTTTGTTCTTTTCTCAAAGAAAAGCTTAACTCCAAGAAAAGCTTATTTGCGTGTACCACGTAGAACCTCCGCAACTCTGCCTTGACGTTAGGGGTGGTGGAAAAAATCGATTATCGATTAATCGCGAGTATGTTATGGACGAGCATGAATCGATCATTAAATTTTCAAAAATCGATTTTTTTATTTATCTAAACCTGACTCTACCACCGTGTGTGTGTGTGTGTGTGTTCATTAGATGAATGTAAATCTGTCGTTAATGCTGAGATGATTCTGAGGGAACACTCTAGAAATCCTCCTGCCTCGCCTCCTCTGGAGCTCAGGCACATTAGCGCGTTAGCACGGCTCAGATTCGCGCACAAACACCGAATAAACGCCTTCAATCCGCAGATTTATGAGCGCTTCAGATGAGCGAGCGCGACACACATCGACGCGCACATTCGCGGGAATTAAGGCGATCCTGAGGACGCGATGAGCGGATCTCACACACACACACACACACACACACACACACACACACACACACACACACACAGCCGGACTGATGCTGGAAACACCGCCGCTCCGACCCGCGGCTCCCGCTCACGGAACCGAACGGGCCTCGACACTCCTCCGACACGAACCCGTTTTTCTTCTGTCGTTTTTTCCCCTTTTGTCTTTCTCACGTCAGGAAACGAAGGAGAGGAATTCGATCGTTCCACGCGTCGCGTTCCCGCCCCCCTCACGCGCGCACGCATCCATCACTCTTGACATTTTGTCACTGTGTTCTACAGTACAGTATATAAGCTGAAGCTACAGTAAGTTGTTCAAAAATGTTCATTTTGTCTTCTTAATGATTAAATTGGACAATTTTCTTCTAGAAAGACAAGGTGTTTGGAGAAAAAACTTCTTCTTTACCTTGACATGTTTCGACTGCAACCTGCAGTCTTCCTCCACCTGAACACATTGTCTTTCTAGAAGAAAATTGTCCAATTTCTACAGTATATTGGTTCTGATCTACTTCCTAAAGGAAATAAGCCTTTCATTTATTTGTTATTGTTTAGTTCAACTTGATGAGTCACAACACAATGTGATGTATTCATTTCTGTGTAACTACACGACACTACACGACAAGTGCTTTGAGTTGTTGTTACTCAATAAAAGAGTTAAGTAATTCAGTAGCTGACTTTTTTTTTATACTGCAATCACTTTGTAGTGTATTTTCGTTTACTGTTGTGAAATGGAAAATCAATAATCGCTAATCGAGAATCGTTAATAATCGAAAATCGACTGTAATCGAATCGGGACTTCAATAATCGTAATCGAATCGAATCGGGAAATCAGACAGATTAACCACCCCTACTTGACGTGCCATCATTATGTTAAGCCCGCCCACCGACACTATACATGATGTGATTGGCCTGACCTGAGTTTGGTTTTTCCAGCTCGCAGGATCCACCGAGAGTTGCTAGACTACACTCGCGGCAAATTAGATTTGCTGCCGCTAGGGTGCGTCTAGTTTTCTAGGCTGCATTTTTGGAGATATTAAGCTCAAATTTGGTACTCAACTTGTTTAGATTTATGGCTTTGATTTTGCTGTTTTAGAGTAAAATGTGTTTTTGAAAATAGTATTTTTGCGAATTTTTTAAAACAATATACATACAATTCTGTAACTTTTTTTAAGTTCACCGTTTTAAACTTTTTTCACTTCAGCAATGATTTGCCAAGTTGCATCTTTGAAAAGAGATCACATTTGAGTCTGTGCTCTAAGGCATTCAAGATTTACAACAGTTTAAGTTGGAAATTAAATTTTCAGGTCTATGCTCAAAAAGTGAATAAATGGATTTTAACTATAACAAGCTGTCATTTTCGACCGTCACGCAAAGACCACCAGAGGGTTAAGTCCACATGTCATGCTAACAAGAAACAATGCTTCTAACTACAGGTGGAGAGCTGATCATTTTGATCTCTGATCAAACAACTTTGAGATGCTGTTTGCGAATGTTCATTAGAACTATGATTTCGGGAAACACCAAATAGTTGAATTATGTTGGCTATGTTGCGGCCATAGTTGCCTAGCAATGCTTTCGGGAAACACATGGTGAACCCGTATGGAAATTTATGCTGGTCTTTTTAGCGAGGAAGGTTTTCTTTTGCTTGAGACCCCCAGGAGATTATAAATGTCCATTAAAGTGACTCTGTAAAATAATAGGTGTGTATGAACAAACAAACAGCGTTTCCTTCATTGTGGTTCATTGATATCTGATTCAGGCAACGTCTGTCTCACTGAAGACATTTATAGAGAGTCAATTTGGGATTATGAGACCAATTACCCTAATTACTTTCCTTTGTGTTGCTCTTTCCCTTCGACTCGCTCTGTCTCACGGTTGCTATCCCTCTTTTAGATGTGTTTGAATCTGGTGCTGTTCTACGGCTTCATCTTTTGGGCTGATATTGCCTCATAGTTTGGGAAAGTCCCCCTACACAAACACAAGCCAATTTTTCCATCCCAGAGCTGACACACCCTAAAAGTCTGAGATGTTAACATATTGAGCTTCAATTGGCCCAGCCATCAATGTGGCGTTGTAGCATCTGATGAAAAAAGAAATCATCTAATTTCTTTCTCATTGGTTCACACACATATATTATGTTTATCCATAGTAAAATAATCATTGTTTATGGTCTTTGGCTTTTTACTATGATAAACAAGGAAATAAATGTATAGACATGCCACACATCCACAACTTCTGTCACATTAAATCTGTTCAACTTGTATCTTGTTTGAGAAGACAGTTTACCCGAGCTGTAATGAGCAAACAAAGTGTGTTCGGATGCCAGGATGGAAAGAGAGTTTTTTCATTTGATCTTTTTGGTGGCAGAAATTAGTACGAGCAGATTATTATTTTTCCTTTACAAAGGCACTGATGTAGGAAGGTAAAACATACAGTCGAGCAAAAGCTGCCTTACTCTTAAAAGAGACTTCGATACTGAGACTTTTCCCCCCCCTGACAAACTCAATAGGCACGGAAGCCCATTACAAGGGCGTCTTATTAGTGTCGACTGATTTTACAAGATTGCTATCTATGTATAATTAAGCCCCAAGCGCATCCAGTCACATTCGTACATGCTATCTTTTGATAACATATTCTCATGACGCCCAGGAGCTCTTTTGATAAGTAATAAAGAGAGACAATCTGATCTGCCGTATCAACTCCATGATTGGCTTCTCGGTTTGCCGAACATCTGAACAAAAGAATGCATCAGTACATATATTTTTGATGTCAAGTTTTATTTATTAATTTTGTTCACATTTTTTTTTCTTTTCCTTTTTTGCTCTAGGTTATATTGCAGTTTTGATATTTTTTGTTATGAAAGATGTGACTTGTTCAAATGAAAGCTTCAAATGTATGCTTTCAAAGCTAAGCAATTGTAAAACTTTATAATTATATATATATATATATATATATATATATATATATATATATATATATATATATATATATATATATATATATATATATATATATATATATATATATATATATATATATAATATTAGTGGTGGGCCGTTATCAGCGTTACTGTAGGGGGCGAGAGAACGAGTCTTCGAACCTGTGTGCAGGGGCATAAATCGCGGGGGGGACAGGGGGGACAGGACCCTCCCAATCTGAGGGCTGTCCCCCCCTAAAAACCATGCTGAGTATTGTAAATAATATAACAATATATACTTAAAATAAATGTGTAAGTAGTAAAACAATACAAACGCAAGCGGGACAAAAAATGTGTTTTAAGTTTAGAAACATTTTGAAAAAATTCAAAAAATTGGCTAATTCTAAACCGAAAGTTCAGTCAGATCTGTGAAGGGTTTTGCTCAATATGATAATAAGTGGCAGATCAGAGGCTTCTGCAGTTGAATATCTAAATATCTGAATTTCATAGTATAAAATACTATGTGGAGGACGCAAGATAATTTAATAATTATAATATGACTGCGTGGTGAACCTTAATCGTATTTAAACTACTATCGCTTTGTGTTGTTGGTCAGATAAAATGACAGAGAAAAGAAAAACGGACATTAGATCATTTTTCAGTGCACCAAAACGCCAAATAAGTACGAAATGTTTTTTTTTTTTTTTGTGGTACACATATCCTTACAAGTACGATTTTGGCTGTATTATTTGTGTCCCCTTCAAAAATTGCTCTTGAGAAATTTCATGTTTATTGCCCCCCCCCAACTTTTAGATGAAATTTACGCCCCTGCCTGTGTATACTAGTGTTGTCAAAAATATCCATATTTCGCTATGTATCTAAATATCTGAAACGATTTGATACTCGTTTTCTACAGTATCGATATCAGCTGCGCTCTCCTCTACGACTGACAGCGAGTGACACGCACCCGCCTCCTCTCATCCAGTACGTTTCATCCTCTGAACATTGCGAACGCGTGTTCTGCTGGAATTTTGTTAGTATTGGTGTGACCGGTCTGAATTTTGCGCGGGTTGCACATAACGTTAGTTCTACTAATTCCCGCAGATTTCGCGCTCGCATCTGAAGTGCACACACACATACCGTAATAAAGCCGCCTCTGACATACAAGTGCAAAAATGAGCTTATTTTTTCAGCTTATTAATGGTCAAATACACTCAAAAATGTCTCAATGCCCATCTTGGTGAGTTTTAACGTAAACACAGTCGTAACCAGCTCACAGGAACAGTGTTTGGATATGGGTGCGTCAGATCTTAAAGGGACAGAAGTTATTTATTATTCAAACTACAAAAAGACAAACGATAATTTATGAGCACACATATTCTGAATGCCTTCGGCAGAATTCAAATGAGCCATTTTAATCTAGATTAAAAAAATTAATCTATGCCCACCACTAATATATATATATATATATATATATATATATATATATATATATATATGTATATATATATGTATATATATATATATGTGTTAATAATTTTCATTTGGTAACTTGAGACCATAAACTAATGGCTTTTAATGACATACTGTTACACTAAATTGTTTTTAATATGCAATGGTGTGTGTTTGTGTGTGTGTGCACACGTATGTTCACTCTCTCAAGCAAAATTCATGGAGACCTGTTGCTAAGCGATGAAAAGCACGACAGAGATTCAACGTACATATTTATATATTTATGTTTTATTTATAGATCTGTTCTTAAAGGATATCTTGTACACCAAATATCCCATTGGCAGTTAAGCGCATTCAATGTGTTTAGAAGCCATAAACAGTCACTTTTTCGAACAAACACAAATACAAAATAAAAATAACAACAAAATAATGGACCGCATGTAAATAACATACAAAAAAATCCCATGCCTACTCAGTAGGTAACTACAGCATTCCAACTCCTAAAGATGTAGATATGTACATTTCCGTTACAAAAATATAGTTTATAGTTTTCTTTTTTGCTTACATCCCAAAGAAATGCAGTGCCCTCGTATCCTTTCCCTTCTTTCCTTGAAATGACTTTCTGAATATAGAAAAAAAGAAAGGAGAAAACAAAATCCCTTACACCTTAAGGCTAGATGCAATGCATCCACACGCTGATATCTGTCAAAACATCTGCAAGGCTCCACAAAAGGCACCAAAACAATTGAAGATTTGTGGTTGATTCTTTTCTGATGTTTCCCCCTCCATTTACCAGGTTTTTGTTGTCACATTTGAGAAAGAGAAATATAGTACCAGTGGATGATATTTACAAAATAAGAGAAACTAACATCACTCTTCCACATGCGTCAGAATACTTAAGTGCTTCTAGTCAAACAAAGTCAAGAACTTATCACAGCATTTTTACTACTTAATACAGAATGTTTCTTATAAAATATGGCCCTGCTCAAGAATAATACAATGCAAATATTCAAATCAATTGTCACAACAATGGTACTAAAAAGTAAAAACAAAAAGGAAAACATGGCACATGTACAATATACTGTAGCTTATGTATATTATTCAAATGTCTTTTGTAACTGTACACCTGTCGAGTCAAGCTTCTGAGCCTGAAGCCCACAGGCTTCGATTACACCATTAACGTCCTTTAGCCAAGTACGTCTGTGCACGCACAGTCTGAGGGAAAACTTGCCGAAGCCTGTTGCTTTTGTTTGTCATTTGAAAGTCTCAGATGCCTCGTTTGAAAGGATAGGATTCGAAGGGAGAGAACAACACAAAAATCCCTTTTCTTCTCAAAAGTCCTTGACTGTTTTGTAACTGAGCCATGTTGGGAGCATGGGCAGAAAAGTGCTTTTTGCAGAGGGGACTTAGAAGTCACTGATGCTTTCTGTTGCTTTGAGTCAAGGGAGAGCCTGGAGGTCTGGGGTGGGGTGGGGTGGGGGATAAAAGTCTCAGCAGATGTCGGCTGTCCGAGGGGAAAGCGTGGCCTGCATGTCGGGCAGTGGGGTGGTGACAGGAGAACTGTAGATGTTGGCCACTGAGGTAGGGAAGGTGGTGGCAACCTGCGTCTGGAAGGTGCTGGTTGCCGAGGGGTAAGTGGTTGCGATGGAGGGGGAGGGGTAGGAGGTGTGGACCGGTGAGGAGTAGCAGGAGTTCACTGGGGATGGGAAGGATGAGACCGGAGAGGGGTACGAAGTGATGGGAGAGGGGTAGCTGGACACTGGCGAGGAAGCTGAGATGGATACGTTGGAAATTGAGCTCTGCACTGCAGCGCCGCCTTTCTCCGCCTTCTTGTCCTTCTGCCGCAGATGGATCTTGGTGTGGCGCTTGCGCTCGTCGCTGCGGGCGAACTTGCGGCCGCATATCTCGCAGGCGAACGGCTTCTCGCCAGTGTGTGTGCGGATGTGGGTCGTCAGGTGGTCACTGCGGCTGAAGTTACGCATGCAGATCCGGCACTGGAAGGGCTTCTGGCCGGTGTGGATGCGGATGTGGCGTGTCAGCTCATCCGAGCGCGAGAAGCGCCGGTCACAGGTCTCGACGGGGCATGCGTAAGGGCGCTCGTGTGGAGGTGTCTTGCTTGGCCGGTTAGGGTACTTGCGCATGCGACTAGGCTTGATGAGCTGAGACTGGTAGACGCTTTTCAGGTCCTGAGAGCCGGTTTGGGTCGCAAAGGCTTTTATGGTGGACAGTGGCGTCAGGGAGGGCTGTTGTCCAGCTTGTGTCTGGAAAGGCTTCTGGTCTTGGGCCACCAAACTGATCTCGCTCTGCTGTTGGGGAAATAGGTAGTCTGGGATCATTGGCACAGGGAAGCTGGTGCTACAGGCCTTGCTGTTGGGGTATGTCGATGAGGGGTACTGCAGTGAGGTGGTGGAGAAGTTTGTGCCAGGTTCAGGGAAGATGTCTGGGCTGGAGTTGGTGTAGGTGGGAGCCGCTGAATATATGGGGTTGGGCTCGCTCTGGTGCACAGAGCAGCTCAGGCTGGCACTGGCTATGGATGACGAAGAGGAAGACGGGATGGAAGACGAAGAAGAGGAAGATGGGAGAGTTGCCTGAGAGGTCGAGGACGGAATGGAGGTGGTGGGTGGGTTGATGCCCACCAGCCCACTGACCAGACTGAACAGTGGCTCAGCCCACAGACTGTTGCTGCAGTTGGTGGCGGGTTCGAGGGTGAAACGGCCCGTGTAAGAGATGGGGGGCAGCCGCTGGGTGGAGTATGTCTGATCTGCCATAGATTTCTCGATGGAAATTTCTGAAAGCGTGTCTGCAAAAGCAACCACAAAACAGAGACAGAGCAGATTAAAAACTATAGCATTGCTAGTTAACTCTAAATTGTCTTGAGGTCATTTAAGTGAACATAAATGATCCCAGAGGTTTAGTTGGGGGGGGGGGGGGGGTTTGGGTTCCTGCTGGCTGTCGAAACTGTGTTTTCCCACAATCTCAGGCAGATCAGCAGGTGATGGAGTGCAGGACACCCCCCCCCCCCCCCCCAAAGGAAAACACACACACATTTGCCGATCTCCCTAGGAGACAAGAGCCAGCGCAAGCTAAACCATCTGCAAGTGTGCTCTCTTTCTCATTACTGTCATCCTGATCTCTCTTCCCCTCACACACAGCGTATATTTATTATATCTGCACTTTAAATGAATCAAACTCTGGGTTTAAAATTAAGCTGTTATGAAAATTGTAAATGTCTCATTCATTCAGCTGACTTTATTGTGACTACTCTGTCATTTCTGCCAGCTTTTGTTAAAAATTTACATTTAAACTTTACATCAGTGCATTTTAATTCAACCTTTTAGATTATGTTATTAAAATAACTTTCCACTCAAACATAGCCAGATAAAAAACCATGAAGACACATTTATTTACTTTTCAAACTAGTGCATTTTTGCATAAGCATACAATTGTCTGTATGAAACAAGCATGCAATTTAATCAAGAGGGATTTAGTGCTTACCTCCAGCAAGGTGATCAAAATGCTCCCCGGGCTCCCCAGAGCCAAATCCTGTGCCTTCGGGTGCTGTGGCATTGAGGAAGGGGGTCCCTGCAGAGTTCAGCATGATCATCTCCTCCAGCTTGGGGTAGTTATCCATGGGGGAGTGAGGGAAGCTCAGGGGGTCGGAGATCTGCAGAGCAGGCAGGAGCATCTCTGTCTTGGCTGCAGCCATCTCTCTGGAGTGTGCTCGGAGAAGAGAGAAGTGTGCTGGAGAGATCAGCAGCTAACCCCTCTGGGATGACAAACGTGAAGCTGCTGCGATGTCTGAATCTCCTTCTTGCTGGTTGATCTCCTCACTCTCACAGTCCTGTTTGTCTTCCCTTTTCTCCTTTTTGTTGTCCAAAGAGGCAGAACAAATCCACTACGTCTCAGATAAAATAGCTGAGATTCAGAATGTCCCTTCTGATCATTCCCTACTTCAAATTTGCACTTTGCAGCAAATTAGGTCGCTGTTTTGTTTCTGTTGTTGTTTTGAGTTGACTTGTCACATTTATTTAATGTGTCAAAATGTATTTGGTTATATAAATATCGCAACGTGTTGCCTATCAGCTGTCTGCACTAGTGCTGAATCGCTTGGGCTCTCTAGGCTCTTTCTCAGCTCAGAGAATCCCCACTCCTTTATATATCCTCTTGCCGTGACGTAGATGTCCATATATGGAATGGAGGAAGCCCATATTTAGGCACTGCAGTGGAGGACACATGACGTTTGCCTAGAGGAGAAAAGCAGATTGGGGAGCTTAAACATTAAGTCTGTGCGTTAAATGGAGGGGAGATGCCCGTTCCTCCTCCACTGCAAATCAATGCGTGGTAAGCAGTGTCTCTCTGAGAGAAAGAGAAGCGCATGTCTACATTTTCTCCTCAAAAGTCTCGCTAAATGTTCGGGTTTCCCGTCTGCGCTGTAGCAGAGCCCTGGCCGGAAGATTCTGCTCCGCCATGCCATATAAGGTCGTGACTACATAAGGCATGATTCCGGTGGGTTTCCACTTCCATGCCCTTATTTGGAGCTTCCTGATGTAGCGCTGATCGGCGCTTGGCAGTGAAAGGGAGGTTTGGGTGCAATTGAAGTCCAGCGCTCCGCACAATAACTAATGTCAGCACTATGCGTGCCTCGCCCGTTCCAAGATTTATGAGAGAGAACTTTTTCCTCAATACTTAAACAACAGCGCGCTTTCAGTGCACAAATGCACAGGAATATTACAATATATTCAACATTAGCGCAGGCACTTGAGCTCGTTATTAAGCTCGCCGTTTCTAGTTCTAATCACTAGAAAACGAATCGCATGCAAGAAAGGCTTATTTATCCCGACGAACTGATCTCATTATGAACTGAATATGGCCCATTCGCGCAATACAACTCAGTTTTTCTAAACGCAAAAACGAGCAGCTTTGCTTTCTGTTTTGTTTTGTGCAACTCGTTAGGCTACTGTTGCACAACTATTATTATAAGTCGTTTTAATACGATTAGTATAATGTTTCAATAATCTATCTATCTATCTATCTATCTATCTATCTATCTATCTATCTATCTATCTATCTATCTATCTATCTATCTATCTATCTATCTATCTATCTATCTATCTATCTATCTATCTATCTATCTATCTATATAAACTCAACTTTTTTGAGCATATTAAACATCTAATATCTATTAGCATAGGGTGATACTCGATTAAGTAGGTTACATATCCCTATATTCTTTAAATTCTCTATTAAATCTCTATTTTTGTATTTATAATTATAATTAAACTCGATTGCTTGTTTTGACGAGGAAATGACACTTGGCTATTCAGTGCACGGCCAGCGCGTTGGCACTGATGGATGGCGGGTGCTGACAGAGGAGAGAGGAGATCTGTTTAATTGGGGGATGTCCCGGACTCGATACACAGGGATCCTCTCTGTCACTCAACTCCCGACATCCATGCAAATAAGCGCTGCAGCATGCTCTCCGGACGATGGTGGTGTACCGATGCTCTGTAAATTGAGGAGGAGAGCAGGGAGTGCGCCGTGGCTTTGGCAGGGAGATCGATGTAACTTTGCTGACTCAATAGACTTAGTCAGAGCAGACGCCATTTCAATTTAACGCGAACGAAAACGAGGCTGTGAGGGACGGAAGAACAGTTAACTGTACAGTTGTCTAAAATTACACAAATTGCACAAAAAAAACAAAAACAGAACATATGACAGTGTGCATAGGCCTATTAAAGGGATAGTTAAACCAAAATGAAAACTTTCCCAGCAAGCAGTTTTGCATTTAAAAGACGTCTAATAGCCGTCCAAACACAGCCCTGACGTCTAGGCTAAAACAAGGCAACATTTGGGCTTTTAGTGAAATTTTAATAGAAGTCTAACCATATAGCCCAATAATAGACTAGTCATCAATCATGGCTGCACAGGCAAGGCATAGCACATGTCAAAGAAATGAAACCAAACACCTTGTAATCACTGTTGACTTTGCTTGCATGATGGAATATCATGCATCTTGCACGTTATTTTGGCAAAAACATGTCACCAAATTCAAGGTTACTTTGGCTAGAAGTGGGTTACTCATAGCCGAGTCTATAGCTAACAGTGAAATGACGGCTGTTGCTTGCTGGGTTGTCATCATTTACTCACCCTCATGTTGTTCAAAACATGTATGTGTTTCTTTTTTCTGTTGAACACAAAAGAAAACATTTTAAAGAATGTAACCAAATAGTTGACGGCACCCATTGACTTAGAGGGAGAAAAAAAATACTATGGAAGTCAATGTTTGCCATCAACCAAAAATCTTCAAAATATCTTGTGTTCAACAGAAGAAAGAAACTCGTACAGCTTTTAGTGTGAGTAAATAATGAACTATCCATTTAAATAGGCTACTTTCATATAATGGCAATGAATAAGACTGTTACCTGTCAGAAAAATGTTTGTGACCTTTTTTAAGTAGGCTAAACTGAAAATGACATGATGGACATACGATTAGTGAACAGGCAGTCAGTATATAGCTACTATTTATATAAGAGCTGATAACAAAAGCAGTTTACTAAGAAAGTTTTGTGACGTCAGCAAAAAAGAAAAGTCGTTTCACAGGTGAAGCAGGTTATAACATTACAACGGAAGATTATGAAGACAGACGTTTCTTTTCTTTGTTTTTGATGCTAAAATGCGTAGGAACCTCCTAAAACTAACCAAAATTTTGACCTCAGTACAAATTAGGAAAGAATTGCATCATCTAAAAAGGCACTTAAACATAAAACTTAAATACAATGAAAAAAAAAAGATGAAGATTTTGATGTATTGCACATCAGCGATTTTGATGCATTGTAGGCGAATGTCATCCTTCTAATGATCAACATCTTTATATAACTAGAACCACAGATAAGGAAACGGGGTGGCAGTTGGTGACTCACTTAAAAGTTTAACAAGAGTAGTGGGAGGGTGATCCCTTACCAGGGAGTGGGGGTGGAAGATGTGGGACATCCAGGACAGCCTGGGTAGCTTGTATAACCTGATGTGTTACTGCCTTGTGTGTGTATATGTATGCTCATGTGGAGGGGGTTTCTCCTTTGCCTTGTTATGAAAGGCCGGCTCTCCTCGCACCTACGCCGAAGCCCACGCCTGTGTCTGTCCTCGCTCGCTCGGTCTATCTCCTGCTGGTTAATATTTCATTAAGATCTGCCAGCCAGCCTTGGTACAGAGAGAGAGAGAGAGCGAGAGAGAGAGAGAGAGCTTCACACCCCCACGTTCAGAGGCAAATACCAGGCATCTGCTGGAATTAATCACTGGCTCCGGTTGGCAGCCTGATGGAGATGCTCTATCTCTCTCTCTTTCTTTCTCTCCTTCGCCCACCTCTGCCCCCCACCTCACCAAAACTGTGCCATCTCCATCATCAGCATAAAGGTGAGCCCGTCGGGGGTGGCCGAGGAGCAGACAGGATGATTGGTTGATATATGCATTTGACAGTCTTATTACATGATTTAGGGAGGGTAGAGCAAAAGAGCAGCGTGTGTAATTCCAGCTTCTGGAGAAAAGTGAGTGGACATCATGGATGTTATGGTGGTACAGCTCAAGATGATGATGATGATGGTGGTAAGGAGAAGACTTTGGATATTAAGTAATGGTCTCTCTAAATTAAACAAGCAATGACTGGATATTGATCAAGGTGACTGGCATTATGAGACATAAAGATAATTTAGTAGCAAATTTATCTCTGTTACTCCAAATCAGACTGTAAATCGTCCGTTTTTACCTTCCATTAATGTTGTGTCTTGCTATATATACTTAAAAGCACTTGCAATAAATGCGTTTGCAAGAAGGATATAGGGTATTGATATGTCTGGCTCAATAACCTTTTACAGGGTTTACTCAATCTGGATTTTGCCTGGTTAGGCCTTTCAATACAGCAGAGTAAATCTTTATTGCTGTGACTCAATAAAGGCTTTAGTCAAAGATAGTTAGCAAAGCATACTGATAAGAACTTTTATGAATTCATCTAAAAAGTGTAGAAGGCCACTATCCTGCACTACATATACTCATATTTCTAAATATGTTGTTTGCCTTATGGTGTATTCTTCTTTATGGATAATTATGAATTATAATTATCCCTTACAAAAGAAAAATAAAAGTTTGTCTGTAATCTTTGGTCAAAGTGCCATAACTTGTTGTTACAATGTTACGAATAGTTCACCCAAAAATTGATATTGACGAATGTGGAAGCTCAGAGGATTGAGCAAAACAAAATGGCGATCATGAAATAGAAGTCTAAAACGAGAAGTTTGAAAAAAAAAAAAAAATGTCAGAGGGATTTGATATAAGAGAAGAGGAGTTATATGGCATACTGCATGCGTCGGGTCAGAGGTCATCCTCCCGCCGGAACTCGACTCTCTCGCGAACGCACGTGAAGCCAGTGATTATAGTTTATAAAGTTTAAAATATGGATATTTTTAAACAACTGGAGTTGTATGGATTACTTTTATGATGGATGGATGCGCTTTTTGGACCTTCAAAAGGCCGCTAATCAATGTCATTACATAACAAGATATTTTTAATATAACTCTGATTGTGTTCGTCTGAAAGAAGAATGTCATGTACACCTAGGATGGCTTGAGGGTGAGTAAATCATGGGCTAATTTTCATTTTTGGGTGAACTATCCCTTTAACCCCTCAATTCTCAATAGAGAAAATCAAATCTACATTTGCTTCTCAATATCATGTTTAATTTGGAATTACGCCACATCATGCAATTATAATGTGGATGTAATTTCTTAAAAATAAGTTTTAAAAAAAAACAAATATATAGAAATAAGTAAATTGTGATGTGAAAACCCATCACATGGTGAAATTTGACCTTTTACGGCTTTTGATACCAAAACACTAGTGAAAGCTGGGGTCAAGTTCTTTCCCAATATATTTCTTTTTCTTTTAAGGCTTGTCTGAAACAAAAGTTATGGTTATCTGAAGTCGGTTGATCACTATGAATTTCAGGAATGAGCAGCTGCAGACTGAGCTTGACGACGTGGCAAGTATTCTAGTAGTTGTGCTAAGTGAAATCTGAATCACGTTGTTGAAATATAAATATAAATAAAAATACCAACAATAAAACATTTTTTTACTTAATTTTTATTCAGCAATGATGGATTAAATTATTCAAAAGTGACAGGAAAGACCTTTATAACGTTGCAAAAGATTCCTAAATACATGCTGTTCTTTTGAACTTTCTATTCATCAAAGAATCCTGGAAAAAACACTGTTTCCACAAAAATATGAAACAGCACAACTGTTTTCAACATTGATAATAATCAGAAATGTTTCTGATGAGCATCAAATCATCATATTATATTGATTTCTGAAGGATCATGTGACACTGAAGACTGGAGTAATGATGCTGAAAATTCAGCTTTGATCACAGGAAAGTTTAAAATATATAGAATATTTTAAAATGCAATAATATTTAGCAATACTACTGTTTTTACAGTTTTTTTGATCAAATAAATGCAGCCTTGGTGAGCATGGAGGCTTCTTTCAAAAACATTAAAAACAGTAAGCTAAGTCTATATAGTGTGTATGTACATTTGTATGTGTTCTAAATATGTTGCGTTAAATTATTCTGCCCCACCTAACCTGAGGATAATTGTTACATACTAATCTACATCAGCCACTAACCACTGCATGTTTGTCATGACTGTGATGTAGGCCCTAAAGCGCGACTTACAGTATGTCCTGACATCTGATGCACACATTTGTGTCATTAATATGACAAATGCCATGAAGCCACTGCCCTCTTGGGATTTTTAGCCAGCTGAAGGTTACAGGCGACAGGAAAACAATTACCAGAGCCCACGAGGCAGCGAGAGAAAGCCAGCCTCTGAGACCTGCCCCCAACTGAGTCATTGCCTGCTTTTGTGCTCTGTTTGATGTGTACAACAAAAGGAGGTTCAGCTATGTGTCAGAAGACCAGTACCTGAGGCCTATCTGTTACATTTAAGGGGACTTCCTGAAAGGAACTGAGGAACATTTACTTTTTTTCTTATCTAGAAAAGATGTTCGAAAATACTAGAACCACCTAAAAGGTTCTAAAAGTCTATAATAAGTTGGATTTGAGTCACTTTTGAGCAGTTTTTCACCATTAGGCCACATGTATGAGTAACCATTTACAGTGGAATAAATTATGTTTGCAATTGGTGTGAAACAACAGAGAAGTGAAACTGGATGACATGCTTGGTACATTTTTAATGGATCATTGCCTTTTTGTTTCTTATGCAATATTATTTCCATCTGTGTTTGGGTAATACAGAGTCTAAACTGGGAGCGCAGTGGTAAAACGGGCCGGCTGGATTTTGTTTGAGAGGTTTAACTGGGTGTGATTCCACATTCATTTGAAGACAGACACTTCCAGATTTCTGCTAGGTTCATATTTCACTGTTCTCAGTTCAACATGTGCTACCACATTTCCCTTTTATAGTCTATTTAGAGATGAATGTTGTTCTCTAATAATACAAATTTATTTGAAGAAAATGCGAGGTGCTTTCCCAAGCAAAACGTAAAGCTGATGCTTGCAGTGTGCTGTGGGTGGTAGATGAGGAGTCCTGAGTGGTTGTTAGCACATTGCTATAAGGTTTAGGTGTTCCAGTTGGTTGCTATAGGGCATTGATTAGTAGTTTCTTCAAGTTAAAAGCACCCTGTGGTGTTTTGTAACCTCTTAGCTCAACAGTAGAGCAATGCACTAGCAACCCCAAGGATGTGATTCTAAGGGAATGCACAACCTATTTTAGATGCTTCTATAAAAAGTATTTATTGTGATTTGTGTTTCATGGGACTCAATGCTGTACCAGGTGAGCTACCGAGCATGTTTACTATGTCAGAAAAGCCATTCATATGGAGATGGTTATGTGTTACAAACAGGGCCTGAAATTAACACCCGAGCACACGCCAAATGCGGGTACAATGACAGTTGCACAGATGTGTGCGTCGTGTACGTGTGCATGTTGGGAGTTGGGAAGCGGTGAGAAAATGTCCAGTACGCGGTAACTTTACCAGTAATAATAATATTAATTTATTTCTGTTTAACCGTTCCTGAACGTGACTAAATCAGCCATCAACACAGCCGTGAGTGATGTGTATACAAGCTGCGGTAGGTCTATATCTGGACTCAGATTAGCAGCAGTCAGTATGACTGTCTGTGACACGGGACATCATGGAATATATCTTTTTTTTATTTATATTATAAGAGTTATTATTACTTATATATACAACTTCAAGATCAATGATTGTGGGACAAGTGGATTTTTGAAGGGACGAGTGAAAGATAATTTTATAGACAGATTAAAACATCAATAACAAAAAACTAGGGAATCAACAAAATGCAAGAATGATTCTGCATTCATTTATCATAAGTGGCGATTGATAGTGGATAATAATAGCCTAATGTAATGTATAATAAACTGAAGTTAACAATGTTGCGCTGTTGACGCTCGTGCAGCCTCTTGTGGAGAAATCAATGTTTAATGAATGATTCAGTGTTTGAATGAATCGTTTGTATCAAACATTCAATGACCTATTCGTAAACGACTGCCTAATTCTTGAATGAATCAGCCGTTTGAAGCTCATCATCTCATTAAAAGGGTCACCTGCTGCCACCTACTGGTGGTTTTCATGTTTAAACATTCTTTCCAACTTCTCTTATTTGTATATTCAAAAATAACCAATCTCCTAACATTTTTAATGCAGTGGTAATTTTTCGGTGTAAATTATTTAATTTGACTGGTAACAGCCCTACAGTGTCTTATTATTCTAATTTAATTTATAGATAAAATGTAAGAATATAAACTGAAAGCTGAAGCATAGCCTATATTTAATAAGGTTATGGGGAAAAAATGCCCTTTATAAAAGGTAAAAATATAAAAGATATGCAGATTTAAATATGTCAAAGCTGATTGAACACTGTTGAGAATATTTCTTCAGAATAAAAATTATATTTACAACACACACACAAAACAATTTGGACAAGCACGTGATCAGGCTTAATGTCGAGGAGGAAAAAAAAGTGGCTGGTGGTCAAAAAAGTTAATTTCAGGCCCTGGTTACAAACATCAAAATGTATTAGTTTACAAATCATGCACTGTGGTAAAAGTGTTCTGAAGTGATTACATAGTATTGTGCAAGGAACTGTATGAGAACAAGTCTTTTTTCAAATGATAATCTGTCCCCGTAATCATAATTTGTGTGAAAAGGAGCAAAAATTGTTCACGTTTTACTGCCACTAGTGTCCAGCTGGAAACTGCAGTGAAATGTTTAGCATGTATATGTTTTTCCAGTTTTGCAGAAATGTAGCCAGCGTCACATTTTTCAAATAAGCCCGGGTTGTTATAACACTAGTCAAGTCACCTTTATTTATATAGCACTTTTTACATATTGGCTGTGTCCGAAATGGCGTACTATGTTAGTAGGTACTACATTTGAATTTGAAAGAACTTCGCGACCGTTAAAAAAGTACGTTCTATATAGTATGAATGAATTTAGTATGAATGTAATCCGGACATACTACATCCGCCATGTTGTCATGATCATGTGACCTACCAGCGTCAGTTGCGTCCCATCCCCTCCATTCATAAGTCGTCTCCCATGGCCTCATGGGATAGTAAAGTGTCCATCGTATGCGCACTTCAGAATCTCGTTGGAAGTAGTAGGTCATCCGGGTACTTTTTCGCCCTACTGTTTTTTCGAATACTATGAATTCAGACATACTACTCTGTTGGCGTACTGTTTTTCGAATACTATATAGTAGAGAAGTATTCGATTTCGGACGCAGCTATAATTTCAATGCAGCTTTACCGTGATAACAGGAAATCAATGCAACAAAGATTGTGTTGGCTGTTCAGCAGCTCTAGAAGAAAGTCATTGTCCAGATTCATTTCCGTTGTAAAAACATTAGTTAGGTTAATTAATTTAATGGCCTTTACATGACATTTTTGCATTTTTGCCGTTTATTTACACGACAACAGCACTTTCGTGGCCTGAGAATGCAAACTTTGAAATAGGTTTCAAAACAAGTTTTTTAAAACAATGATACAGTTATCATCTCAGTGTGAACTTCAAAAATGTGAATCCGTGAAAATGGTGACGGCATACACATGGGTGATTCTATAATTGCAGGTACATTTGGTGTCCAAAATCATTATTTTTCTACTTTTTTTCAAATGGTTATATTTTTTTAATTATGTTAATCATTTGTTACTCAAGATGTTACAGGCCATAACAGTATAATATTTTCTGTAAAAAGTGTCTTATTTATATAGCTGAAAAGCCCTAAATAGTCATTTTCCTAATTCTATGTAAGATACAGGAAATTATGTCACTTTACCTCAATGATAAGATCTGAAGAACTGAAATGTATATGTGCTCTCTGAGAAAATATTTGAATCAAATACGGTCTTACAGGAGTTATTTTGTAAAAAGTCAAAATTGTTACGGAAAACAGAATTGATCACTGATATCACAGTGGGTTGTTTAAAAGTCTCTTAATCATGATTTCAGTGCCATGTGCTCTTAGCATTTATGCTAGCAAGTGGAGTTTTTGGCTAAAAAGTTTTAAATTATTTCTACACATTACCTACTTTGTCTGTAACTGAGTTGACAAACAATACTATGAAGAAATTACTTTTTCGTTAAAAGTAAAAAAGAAGTAACTTGTGTTTGACTAAATTGAATATGTTTTCAATAAGGTACTGGAAAGAAATTCTGTTAGTGAACAGTTTTTTTCTTAACTTTTTGAAATGCCAAATGTATCAAATGTACATGCACACTTGAATACGTATGTATGCGGGTGCTTTCTTTACAAAGTGACATTGCCAACTACTTGTCTGACATGCATAATTCAGTGTTTTTAGTCGTTTTTGTGGATCTGTCTGTACAGAGGGGGGAAAAAATGTGAGGGCAATAATAATACAGTGGTGATGCTACCCTTACTCATTACTTAAATCCAAATAATGAGAATACATTTGAACCAATACAGAGTTTTTTTAGAAGTTCTTTAGAAGTTTACTTTTCCTTAAGATACATTGTGTGTATCAACCTGTTACTGTCTACCCAGTGGACACGGTGTCAGATGAGGTTAGGTTGGAACGCTGGACCACAAGATCTTTTCGATTCAGGATTGCCTGCAGGTAAACTCAGCGGCATCTGCAGCCAGAAATAGGCGGCGTTCCAGAATCATACAATAATCATAACCATTGGAACACAGCATGTCATGAACGATGACAGGCAAGAGGTAGACGTGAACCCGAAATCATCCTGACTAACAGCACAACAGCAGTGGTGATCCTGGGCAAAAGAGTGAATAAATCAGAAGGCCCTGTCAGAACAGCTCCAGTCTGGATCTCAGTGGTGGTTAGTGAAGTGGTGCACTATAGTTCAGCGAGATAATTTTGAGGCAAAGGTCCACAGTCTCTAATGGTAAGCAGAAAAGCTTTGTCGTCCGGTTCATTAGATGTAGGTTACATCCCAAGGCGTGATTTATCTAACACAACCCTAATCTTTTTATGGACGAGATTCCTGATGAATATCGTTTCTCACACAAAGTGCATGAAAGATATGACTCGGGTTACATTAGATTGTTTTTTTACAGTGCATTGTGGGATTGCCCTTCACATTATTCACTGTGACTATATTTAAAATTGATGAATTGTGGATTTTTTTTCAATGTATTGTGGGATTGCCTAATGCGTGAAGGACTTGTACATTGCTGAGCGATATCCGAAGACACCATAATTATACACTTCCTACTGTTTGGAACAGCCTTCGCTTCAGGAGCAAGTCTATGACGCCTTAAAATACCGTCTGGGATGGCAGCTCTAGGTGTTGGAGCAGAGCGCTAATTGACAAATACAGTTAGTATTGATCGAATGGTGAATTGGAGGCCTTTGCCTTGAGTGTGATGTTCAGAAATTCATCCTCTGTACAGATGGTATTGTTTTTATGGGATGCTAGCAGGCATATATCATAATGTAGATTTGAGACAGCTGTTTGGGGTATGTCACTAATATCTCTCCTCTGCCAGCACATATACCAACCACCGCTCCAAAAACTGATCAAGGTCTATTTCACAGCTGAGACACACTCTGGTTTTGATATTAAACTGTACGTTCATATTTTTGCATTAACAAACGATATTTGCCATATGAAATTCATCATCAAGCCATCCAACCCAACCCTCAGAAAATTTCTATGTACACAAAGCCTATAGGTGAAGGCTAGAGAGACGCAAACAGCTATACTAGGATATGCTCTTGTTTTGAACTCATAAAACTAGGTTCTCAGTTAATGGGAAGAACATGACTTGTGTTTTGATTGCACACGAAAAGCAGCTACCCCAGACTTGCTAGGGCACAGACTCAACAGCTCCTTCAAATAAAACTGTTGATGAAAGATGAGAACGTACACATTGCATCTCTAATGGCACAACATCTTCAGTGACCTATACATGGCGTCATTGTGTTTTAAAAAGCGGTGGGAGCAGCTGGCGGGATAAAATGAACTTTGCATGACTTATTTCGTTTGATAACTTCATTCCTTCGTTCATCTTCCACTATTGATCTCGAGATTGTGTGGGTCACTGTATTACCCTTGTGGAAAAGAAGTACACGTTAGAATACTTAAAAAAGAGTTCTTTTTGCAGGAAAAAAAAACTAGGAAAAAAAAAATATATACTTCAAGTGAAATCTTAAAACTTGTAATTGCATGTTATTTGCCATCGAATTAAAATGTATTATAGTTTAAATGGTCCCACTTTATATTAAGTGGCTACTACTATGAAATGAATCATTTGATACAATGCACTTATTGAGTACATACATGTATTTACATTGCATGTAATTACATCAATAATTACAATGTTGAACCTTCCTTTACCCCTTATCCCACCCTTAAACCTACCCACCACCATACCTGTCCCTAACCTTATCCCACCTCAATAGCATCTTGCAAAACAATAGGAAAACAATAAGTACAATGTACTTATTTCATGATGTAAGTACATAATAGTTAAAGCCACTTGACCGTTTGAATTTATATTTTTAAGACTGCTGAATGTACTGACACGCATGTACATTAAACTAAAATATACCTTAATGTCATTTCTATTGAAACTTTAATGTCATATATTTAAATATATTTGTCATTGCACATTAATAATGATGAAGTTACAATTTAGTACATTTAAAATATATGAGCTTTAAATGTAATGCCAAACGCTAGTTAAAATGAAAATCAAATTTAAATGTGGATTAATATGTCAGCCAACACAGTGAAATAAGTGTACTTCTTTAAAGCACTTCTTTTTTCTTTTCCTTTTCCCGCTCATCACTGGTTACCTTGGTTTTTGATTAGTTACTCACACCTGTTTCCTTTTAGTTCATTACCTTGTGTATGTATTGCTGAATACGTTTTTTTCTGTTCATTTCCTGGTGTTGTTCGTGTTGTTTGCACACTGCTGTTGCTTTTGTGGATTATCTTGTTGTTGGATTATCCTCGTTTTTTTGTTATATTAAAGGTCCCGTTCTTCGTGATCCCATTGTTCAAACTTTAGTTAGTGTGTAATGTTGCTGTTAGAGCATAAATAATACCTGTAAAATTATAAAGCTCAAAGTTAAAGATATTTTATTTAACAGAAGTTCCCTTTCAAAGCCTACAGCGAACGGCCGGCTTGGACTACATCCTGGTACTTCCTTCATAAATGACGTCAGTAGAACAGACTAACCTCCGCCCACAAGAAAACGAGCAAAAAGGGGGCGTGGTTTGAGTGCGTTTGTCGCCATGTCGTCAAGACGCTGTTATTTTCATCCCGGAGTCAAATCACCTTTGTTTGGCTTTGCCAGGGACACTGTAGAGATCATTAAGCGCATATATCTCCCGTTAAGAGGCGTGACCTTTCCATGTGCGCTAAGCTGCTGTCGAATCACAACACGGGAACCGCTGGCACAATCAGAACTCGTTACGTATTTCTGAAGGAGGGACTTCATAGAACAAGGAACTCATCAACCCGTTTTTAGGAGAGGGAAAACAGCGGTATACAGATAAGTAAATAGTGTGAAAAATACTGTGTTTTTTTACATGCGAAACATAAACACGTTATATTGCACACTGTAAACACAATCAAAGCTTCAAAAAAAAACGAAGAACGGGACCTTTAAAGGTGCAGTGTGTACATTTTAGCGGCATCTAGGGGTGAGGTTGTGAATTACAACAGCCCACCACTCACCCCTCCCCTTCGAAGCTCATAGAGAAACTACGGTGGCCGACACCGGACAAAGATCTGAGGTGGTCTGAGACAGCAGAGAGTAGCTAGCGTAGAGAAGTTTATCCATTTAGGGCCACTGTAGAAACATGATGGCGCAAAATGGCGACTTCGCTGTAAGGGAACCCGCGGTGTATGGAGATAGAAATGACTCATTCTAAGGTAATAAAAACGTAATGGTTCATTATGAAAGGTCTTTATACACCACTGAAAACATTGTTATGTATATTATATTGCATTTCTGTTAATAGATCCTCATAAATACTACACACCTCACCTTTAAAGGGATAGTTCACCCAAAAATGAAAATTCTGTCATTATTTACTAATCCTCAAGTTGTTCTAAACCTGTGTAAATTTCTTTGTTCTGCTGTACACAAATGAAGATATTTGGAAGAATTTTTGTAACCAAGCAGATCTCGCCCCCCATTGACTCTACCACAGTATTTTTTCCTACTATGGTAGTAAATGGGGGACGAGATCTGTGGAACAACTTGAGGGGGAGTAAATGATGACAGAATTTTTGGGTGAACTATCCCTTTAAAGCTGCAATTAGATTCGTCTAACCTTACCTTATCTTCTTGCCTGATCCCGCTGTGACACTTAAATAAATAAAATACTTTTTTTTTATGTTTTATAATGAATAGGGGAGCAAGGGGCACAACCTAACGCGGGGTTAGTTGTAACGCGCATGTTTTAACCCTTTCCACACGTGCCAGAATGACATAACTTAGTGTTTTTACTAGTTGCCATATCAACATTATTTAGAGAAAAAAATAGTGCCAAAATTAAAAAATCTCTGGAAGATATTACTGAACATGTATTTAACCATAACAAAAGTAAATTTCTTACTTAAGTTTAGTTTTCATCTCTGTTTTTTGTGTTTATTTAAAATAAGACAAATCAGATATTATTTTAATCTTATGTCTGTTATTTAACAGTTGAGATCGTTCTTTAATGGTGATCTTACCGGCAGAAGACACGAGCCGCGGTTTAAATCCCAGTTGTGCAGATGATGGGGTGTGTTGTAACACTGCGTTATAATGAGCCCCTATTAGAAATATGCCATTATATTCTATACTTTTATGAATTCTTTTGAGAAACCATGAGGAAAGGGTGAATAATGACTGAGAGTTAATGTTCAGAAATTATTAATTGTTATTATGTTTTGAACTCTGCTGTATAGCTGTATTTAGCAATGTGTTTGTAGTCAACTCAAAAATGCCTATATTTTTAATGATTAAAAAATGCCATTATTTTACAAAGTTAATAATTGTATTTTTTTGACAAAATATTTTAGTTTATGTTGTATATTTTTTTGATTATATCAGGTAACATTTTAAGCTGTTATTTGGTCATGTTACATTGCGCCCCACCACATGTTACAATGTACCCCACCTATGGGGCATGTTGTCACATTTCACTTCCATTCTTTCGGGGTAAATCAAGAAAAAAGTATACACTGTATTAATGAAACAAAACCACTAATTGTACTAGACATGTGTGCAATTAATGTGGGAAACAATAAATACTCTGAACCCCAAGTGGATTTACACAAACTGAGAAAGTCAAAAAGCGTTAGGTTGTGCCCCGCTCTCCCCTACTTATTTGTGTAATTACACTGTAACAAGGGCACCTTAAAATAAAGTGTAACCCTCAAGTGTGTGTAGATGAAACTGCGCTCACTCACTCACTCACTCACTCACTTGAGTAGTCTTTTAATATATTTACATTTACATTTAGTCATTTAGCAGACGCTTTTATCCAAAGCGACTTACAAATGAGAGCAATAGAAGCAGCTAGAACAGTCAAGGGCAACAGTATGTAACAGTACGTAAGTGCTGTTATGATCTGTTATGAATATATGATCTGAAAGTGCAGATTTTGAGCAAAAGCAAAGTTGTGGCAAATAACGATGGGGACTTGATGCCTATGCCTGACTGAAGTAAAAGCTCCCTGTTTCACCAGATTTACCAGTAGCTTGTATCACGTCTGGCACACCATCAAATCAGTCATACTTTGTTAAGCCTCAAACAAATCAATCAATGATTTCCTCAAGCAAAATATGTCAGTGATGCCGAATGAATAGCACAAATACAGTGAAGGAAGAAAAAAACTGAGGGCATTTCTTCCTTCATCTGAGTCACATGACCCGAGTTACCCTTTAACGCATTGTTAAACGCAGTGCATACAGAAGCTTCTTTCTGTTGCCACAGGAAATTAACACAAGCTTTCTCCACACACAGTACCTCACACTTTTCACCCCATGTCTGCTGCTGTGTGTTTGCTTTGCACTCCATCGTTTGAGGAATATGAGTGAGGGATAGACACAGGGTAGACAAACATACACCCACATATGTGCATTTACACATATAGGCTACCTGATCTTGTAGAAAAGCAATAGAATCGTCATCTATTGAAAAAACTTGAAGCTGTCTTATTCCGTTTGGTGATAAGACCTTGAGATTTAAAGGACTTGATAAAGCTTTTGACAAGCCCATTGTTTACGGATGAAACCCGACAGTGCACACAATAATATTTGATAATAATACACATACTGTGTTTATAAATACACTGAAATGGAAAAAACAGCTTTTGTTGAACACTGTACAGTGCCAAACTATGTTAACACAACTTTAATTGAGTGTACTACTGGACATTTGCTCGATCAAACATGCTTCTTGTATTATTGTTATTTCATAGGTAGGTTTTCAAATATAATGCTGTGATGCGAAGAAGGTTGAAGCAGAAGCGAACACACTTTCTGCATTCTTTCACAGAATGTGTCTGTGAAGCCACATCACTGCACGGTATCTCAGCACACAGTTGCCATGGCAAAGAAGTCCTACTGGTCTCCAAGGTACCCAAGCCTATTGTCTTTGCTCTCTTTATTTAGATGAAAACATGATTTATTGTAGGTCTACTTTGTTATGAAAATGGGCTAATACAGTTGTGTGTTATATTTTATGCAGTTGTGTGCATTTTACTTTTGAGTGATTTTTCAACATCTGCATCTTTATACGTCATTTCATAATTACTGAGATTGTACTGACAAGCATTTAAGGCGGGTGTTTTCAAACTCAGTTCCTGGAGGGGCCACAGTCCTATAGAATTTAGTTCCAACCCTTCTAATCTACACACATCACATACCTGTAGTTTTCAAATAAGCCTGAAGGACTTGACCCACTGGATCAGGTGTGTTTGATTAGGGTTGAAGCTAAACTCTGCAGGGCTGTGGCCCTCCAAGAACTGAGTTTGACACCCCATATAAAAGAATCGTAAAATTAATCCATATGAATTGAGCGGTTTAGTACACAATTTTTGAAGAGACGCGATCGCTTCGTATGATGAACAGCTTCTCAAGAACCAATGAGGTTCATTCTTGTGTTAGGCAAAACATTTGAGCTTCTGCAAGAACCAATGAGGTTCATTCTCGTGTTACGCAACACATTTGAGCTTCTGCAAGAACCAATGAGGTTCATTCTCATGTTACACAGCAAGTTTGAGCTTCAGCAAGAACCAATGAGGTTCATTCTCATGTTATGCAGCACGTTTGAGCTTCAGCAAGAACCAATGAGGTTCATTCTCATGTTATGCAGCACGTTTGAGCTTCAGCAAGAACCAATGAGGTTCATTCTCGTGTTACGCAGCAAGTTTGAGCTTCAGCAAGAACCAATGAGGTTCATTCTCATGTTATGCAGCACGTTTGAGCTTCTCAAGAACCAATGAGGTTCATTCTCGTGTTACGCAGCAAGTTTGAGCTTCAGCAAGAACCAATGAGGTTCATTCTCGTGTTATGCAGCACGTTTGAGCTTCAGCAAGAACCAATGAGGTTCATTCTCATGTTATGCAGCACGTTGGAGCTTTAGCAAGAACCAATGAGGTTCATTCTCGTGTTACGCAGCAAGTTTGAGCTTCAGCAAGAACCAATGAGGTTCATTCTCGTGTTACGCAACACATTTGAGCTTCTGCAAGAACCAATGAGGTTCATTCTCGTGTTATGCAGCACGTTTGAGCTTCAGCAAGAACCAATGAGGTTCATTCTCATGTTATGCAGCACGTTGGAGCTTTAGCAAGAACCAATGAGGTTCATTCTCGTGTTACGCAGCAAGTTTGAGCTTCAGCAAGAACCAATGAGGTTCATTCTCATGTTATGCAGCACGTTTGAGCTTCAGCAAGAACCAATGAGGTTCATTCTCATGTTATGCAGCACGTTTGAGCTTCAGCAAGAACCAATGAGGTTCATTCTCGTGTTACGCAGCAAGTTTGAGCTTCAGCAAGAACCAATGAGGTTCATTCTCATGTTATGCAGCACGTTGGAGCTTTAGCAAGAACCAATGAGGTTCATTCTCATGTTACGCAGCAAGTTTGAGCTTCAGCAAGAACCAATGAGGTTCATTCTCATGTTACGCAGCAAGTTTGAGCTTCAGCAAGAACCAATGAGGTTCATTCTCATGTTACGCAGCAAGTTTGAGCTTCAGCAAGAACCAATGAGGTTCATTCTCGTGTTGCGCAGCAAGTTTGAGCTTCAGCAAGAACCAATGAGGTTCATTCTCGTGTTATGCAGCACGTTTGAGCTTTAGCAAGAACCAATGAGGTTCATTCTCATGTTATGCAGCACGTTTGAGCTTTAGCAAGAACCAATGAGGTTCATTCTCGTGTTACGTAGCAAGTTTGAGCTTCAGCAAGAACCAATAAGGTTCATTCTTGTGTGTTACGCAGCACGTTTGAGCTTCAGCAAGAACCAATTCAAGCAGGTTCGGTTGATCTTTGTTTTATGTTCGCTGATCAATGTTTATGTGTCGGTGAACAAAATCCGAAATTCAATGTGTTCATCAAATAAAGCTATCATGTCTCTTCTGAAATTTTTGACCAAACCACTTTTCCAAACCACACAATTCCAATTCATATGGAATATTTTTACGATCTCTTTGTGAACTTTTTGAAGTGTCAATGTGGTTGTTGCATAGCTTTCAATAGAGGGAAAGAATTACATGTAAAATATCTTAATTTGTGTTCAATTAAAACTAAATCCATAAAATGATCCCATGATGGGAACCCCTCAAAGGTGTACCCCTAAGTTTATAGCTTTAAATATATGTATATATTTCAAGCTATACACTTTTACAGTGAACAGATTACAGTTATCAGATGCTATTGCATTACTTTACTTGGACTTGGACTTTATCATCTTTTATTTTATATTATATATTTAACTATACAGTATATATTTCCAGCAGTGATGGTCAACAAGTCAAGTGGCAAACATGTCACTAGTACGTGACAGTTTCCATTGTGCACACTGCATCAGTGAATGCTAACCCTCCAGTGCTGTGGCCATTTTACTATGCAAAACCCTCCCATGAGGTTTGCACCTGTGGTCTTAGCGGGGTGGAAAGTACAGTATACAAACTGCTGTTTGTTCCACACCTGTTTTACATAAACCTCTCATACATTCTGAATTCAGTTTATTTGATTACAATTCTATAATTATCTAGCTATAAGAACACACGGTTAACTTTTAAAATGTTAAACTGAGTTGTTGCGTATTGTATTAACCACAATACATGTTACCAAATGTAGCTCTTGTAGATTTAATCAAAATGAAAGCCTTTAAACACTGAATATGTGACACTGTATTTGTCTCCATGTGAAAAACAGGACACATTTAAGCCTGTTGTTAGAAAAAGGCAGAAAGATGCCAATAAAGCAACAAGGTTATGAGGCTAACCTCTAACCGCACTCGTATCCATTTTCCAGCACAGCTGTCATTTGTCGTCTAGCCCACAATTACCAGGCCTCACAAACAAGGACGTGATGTCACTTCCTGTGCTCCGTGATATCACAAACCCAGAAATGGAGAGTCTAATGCTGACGCGTGGAAAGCGGAAACAGCTCTGCCTCGCAGACAATGCCGCAACAAGTCAGATCCTTAAAAAAACAACCATGTGACCTTGCTTACAAGCAGACAAACCAAATGATAAAGGCACTTATCTGAAGAAAACGGCTTTTGATTTCTTGTCACCGCTGGTTAAGGTTTTTCACCAGGAAATACAAATATGTCTGTGCTTGTCTGACCCAATTTACATACTTAATAGTTACACCTCCAATAAAATCATGCTTTTATTCATGATCTAAAGTAACCAGACATGTTACAATGGAGCGCTCTGTTTATTCTGTCTCAGTTTACTGAACATTTCTGTTTGTATCTATTAATACTTACAGAAACATTATATAGCCTGTGTTTGGAAAATACCAATGAAAAGTGTTTAGGCCAAATAATGTTGCAAATGCTATACCATTAGCTCTGTGACAAAAGGCCAAGGTGACTAATCTCTTAGAGTATGGAAAATTTGACGTGACAGTGGTGTAATAGTGGTCTGACTGGTTGTGATTGGGTTGCAGTGAAGTGCAGGACAAGTGTCTACATGCTCTCTGGTCCAACATGTCAGCAGGGCTGTCTCTCCGCATGTCTGAAAGGCTCATTATTACAGAGAAATGCTAATCTGAAACCTAGCAGGTGACGGGGCTGTACGTTAACTTTTTTTGCACATAGCACTGGTGCTACAGAGGTTGAACATTTTGTAGCACAGCCCACAAAATTGTAGCACATGTATTAAACGTCTATTACCATGTCTGAAAAAGGCAAAAAGTGCTATAAAATACAAATATTTAAGAATAAAAATAATAATAACAATTATTATAATTATAATTTATTATTATTATTATTATTATTATTATATTTTAAAGAAAACATAAATCATTAGAAAGGTCTAAGGTTTTATAATAAAATATTAAATTATGATAAAAAAAATGTGACTAATGTCTTAATTTCTGTCTTATTTTATCTTATGTACTCACTGAGAAAGAAAAAAAGTACTGTACACGTCTCTACACCACGAATCTATCACTGTACAGAATATTATAAAATAATATAATTTCTGCCTCATTCTGTGATGTGAAGCCTGTCAGATTACAAAAGTAGGTTATTTCAAACACTCGATTAATGTTCTCTTTTGTTGGACAACAGGTTTGTAAACGCTTCTCATTACAAGTTTGGAAAGAGGTTGTTGCTTTTTCTAATACACATTAAAGGGGCTTTAACACTGAACACCCAGATGCTGTGGTCATGTCTAAACGCGATTGTTTTTGACCCGCAGCGCTGGTCTGGTTTCACACTCAGCTTGATTCTATCGAACCCTGGTGCACTTGTTCATCTTACGTCATCAAAAATGTGCACGGCGGATGAAAACACACTGCAGTAAATATATTGTGTTTTTATTAATTTGGTGCTATTATGCGCAGCTGGGTAAACGACTCTTGGGTTTACTGTATGTGCGTCGCATGAAGTTAATTTGTTGCCCTGATTGCACGCATATGCGCGAATGCACTCGTATCCAAGGTAAATCATCAACACCATCATCCCTTACATGTGTTTTATTGATCTAAATACATTGTAATACGCTAAAACACATATGCAGGTTCATGGGCGTCGGAACCATTGTATGTGGGTGGGACAAGACCCACCCACTTTTTACGATCAATGATATGGACCCACTCACTTTTATCGTCTCTAACATTCAGCACATGTCTGTTTACCTACCCCTAATCGATAAACACTTATTAGTAAACACATGTTAGACGTTTTATTTCCACTTTTCTAGTATTTTCCTCATTTTTATTGAAAATAAATGCCTTTCCGATCTGATGGGAAAAGGAAGAAGATTGAGTTCGGCGAAAGGCGATTCGAACCGTGGGTCGACTTGAGTCAAAACTAGATGCCGAGCGTCTTACCCCTACACTACTGCCACTCTCAACGATATGGCGATTCCCGTAACTTTGTCTTTCTGAACTATTCGCTTAGTAAGCAAAGTGGTATATTTGTACTTATTGGCATCTACTCCAGTAAAAAAAATTCTGAGGACCCACCCACATTTTTTTTGCTTCCGACGCCCATGTGCAGGTTACGTTTATTCCTGAACAAATGCGCACCCGAGTCCGTTTCACGTGAATCGCTGCACAGTTCGAGTGCCACCTCCTTCAGAGTCTTGAGTTCCCGGGTGCGCACCGAGCCCGCGATTGACAGCTTTTATTAGCAATTTTTCATGCAAACCGTGCCGCTTTTCGAACTAAAATGCCAATGACTCCATCTCACAGTGCATGCAGAGATAGAGCAGCATTTATTGTGAACCGATCGATCCGCCCTGAACAGTGCTGCGCTTCATCTGCACATTTATTTATTTAAAAATTGAAGCAATTTTCATAATTTCAAAGACAAATCTCGATTTTGGTTTAATTTCAGTCAATCGTGCAGCCCCAGATTAACCTCACACGAGCACAAAACAAATTCTCCCTTCACTCAAACGAGCTCTGTCTCACATGCTAAACTGTATCGCACGCGTGCTACTGGGGTAAATATATTCATCGCACAGACCGATTTTTTTGTAGCACGTGTCGCACTGTACAGCCCTGCCGGTAGTATATCATGCTGTTTTAGCACATTTCAATGGCTGGACATGAATGGTAAAAAGTATTTACAAAAACACATTTGCTTTTGAGTGTGATTCATACGCTCACACGCTCCTGACTAGTTGTTTCGCACCCTGAAGCTCTTAACCGCCAATAAAAAGGCGCAGTGTAGGGCAATATCAGTCAATCTCTGTGGTGTGAATATAAATGTCCCCACCAGACCTAGCTATAGCCCCCTCTGAATTATATGGCAAATCCTTGTATAATTCTTGCAGAATAAACGCCCACCAATAATATCCCGCCGGCTCACGCTCTTTATTGGCATCATATTTCCCCCTCTGATTACGCAATAATCTGAGATAGAAGATTTATGATGGCTGGGAATTGGAGCTCAGTTGAGATGGAAACTACAAAGTTTTATCTAAAACCCTGTATTTTAGTATTCCCTGAAAGCATGCTTGCTGAGTATTGTTGATTAAAAAAGCTTGGATTTGCTCTGCTGTTGCATTTGCTTGAGGAATTTTCAGGTCAGAAACATTAAACAACATTTTAGCATTTGGAACCAACAAAAATGCACATGATTCTACCATAGTAACTCTATTATTAACATATTCATGTACCATTGCGTTTACTTTAAATGATCCTATTATCTTGAGAATAAGATAAAAAAAGAAAAAAAAAATATTTTGATGGAGAGAAAATGAGTTTTGTTTGTTCCTTCTAAGGTTTGTAATACTAAATGTCTCCTCTAGAGTATCAGAAAAGATCTTAAAGTCCCCCTGTAGTCAATTATATCTCTTAAAAACCCATCTTTGATCACCAAAATGACATATTTAAATGTTTTTTCCTGTGAAAAAAATTGCCTTAAAATAGCTTGAAAGTAACTCTACATCCTTTTGCTTTATTTAGTATATGCGATCCCATGAATATGCAAATTAGCCCTGACTCCACTCACTGGTACAGGCTCGTCTACAAGTGGTAACGTGTTTTATGTGCCGCTCTCAACAACGTCTGACACATAACGGTAATAAATATGATTAGTCTTTTGCTTGACTACGTTATTAAACAGATAATAATGTGTTGCAAATGTTACACAAACCATGTTCCCGTTCACAATTTCATTCTGCCTTTTAAAAATCAGCATCCTTAGAAACGCTTTGAATATCAGTGGAGAAAGGCATATAGTTCATCATAACATTGTAATATACATCATATACATAATTCACCCGCTATATTGTTAAATGTACACGATTTTTCATATCAACAGAAAACTATAACGGGATAACCGGCTTCTCTTGAGACTCCCCTGCTTCAGAGAATAGTTAATTATATGCTAAAGCCCGCCCCCCTCATGACATGATTGGTTACAAGGTAGTTTGTGACGGAAGAAACACCAGCAGATTCAAACTGTGTTTTTTGAGACTGTCCTTGGTTCACTGGACTTTTAAGGAGAAAATACTCAGCAATGGTGTTGGCCGATGATTTTGCACATGATTTGTCTGAAAGCATATTAAAAACACCATATAGACAACATTAAAACCTTGATTTTCACCAAAGGGGGGTCTTTAACAATATCTCACCGAAGACAGAGATTTAAATATTCATTAATGTCAATTCAGATGTTTCTCGTCAAAGTACAAATGAATGCATGAAATGAGAAAAATTTGTAGAATCCCATGGATAAAAAAAATAAAAAAATCTGTCAAATGGGAATATCATTGGTGCTTGAGTGACTGTGGCATGTCAAGTTTGAATATATGCAAATGAGAGCTGTGGCAGAGCGTAACATTTTCAGTGAATAACAGCTTATGTTTTGGCGGGCTCAGATCCATCATAGTGCATCAGAAGTGTTGGAAATATAGTGCAGAAATTGTTTTTTGGTATTTTTTTTTGGAGCTTAAAGGGATAGTTCACCCAAAAATTGAAAATTACCCCATGATTTACTCACCCTCAAGCCATCCTAGGAGTATATATGACATTCTTCTTTCAGACAAATACAGTTGGAGTTGTATTAAGAAATGTCCTGACTAATCCAAGCTTTGTAATGACAGTAAATGGCATCCCAAAATGTTACGCCCAAAAAAGCACATCCATCCACCATAAACATTCTCCACACGACTCCAGTGGGTTAATAAAGGCCTTCTAAGGCGAATCGATGGGTTTGTGTAAGAAAAATATCCATATTTAACACGTTATAAAGTGAAATATCTAGCGTAACTGGTGCAATGCATTTTGAACTGAGAGAGGCGTTACACTTTCTTTGTAAGTTGAATACGGAAGGTGATCTGGCGGAAGATAGATATTTTATAAAGTATTAAATATGGATATTTTTCTTACACAAACGCATGGCTTCATTTCAGAAGGCCTTTATTAACCCTGCAGAGCTGTGTGGAGTATGTTTATAATGGATGGATGTACTTTTTTGGGCTTCACATATTGGGCTGCCATTATAAAGCTTGGAAGAGCCAGGACATTTCTTAATATAACTCTGATTGTATTCGTCTGAAAGAAGAATGTCATAAACACCTAGGATGACTTGAGGGCGAGTAAATCATGGGGTCATTTTCATTCTTGGGTGAACTATCCCTTTAACAGCCAATTTACTACACATAATTAATGTAGTCTTACTGTATATCAACAGTTGCCACTATTTTTCTTAGGAGGAACATCTGAGACGGAGATCTGAAACATAACTGAGCAGAGCAGCCTGTTAGCAATACAATTAGCCTCTGGGATGTTTTTTTATCATGGTACACCGTAACACATTGTAGTTAGGCAGTTGCTTATGTAGCTGAGTGTCTCTGAAAAGCAAAGCCAGTCACTTCATGAAAGGTCAGAGGTTAATACAAAGCTGTGAACTCTTGTGTGTTAAAGAATAAAAAATGCCAGAGGACTTGGGAGGCCAACTGGCCATTTACATAGTGAGGAATCGGATGCACAGGAAAGAATGAGAGCGCGAGTCAGAGTCAGGGGGAGGGGGTGGGGGGTGCGACTGGAGTGAATCCAGGGGAAATCCAGCTCCACATGGCAGAGCTCAGCCTGGGCTACAGACAAGCAAGCACACAGGGAATTTTATACAGTACACTGTTCATCAGCATAAAACAGCCGCCTCATAGACCAATAACAAATTAAAGTCCTCTATAAATATGAAACTACCGTAACTATCTGAGCCCATATTAAATCTAAAATGGCTCTAGGAGTAATTTCGCTGTACGTCGTTTTGCTGGCTGAATTTGGTAACAGTGTTTAATAAAATTTGTGTGTTATAGCAGCGAGGCAATAGCCTCAAGATTGCAATGGCTGTTTGGAGACTACTTTAACCAAGGTTATTTTTCAATGATATGTAATATGTTGACATGATGGATACACTGTCACAACGTGTTTATGAGGAGACTCTCAAGTGTAATAGCAGAGTAAACAATCTAAGCTGAATTTGTAGGACCTTATCCCTTTAAGTGAGCTTGAGCTATTCCAAATGTCTCTATAATAGTAACATAGTATGCCATAAAATAAAAAGACACTTTTAGAAGATCTTTAAAGAAAGAGTTTCACAGAAATGTTGTCATTATTCGTTCGAAATCTTGCCAGACGCTGCATATTTAAAGTTTGTCAAATGACACAGGTTTGTTGTAGCTCACCTTCCTGTACCTCAAACACTAGAGTAACACCAAGATCATGGGTTTGATTCCGAGGAAAGGCTTGAACTGAAGGCATGAAAAATATGTATCTTGAATGCTATGGAAGTTGCTTTGGATGAAAGTATCTGCCAAATGTGAATATGTTAATGCTTAAAGGAGTGGTTGATTATGATTTCACTTTTTTTTTAAACTTTAGTTAGTGTGTAATGTTGCTGTTTGAGCATAAACAACATCTGAAAAGTCATGGCGCTCAAAGTTCAAAGGAAAGGGAGATATTTTATTTTAAAGAAATCGCTTTTCAAGGACTACAACAAACGGCTTGTAGCTACCCAAAAATTACATAAACCCTGCCCCTGGGAACACGCAACAAAGGCCATGTTGAGAAGAGGAAGAGTTGTTGTAGTAGAGCACATTTAGGAGTCTGCTCAAGCTGTCGCATCCGTCTTTTCACATTTATTGAAATACAGTACGTAACGCAAATGCAATAGCATGTCATAAAAGCAAGATGACAACAAAAGTCATAACCGTAATTAAACTAAACTATACCTGTTCTATCTTCAGGCAACATATATTCTCTGGCTCTGTAAGCATTTTACAACAGTTCTCACATGAGCGATTTATAGATTATCATGACATGATATAACATAATATGCTAATCGATGTCTTGAAGATAGTTTACTCCACATCAGCTATATAAATTCTATCAACTAACCATTCAGAAACGTCCGGTTGCATTCTACATGTTGTCACTTCTTCTTGAGTCTCTCCATCATTATCCGACTCCGGTTTGAACATAAAAAGGCTAAACAATTTCTGACATTTTCAGTGTGTGTCTGTGTGATCAGAGCTGTTAGCATGAGCTCTTGAAGCTCTTCCTAAAAGGGGGCCGGGAGCAGCAGCTCATTTGCATTTAAAGGGACACACAAAAACAAAGGGTAAAAAAAAGGGTGTTTTACTCACCCTCAAAAAGTGACCATTTTAACAGGCTATAAAAAAAAATCTGTGGGGTATTTTGAGCTAAAACTTCACATTCACACTCAATCAGAGACTTTTTTTTTTTACATCTTGTAAAAAGGGGCATTATAGGACCCCTTTAAGTGACTGTGGCATGTCAAGTTTGAATATATGCAAACGAGAGCTGTGGCAGAGTGTAAGATTTTCAGTGAATAACAGCTTATGTTTTATTCACTCAAATCCATTATAATGCATTGTAATGCAGGAACTGTATGGACTTCATTTAAGCTACCTTTTGGGTCATTTTTATAATTTAGCCCATGTTTACTACACATCTATTTTCTCTGCAAAATATCTCCTTTGTTTGTTACAAACAGAGTCTGGTTTGGACTACATGAAGGTGCATAAATGATGACTGAATTATCATTTTTTTGTGTGAACTATTCCTTTATAAAATAACAAAGGCAGGAGTCTCTGATATTAGCCTCAAACATTGTGGCACCAGAATCACAGAGCTCAGCCAGGTTCATTACTGCTATCCGCTCACTGCTGCTTGAGGACACAAATAGAAGAGTGTACATCTGGCTATTTATAGTGTGACTTTTGCTTTCTTTACTCACAGACAATGAGATCTAATCTGCTTTCTTAAAGGCTTCGCTGACCCAGTGGCCTTTATCCATGTATTCGTTCAAAGGGAAGGCAATAGTAAACGGTAAAGAAGGATCATGTCCTTTTTCCCAATTAAAGTGAAATACGTGGAGATATACCCATTATTATATATATATATATATATATATATATATATATATATATATATATATATATATATATATATATATATATATATATATATATATATATATATATATATATATATATACCACAACATGGTACATTTAGGGGTACAATAGCTTGTCACTGGGGCAGTACCCTTAAAAGGACATCTTTGTACCTTTTTTACTCCTAAAAGGTGCATATTAGTACTTAAAGTACAAATACATACCTTAAGGTATGACAATGAACCTTTTTGTGGTAAAAAAAAGGTACAAATACGTCCTTTTAAGGGTACTGCCCCAGTGACGAGCTATTGTACCCCTAAATGTACCATTTTGACACCCTTTTTCTCTGTGTGTATATGGCACTAAAAGTTGTTCTTTGGATCGTAATCATAGGAGAACCACTTTAAGTGCTGTATAGCACCAAATCTTGGCAATTCAGTGGTTCTTCACCGGTTCTTTGGCTGAAGTGCTATATAGCACTGCTACCATATACAGAATGATATGGTGCTATATAGCACCAAAAGTGGTTCCCCTATGATTACGAGCCAAGAATCACTTTTAGTGCTGTGTGTGTGTGTGTGTGTGTGTGTGTGTGTGTGTGTGTGTGTGTGTGTGTGTGTGTGTGTGTGTGTGTGTGTGTGTGTGTGTGTGTGTGTGTGTGTGTGTGTGTGTATATATATATATATATATATATATATATATATATATATATATATATATATATATATATATATATATATATATATATATATATATATATATTAGTGATTGGCTCAACTGTGGCCCTCCTATAACAAGTGTCCAGTATGGAAAGTCTCATCTCATTAAAGATGTCTATAATTAGCTTGATAAAGAAGCTAATTAATAGTCTAATGTTTAGTTTGTGACTCCACAGCAGAACTCCTACAGTTCTAATTTACATTTAGAATGATTTAAACACACAATCATTTCATGCATGAGGAGACTGGGGCAAGACGTTTACCCCAGTAAAAGTCATTTTCTATATAGTCACATACTTTAAAGTCTATTGAACATTTCCACTGTTACCGCCCAGGAGAAAAGATACAGTTAATTTAACACGTTGACCAATAGCAGAGCAGTTTATTTTAAATATGAAATACTTTTCAGAGTATCTTTGTTTAAATTGTGTTTAAAAGCCTTTAAATATAGTGAAACACAAAACATTTAAAAAACTTTTTTTTTTGACATTTAAATCAACTGCTAGAGAAAACACACATCTGTGTATTTGAACTTTTGACTTGCTTGAGTCAACTTCCCTTATACACATACAATGTAGCTGTGCTACAAGTTTAACATGATTCTTGTGATTCTATGATTTTACGTGATTGATAAAACATCAGTGAAAAAACTGCTTGTGTTGAAGTGCACCTATGCAGTTCTCAGAGCGAACCGAGAGACTAACTAACATGCCAAATCCAACCTCAACAAACAAATCTAAGACATGTTTTACACTTCCAGTGGTTAAAAACACCCAAACACCATTGTTTGAACTATTTATTTTAGTCTTTTGAAGCCCCTATATTTAGACAGTGTGGCTTTAGAACTGCATGGAAAAGGTGACTGAATTTGTTTTTGCTGCAACATTTCCTGTGTGTCGCGAGGAGAGGAAAACCACACGCGCAGTGACGCTGCAGCTGAGAAGACAGAAAGGGCAAGTCAGAGGCGTGGAAAACTAGATAGCAGGAAGTTTAAAAAAAAGACAGACAAACTGTGCTCAGCGCTTGTTTTATTAATCCGGTTTAAAAAGGACACTCCCTTTTAAAATGAGAAGCCAGAATCAAACAGGACAAGGCAGATAATGTTTCAATGGATACAAAACAGCTCAAGACCAGTTTTTAACTTTTATACACTAACATTTCAATCAATTATCAGTGCACATTTTGTTTAAAGACATGTATTGAAATTGTACATGATTACGTGTGTAGTTAATTTTCGTTATTACATCAATAATTACACTGTTGACTAACCCTTAAACCTTAACCCTATCAAATCTGTGCCTAACTTTACCCATATTCCACCTCAATTGCAGCACAAGTGTTTTACAATACAACTTCAGCATAAAGTTGTGAGAGCATTGTACCTAACAAATAATAGCAGTTCAGGACACTTTATATAAAGTGTGACCAGAAAGGAGATTTTCATTAAAACTTGGTAGATTTATGCTTAAAAAAAAAGGAGTAAACAATTTACTAATTTACTTTATTCAAGGTGTTTTATAAATAGAAATACTGGGAAATACTTAATAAATAATCCACTATCATATGCAATGCAGTTTCATGTCCTCACAAAATGAGTCATCTCTGAGTAACTGTCAAACAAGGTCAAATACTCACTGTCAGACTTTGTGTGCTTTTATTGGAAACAAGATTTGAGTTTTTAAAAAAAAGTTGGTTGACCCTCGCAACTGAACAAATCAAAGAGATTCAAGCTAATTAAAGAAGTGATCAGATGCCACTTTCAGAGGACAATTATCAGAAAAGGTTTATAGGACGTTTATGGATATATATATATATATATATATATATATATATATATATATTGTGTGTATATATACACTCATCTAAAGGATTATTAGGAACACCATACTAATACTGTGTTAGACCCCCTTTCGCTTTCAGAACTGCCTTAATTCTACGTGGCATTGATTCAACAAGGTGCTGAAAGCATTCTTTAGAAATGTTGGCCCATATTGATAGGATAGCATCTTGCAGTTGATGGAGATTTATGGGATGCACATCCAGGGCACGAAGCTTCCGTTCCACCACATCCCAAAGATGCTCTATTGGGTTGAGATCTGTGGGGGCCATTTTAGTACAGCGAACTCATTGTCATGTTCAAGAAACCAATTTGAAATTATTCGAGCTTTGTGACATGGTGCATTATCCTGATGGAAGTAGCCATCAGAGGATGGGTACATGGTGGTCATAAAGGGATGGACATGGTCAGAAACAATGCTCAGGTAGGCCGTGGCATTTAAACAATGCCCAATTGGCACTAAGGGGCCTAAAGTGTGCCAAGAAAACATCCCCCACACCATTACACCACCACCACCAGCCTGCACAGTGGTAACAAGGCATGATGGATCCATGTTCCCATTCTGTTTACGCCAAATTCTGACTCTACCATCTGAATGTCTCAACAGAAATCAAGACTCATCAGACCAGGCAACATTTTTCCAGTCTTCAAATGTCCAATTTTGGTGAGCTTGTGCAAATTGTAGCCTCTTTTTCCTATTTGTAGTGGAGATGAGTGGTACCCGGTGGGGTCTTCTGCTGATGTAGCCCATCCGCCTCAAGGTTGTGTGTGTTGTGGCTTCACAAATGCTTTGCTGCATACCTCGGTTGTAACGAGTGGTTATTTCAGTCAAAGTTGCTCTTCTATCAGCTTGAATCAGTCGGCCCATTCTCCTCTGACCTCTAGCATAAACAAGGCATTTTCACCCACAGGACTGCCGCATACTGGATGTTTTTCCCTTTTCACACCATTCTTTGTAAACCAGGAAATGGTTGTGCGTGAAAATCACAGTAATTGAGCAGATTGTGAAATTCTCAGACCGGCCCGTCTGGCACGCTCAAAATAGCTTAAATCACCTTTCTTTCCCATTCTGACATTTAGTTTGGAGTTCAGGAGATTGTCTTGACCAGGACCACACTCCTAAATGCATTGAAGCAACTGCCATGTGATTGGTTGATTAGATAATTGCATTAATGTTGATGGGTCAATGTTGTTGAAATTGAACAGGTGTGCCTAATAACATGTGCTAACAAGGTACAACGGGGCACAACCAAAATGTGTTTTTCACTACGCCCATAGTGTATGATTGTAGAAAAACATATGTTTGTATTGAACATTGATGGAGCAAAAGATTTGTTTTTAATGGTGAGGGGGTGGTGAGGGGGCCTTTTACTACACTTTTACTACACAAATCCACAGCACTTTAAAAATATTAAATATTACATCAAATTAGCGCAGAATCTACTTTGCGCTGCTGTCCGCGATCATCTCAATGATCAGATACATTTCCACGTGCATCATCAAAAGCAGTTGTTAAAGGGATAGTTAACCCAAAAATGAAAATTCTGTCATTATTTACTCACCCTCAAGATGTTCCAGACCTGTATGAGTTTCTTTGTTCTGCTGAACACAAAAGAAGATATTTTGAAGAATGTTTGTAACAAAGCAGAAAGAGCAACCATTGACTACCATAGTATTTTTTCCCCTACCACAGTAGTCAATGGTTGCTCTTTCTGCTTTGTTACAAACTTTCTTCAAAATATCTTCTTTTGCGTTCAGGTTTGGAACAACTTGAGGGTGAGTAAATGATGACAGAATTTTCATTTTTGGGTGAACTATCCCTTTAAAGGTAGGGATGCACCAAACCGACGCCAAAGAACTAGAAAGCCGACTGTGTTGTCTTGTTTTTAAGCCCAGATCTTTACGAGTTGGGGACGTGTCAGTGAGAAACATGGTGGAATACCACAACACTTTAAGGCAGGGGTCTCCAAACTCGGTCCTGGAAGGCCACTGTCCTGCAGAGTTTAGCTCCAACCCCAATTAAACACACCTGAACATGCTAATCAGTATCTAACTAGGGCCTTGTAAGACACTAAGGCCCTGTCCCAAATGGCACACTTCATGTGCACTTTCGATCTTGTGGACTTACAATGGCCGCTGCATGCGCATGTCCGTTAAGTCCACGAGACCACAGGGTGTCCCATTTGTCATTTTAGGTCTCAGAAGGGTGTTTGCGAGTGCCCCCTTTGAGGTCGATATGCGTCGTGAAAGTGCGGACTCAGAGGAAGACTGTGAGGGTGCCATTTAGGACAGGGCCTAATTAGCATGTTCAGGTGTGTTTATTTGGGGTTGGAGCTAAACTGTGCAGGACAGCGGCCCTCCAGGACAGAGTTTGGAGACCCCTGCTTTAAGGTATTTAGCAGTGATAATGCCAGGTTTTTTATATTTACAGCGATAACATATGATAACTATGATAGCATTATAATATAACAATATAATAGTGATGATAAAGTTTACAGTGGCTTCATAAATTAGTTAAGAAACAAAGCAAAACATTCCTTGTTCTTCCTTTTCTGGAAGTAGATGTGTAATTGTTTAAAGGAACATACCGACTTTTTGGGACTTTAGCTTATCCACCGTATCCCCCAGAGTTAGATAAGTCCATACATAGCATTCTCATCTCCGTGCGTGCCATAAATCTGTCTTGGCTCACCCACCGCTAACGCTAGCCTAGTGCTAGCCTAGCCTGTTGCCGGAAGTTAACCTATTTTCAGGCGCTGCGTAAAATCATTTGCGCGCTGCACCCATGGTACGGCAGCAAAGTTCCTTGATCATTACGCAGGAATGGGAGAATAGTCCCTAGCCATATCGGTCTAGAAATCACAACTTTTCATTTTCCGTCACTCTTAGTACACAATCTAACTACACACATCACAACATGTAAATAGGAAAATGTTGGCGTTATTTTGTCACTTACTGAGCAGTAGGCTAGCTGGAGCCATTTACCTCCAGTTTTTGTGCTAAGCTAGGCTAGTGGTGGGTGCGTCAGACAGAGTTATGACATGCACGGAGATGAGAATAGTATGTATGGATTTATCTAACTCTGGGGGATACGGTGTTACGGATGTGTGTTCCTTTAAGAGAAAGTACTCCGCCATCTTAAACACGACTTCCTACCTCGTAAATACGAACTTCCCAGGAGGACTTGAACGCACCTTTATTCTTGTGCACTGAGACAAACAGAGTTCTCTCTCTCAACCAACAGCCCAACGCTGATTCTACATGTTGAATCGCCCCCAAAAAACAAGACGCCGTTCGACCAGAGCCAATGGTGCAGAACACACTGAAAAAACTAAGTCGGCCGACGCTCAAAAACAGCCTGACGTTGACTGGTGGCCGATTGTCAGCTTGGTGTGTCCCTGGCTTAAGAAAAATGCTGAGCTGAATTTTTGTGCCATCTAGTGGTTTAGAGGAAAATAAAGTGCGCCTTTTACCCCGGTGCGCCTTTTACCCCGGGCCTCATTGTACCCAATATCAATCACGCACACGCACACGCACACACACACACACACACACACACACACACACACACACACACACACACACACACACACACACACACACACACACACACACACACACACACACATATATACAGGTGCTGGTCATATAATTAGAATATCATCAAAAAGTTGATTTATTTCACTAATTCCATTCAAAAAGTGAAACTTGTATATTATATTAATTCATTACACACAGACTGATATATTTCAAATGTTTATTTCTTTTCATTTTGATGATTATAACAGACAACTATGGAAAATCCCAAATTCAGTATCTCAGAAAATTTGAATATTGTGAAAAGGTTCAATATTGAAGACACCTGGTGCCACACTCTAATCAGCTAATTAACTCAAAACACCTGCAAAGGCCTTTAACCCCAAAGGCGCCACAAGTTTTTTCCTAAAACGTTCGATTTTGACATCTTAATTTGAAAAGGCTATATCTTAAAAGTGATAAAAGACAGAGACTTTCTGTAAATTAGAGAAATATTAAGGATAACCCAAAGTTTATGTAGCGATTACATTTTCCCATCTAATTAGCATATTATGACTTCATATGGTGGTGGTCACCTTGGATTATAGAATTTTCATGAAAAGTCACGTTTAAATGATAAATGCAGCACTTCTTTCCCCCCAAAATGTCCCTCACCTTCTGTATGCTATATTGCACAATACTGAATGCTCAGGTAAATAGTAAAGAAACTGTGTAAATCGTTACTAATAAATGGTAGAAAAAAACCAAATGCATGTAACGGTTGGCCTTTTGGTGTAGAGACTTTCCATTTACTGCATACAGTAGGCACTCTGATTCCATGTATGGGGCACATATATATTATTCATATGACACACAAACACAAGTAGACAAGACCTGTTTAGTTCAAAAGATCACTCGCCACGGCAAGGCAGAGATCATGAGTGAGATGACGAGACAAGACGAGAGACAGACGAGCACTTGCCCGCCGAGTGTGCACAGCTCAGACTAATGTCATTGTCATTGTGACTCCCCACCCTGCCTCCACATTGCCCCCTAACTGTATTTGCAATACACGAGCCGCGGTTCAGCTGCGCGAGACAAACGCTGCCAGTGTGAATCCACAACGGGCGCGCGCGGCTCCCGCTCTCCATACGCACCACTCCTGCCCTGCCAACGAACTGCTTGCGCGTGCGGTGTGAAGCCGGCGTAACGCCTGCTAACTTTGCGATGAACACTCCGACCCCGGGAAACACTACTGTGTTCCCACCACTGACATTGGGCAAAGGACCATCTACATTGGGCAAAGGATTCATTTGTGCTTGGTGTAGGGCTATACTTTCACTTTCAGAATCACGGCAGATATTCCCCTTCAGAATCAGGGTCCGCGAATAGAAGACCCAACACTTCATTGCGGGTAAGCTTTATTGAAGCCATTAGAAAATAATAATAATAATAATCTAATGCAAATACTCGCTGACATTGACAATATTGCTCTGATAAAATGGCTCACTCGCACACTAGCTCTACGTTTGTTCGCACTGATTCAATGCACTCTTGCTCAAAGATTTTGTATAGAGGCATGACGTTTTTTTGAGTCGGGGATGAAGTATGACATGTCTGACATCTAGTGGAGGGGAGGTCAAACAAAATTTGACACCCTATTTGACAAAATCAGCCGTTTTATTCAGTGCCGAGTGTTTATTCAGACAAGTGTCTTGTCGAGTAAACTCGACCGTGGGGCCTAGAGGGTTAAATGGTCTCTCAGTCTAGTTCTGTAGGCTACACAATCATGGGGAAGACTGCTGACTTGACAGTTGTCCAAAAGATGACCATTGACACCTTGCACAAGGAGGGCAAGACACAAAAAGTAATTGCAAAAGAGGCTGGCTGTTCACAGAGCTCTGTGTCCAAGCACATTAATAGAGAGGCGAAGGGAAGGAAAAGATGTGGTAGAAAAAAAGTGTACAAGCAATAGGGATAACCGTGCCCTGGAGAGGATTGTGAAACAAAACCCATTCAAAAATGTGGGGGAGATTCACAAAGAGTGGACTGGAGCTGGAATCAGTGCTTCAAGAACCACTACGCACAGACGTATGCAAGACATGGGTTTCAGCTGTCGCATTCCTTGTGTCAAGCCACTCTTGAACAACAGACAGCGTCAGAAGCGTCTCGCCAGGGCTAAAGACAAAAAGGACTGGACTGCTGCTGAGTGGTCCAAAGTTATGTTCTCTGATGAAAGTACATTTTGCATTTCCTTTGGAAATCAGGGTCCCAGTCTGGAGGAAGAGAGGAGAGGCACACAATCCATGTTGCTGGAGGTCCAGTGTAAAGTTTCCACAGTCAGTGATGTTTGGGGTGCCATGTCATCTGCTGGTGTTGGTCCACTGTGTTTTCTGAGGTCCAAGGTCAACGTAGCCGTATACCAGGATGTTTTAGAGCACTTCATGCTTCCTGCTGCTAACCAACTTTATTGAGATGCAGATTTCATTTTCCAACAGGACTTGGCACCTGCACACAGTGCCAAAGCAACCAGTACCTGGTTTAAGGACCATGGTATCCCTGTTCTTAATTGACCAGCAAACTCGCCTGACCTTAACTCCATAGAAAATCTATGGGGTATTGTGAAGAGGAAGATGTATATATATATATATATATATATATATATATATATATATATATATATATATATATATATATATATATATATATATATATATATATATATATATATATATATATATATATATATATATATATATATATATATATAAATGAATGAATTAATGAATTAAACAATACAGTTTTATATTTCTGGCTGGTAAACTAACTAGAGTTATAGAAACTGAATATTTAGACATGCTGATTAATCAGAGACAGTAAACCATGATAAAATCCTTGAGACTAATGAATGTCTCTTCAGATATTAGGGAGAAAATCAGCTGACTTGGTGTCTCAAAGCAGAGAAAGAAAAGCCAGTGTTCCACATCTCATTAACAGCTGACCTCTTTCTTCAGGATATCCTCGTGATGAACCAGGCCTCCTCTACATCCACAGAAGCTCATAGAAGACTAGCATGTTGATTAGCATGGTCACTGTTCTCATCGTCTCATTACAGCGCCTACAAAAACTATTTGAAGACCCAAGTAACACTAAAACGTGTACATTCCATTGCATGCGATAAAAAGATGTCTTTAGACGGTCTGTATCCATAAGGTTGCTATGGCGACCAAACCAAAGCTGCTTCCATATCAAGAAAGAGAGGCATTGAATGTGTTGTTGGCAATATTCTCAAGCCTCTTGTTAATTTCCTCACTCCGGGGTCATTATAGGTTACCTGCTTTTTGATTGCAGATGCTGTAGTTTTGGTGTTCATCTGCTTCTTTTCTTCTAAGCGTGTGCCCTGCGGACTCTGTCCACCCTAGTAGGGACCAGTCGTTCCTCCTCGCATCAGCTGTGACACAGCCAGGCGTCCATATGGCTGGAGGTCGTAAGGTCGCCTTGGCTCAGGTGAAGTGTTCTCGCTGCTCTTGGCAAGAGCTGTTCAATATGGCTGCTGTATTTCTGATGACACCTGACCACGGTAGTGATAGTGAAGCAGGAGACAGTGATGCCCAGGGGAACGAGAGCAACTGGAGAGCGTCCGGGCCGTGTTTACCACCTAGTTCCAGCGGCAGCCCCATGTAAACACACACACACACGACCATGGCTGCGAGCGCAGGTCACTACTACTCTGTGCTGCCTGGAAAACTAAGAGAAGTGACATCAAGTCCTGAAAAAGGACTTTTCTGAAGAAGCTGTGAATGTCTGTGAATGTCTGCTTGTGGAAAACGGGTATTTTAAATTGTAATGATATTTCACAATATTACTGTTTGTATTGTATTGATCAACAAAAGAAAAACAGAATTTTAAATAAATCTTAAGTAAAAACCTGTTAATTGGTAACTGTAAGTTACTTTACCATATGGTGAAACATTATAAATTATTTGAATGATAATGTTGCTGTTAAATACTGTAAAAAAAATTTTTTGGGGAAGTAAAAATGTATGATCTAATTTAAAATCATTACATATAATTTACCATTTAAATCTATATAACATTCAGCAAGAGAATTCACACATATTTACAGTAAATTACGTTTAAAAATATGCAAAATTAAGTATAAATATAAGCTCCCACATAATTTAAGGTAAAACAAACCATCAAACCAGCAACAAACAGTAAAAGGACATTCCCAGAAGTGTTGGCCATGTTTTATGGACACTTATGGTCCACTTGTCACTGACATGTATTAGCTATTATACATTTGATTATCAGTACATTTAAGATTTTACACACGTTTTGGTATTTTATGTAGGTCCGTAAATTTACGTTAGGCTATATGAGCTAATTTAAAGAAATATATGTACGTTGTAAAATTCTATTTCAAATAAATACTGTTCTCAAAGAATTTTAACGCAGCTTGGCTTTTCTAAAAATTAAAACTAAATCTATCTATCTATCTATCTATCTATCTATCTATCTATCTATCTATCTATCTATCTATCTATCTATCTATCTATCTATCTATCTATCTATCTATCTATCTATCTATCTATCTATCTATCTATCTATCTATCTATCTATCTATCTTTCTATCTATCTTTCTATCTATCTATCTATCTATCTATCTATCTATCTATCTATCTATCTATTAAAAATAGTCAGTGCGCCTAAAACTGTCACATTTGGTCCAAATAGGCTATATTAATTTTATGTTTAAGAGTAAGTTAGCGGATAACCTCAACTTTCGGTTCCAAAAACGGAGGTATCTTTCAGGGTATGCAAGTAACCATGGCAACTCACTCTCTGTTTGGGTTTGTTTGCTTAAGAGGTATTCAGATGTGTTTTATATAATTAATATAGTTAATAATATAACCAAATTTGTTTCAGTTCTATAATATACAATATTATATGTTAATGTTAAAAAATAAATAAAAAATAAGTTTAAAAGTTAATTAAATTAAAATATATTTATTATTTATTTTATTGTCATCTCGGCCATGGATCTGCATTCAATTAATTAGCATCAAACAAACAATATAATGTTTTAAAGATTACTTATTAAATGAAAAGCTGATTGCATAATCACCATATAGGTGGCGATGAGCACAAAGTAGGTTATGTAAATCGTCATTAAACAAAAGAAGAAGAGGAAGTAGAATGGCGCACAATCATCTCTGTTGAGAATGTCTTGTGTGTTAACCGGAAACATACTCTGAGTTGACTGAACTTATTCCCGGACCCGTTTTTGGAACCAGCATTCCTCGAGTAAGCATAGTTTAGGTTAATCAACCGAGAGTTCAAGGAATATGTGACGGTAAGTTAACCTTGCTTTCTGGAATACCCCCCTTGTCTAAGCTGTTTTTGTTAATGCGTGAACTTCACATTATTTGTAGCATACCTGCAGTTCAAAAACCGTAATACGTTTTGTTACTTTTAAAGGGATAGTTCACCCAAAAATGAAAATTTTGTCATTATTTACTATAAGTTTCTTTGTTCTGCTGAACACAAAAGAAGATATTTTGAAGAATGTTTGTAACCAAGCAGATAGAGCAACTATTGACTACCATAGTAGGGGAAAAAATACTATGGTAGTCAATAGTTGCTCTATCTGCTTGGTTACAAACATTCTTCAAAATATCTTCCTTTGTGTTCAGCAGAACAAAGAAACTCAGGTTTCAAGAAACAGGTTTGGAACAACTTGAGGGTGAGTAAATAATGACAGAATTTTCATTTTTGGGTGAACTATCCCTTTAACAAAGTCTCAGCTTTCAAATTGTCAATTTTATCACGAAATGCAAACAATAGTGTTGTTTTGACGCAACAGATCAGATCACTGTAGTTAAAGCACCACGCAAAATGATCTTTTCCTCTTTACCATAGTTACAGCACTAAATAAACATGAATGAACATCAGAAGGTACAATAGGGAAGAGAGGGGTAAGATGAGCCAGTGGGTAAGTTGACCCACCCCCTTTTTCTTGGCAACTATACACTTTGATTGTCATTTTACCATATATTTTGGAACCACACATAATTTCTTCCAGACTGTAAAAATGAGAAGCACACATGGGAGGAGTGTAAGGCACCCATGTATTTTAAAAACTTTTTGGCTTGTCAAAGTAAAATTAAGCAAATGTGTTCCAAATTCTCTGTTTAGGCTGTTTTTGGGAAGGTTAGGATTCAAGGATTCAAGGAGCTTTATTGCCAAGTAAATTTTTACACATACACGGAATTTGTTTTGGTGTTGTGCGAGTAATACTTTCATTGTACTTCTGCCTTATTTTCTCTTATCTTGAGGACCACATAAGTAAAAAAGGACTCATCTTACCCCACTCTCCCCCATGTTGAAAACAAACAAATTGACGTATCATCTCCTGAAATCGCTCAGTGTTTCAACCGCAGAAAGACTTCAGTAAAAAGCACGTAACGTTTCCTCAGAAAAGTCAATGTCCTTATTCTCATAGTCAGCTTGAAAAAAAGAACTAGGAACATTTTGTCAAATATATGCACTATATTACATAGGATATTCATATTTTATACTTTACCTGTTGTTTGATGAGGCAGAATGGAAAGAGCTAAAAACTAAAATTCAACAGGGATTGCTATATGATTGCATGCAAAGAGCTGCCTTTCATTAAATTCACCTCTCAGATATTGCTAATAAAGAAAAGAAAAAAAAGACTGGGTGTGTGCAAGACATCTGACAACATTTATAGGATAGACTGGGGGAAAACGCCCCCTCTTAAGGACTGTGTCATTTTTTCTGTGAAACAAAAGTTAAATGTGTCTAGAATTATCCTAGTTTCAGTGACAATTATTATAAACCAAAAATGTCCAGAGTTTTATTTATGTTATTGGATTTTTAACAACAATTAAATTTGTACCACAGGTGGGATAAAATGCCCCCTACTCTGACAAAGCAATTTGCTTTATGCATTTAAACCCACCAAACCACCAAAAATCATCTTAAAATGAAAAAGACAAGCTAAAACAACAGTAGATAAATATGAATATTTATTAATAAACCATGCTGAAAATCAACCTATTTGAAAAAATATTGTGATGCTAACTGGATAGAAAACTATAGCTTGTGTTAACTTGGTCATTTTTTAAATATAATGTCCAAATATTTTTATTCAACCCCCTAGTAAAATTACATTTGATGGAAAAACAAAGGATGTGATGTTCAAGTCAAGTCAACTTTATTTATATAGCGCTTTTAACAATGTAGATTGTTTCAAAGCAGCTTTACAGTGTTAAACAGGAAAATAATGCAGCATAATTTTATTAAGCTGTATAGCCATTTGATGTCATCAGCTCATTCATACGGTGACAGTGTGGGCTTTAGATCAATAATTAGATCAGTAATTTAGTTTATATGGTTAATTTAGTTTATTAATTTGATTTATTTCGATGTTTAGTTGAAAAATTTAGTGTCCCCAACTGAGCACGCCAAGCCAGAGGCAACAGTGGCAAGGAAACCAAAACCCCATCAGGTGACCTAATGGAGAAAAATAAACCTTGGGGAGAAACCAGGCTCAGTCGGGGTGCCAGTTCTCCTCTGGCCAATTAACAAACAGTGTATTATTATTATTATTATTATTATTATTCTGGCAGCTTTACAGGTCAGAGGTCATAATAGATCGGAATATTCGAAGGACCGGAGGCAACACGCTGGAGACGGGTTCAGAACAGTATCTAACTACAGTATTATGATAGTGGAAAGCGATGCCCACTAGATTTACTAAACAGGGCAAATTAGCGTGAGAGCGTAATTCCATGAAAGTGCAGATGGGAGTGGAAAGTTCATTCTTCTTTTGTGGAATAATAGCGCAAACACCAGTAAATTGATGAGCACAAACCTTAGTAAATCACATTGCGTGATTCATTTAAATACTCTCCTCCCGGGTGTGCGTTGGCACAAGCTGTTAGTAAATCTGGCCCACGGTTTGAGAAAATTTTATTATGAAAATATTATTATATTTTCCTCAAATATCATGTTCTCCCTAACTACAGGCCTTACTAATCTCATATCATATACTGTGTAACTGCTACTATGAGATTAGTAAGGCCACATGTACCAGATGTGGGCCAGATGTGGGCCGACACTATGTTGCTGTCAACACCTTTTTTTAAACTTGTATCACTTAACGTGAAATCCATTTTCTCTCAGGTTTGTCACCAGTGTAAGCTTCACTGCAATTGTGAATACTTCTACATCACTCCCGTCAACATAGTCTATCCATAGCAATAACAAAATCATATTTTGGCTTTATCTAGTGGTTATTTGGGGAAAAAAACAGTAAAGAGCGTTTTACTCCACTCTACCCATACATTGAGGAGGAGGCCAAACTACACCCAATGGCCATGTGATGCTGACATAATTATGATCCGTGACACTGGCTCAGATTCTGTGAGAACAAGTCTTTGTGACTATATAGTTCTCAAGTTGGAAAATCTGTTCAGTTCCCACTTTAGGTGAACCTGGACATCCACAAGATGGATGAAAATGCTGATGCTGGGAAAGTAGAGTGGACGTAAACGCATGACAGCATAACTGAAATAATGAAAAAATCATTTGGCACCTATTGGAGTCAATGGCTTGCTAGGTGTCATTCATGTCCGTAGCATAAACGTGGGATTTCATCAAAGTTGACATTTTTTATATGCTTGTTAAGGGTGTTTTGACTTGCTGTATTTGGGACCAACCTGACGTAGATGCATTATTTTACTTTTTAGTTTTCTCCAGCTCTCATTTAAAGAAATAAATAATCTTTTATGTTCTTTAAAAGAAGCTCAACAGTGATGCAGAATGAAGACCTTTTTTCTAATGCTGAAGTTAGGCAGACACTTCAAATGACCTCTTTTATTTCATCTCCTCCTGAGATTTTTTTTAAATGCATGCCATTACTTGCAGCTAACTCACGGTAGATGAAGCTCCAAAGCGGATTTTTGATGTTTACAAAAGGGTGAGAGATTAATGCAGACAAACATCATCTGACTCACTTTAAAACTCAGACAAAACAAAGAGCGAGAGAAGACTGCGAAAAGTAATAATAAAATGAAACTTGCAGAAAGCGGACATAGATTGTAGTATGACCTTAGGCGTAATAACACCAAATATGATAAACGCAACAATACATGTGGGTTGTAATTTGTTTTTATAGAGACTTGTCTGGAAAGCTGGCTGAAAGGGTGAGAGATTGTTTATCTTCTTGAGTTTTAAAACCTCAACGTCAGACAGGAATATTAAGAGACCCAAATGCAGACTTGGAATGAAACACCAAATATGGCAACTAGAGATGTACCGATCGGCTGGCCAGGGATCAGAATCGAATTGGCCGATATTTCCGCATGATCGGCCCGGATCGATGACCGGCCAGTCAGTCTTATGTCTTAAAAATTCTGAGCCGTTGTTGTGCTGACTTCCCACCCCCACAAAATTATTACCCCCCTAGTATTGGTTTATGATTATTTGTGGGGGAGGGATATGGACTAGTGTCTGTGAACATTAAACCGCAAGAAGACTATTTGAATATGAATCCTGCTTGTTCTGTGTGAATTAATGAATGGACTGAATGAATGGAATAATCGTTCATTTTAACGTGTGACAGAAATATATTACTATTGTATAGTCCATTCATATTATGTACTAGCCTGACGTCATCATACTCAATTCTAGTCAGAATATGAGTCTGATACTGCTCAACTGGGCTGTGATTGAGGTGTGTTTCAACCGAACCAGGAAAGACCAGGAAAGACGGGGCTAAATTCGGCTGGGATCCAGGCTAATTATGTACTATTGTATTACTATTATGCAGTATAATGTATGTCTTAATGTAATACTACTACTAATAGTAGCAACAATACAGTAATTCATAGAACTTTATTATCAATATGTTAATATTTATTAACATAACTAGCCAGTGTTCAAAACTATCTCCTTAGCCTGATTCACAACGGTAAGCTTTTCGGGCATGTCTTTGCATCATTACGTCACATCTCTACACATAAAGAAGGAGTCCAGCTAGTACAGAGGTCTTCAACCCTGCTCCTGGGGACCCACTGTCCTGCAAAGTTTATTTCCAACCTGCTTCAGCACACCTGCCTGTGTATTTTCAACAAGTGATCCTGAAGAGCTTGATTAGCTTCACCTGTCTTTAATTAGGGTTGGAGCTAAAGTCTACAGGACAGTGGGTCCCTAGGAGCAGGGTTGAAGACCTCTGAGCTAGTAGGCTATTGTATGTAAGGATGCTGCAGGTGGTGGATCATTTATAGCCTTTTCTCACAGCAGCTGGAATAATTCAAATATCACTTTGATGGCGGAATGTAATCCAGAAATGTCCAAACGACAATCATCAGTGATAACTGAAGATTCACCCATAGTCAAAAGCAAAATATTAGACTGTACACAAATTGAAATCTACAGGTAACGCTAATACACACTAAATACATGTAGTCACGCAATGCTGATGTTTGGACATTACTGACATTAAGAGTTCGCACAAAGTACAACAATAATAATACATTTGCATGTTTGATGTGATGTGAGCTGAGCGATCGTTTGATTAATCCATTGGTAGCACGATTTATTGTAATTCCTTTTTTCTCAGTTGGTCAGAACAAAAGTGGCAGACATGTTACTTACATGTTCAGATGACATTTTCTGGTGAAACGTATTATATTGGTCATACTTCCAAGATGTAGAATCTGATTCTGATGTACAGTATCCACACAGGTGCAGTGAATGAATGACAGCCACACAAACTCCTCATAAACCCACGTAAAGATGATAATTCCACAAATAACTGCAAATGCAGGTTTCAAACAGAGATGGCGACTAAGAAGCAAAACTTTAACAGTAAACCTCTGCTGTGCAGCACTTTGTTTGCCAAAATGTATTTTATAATTTTAATTTTTTTATTTTATTAATTCAATTAATTAGATAAATTCAATTAATTGTTTTGAGTAAATCATTAAAGTGGAATCAAAAAAAATTTAAGTCGAAAAAACGGAATTTGGAAAGAAATACAATGGAATTTGGGAAAAAATAAAATGGATTTCATAGGGAATTCTCAAACAAGTACCAAAATGAGTGGCTTACTTAAACAGTCAAATACATACAGAATTATGTAAAAATGCCCATCTTGACGAGTATTCAGTAAAAGAAAAGTAGATTTTTTTTCGTATATGCTGTAATTCTTTGAAAGAAAATCTGAATCGGCAAGCATCGGTATCGGCAGGTCACACTACAAAAAAAATCTGAAGTTGGGAATCGGCCAAGAAAATTGGAATCGGTGTATCTGTAATAGGGTTGGGCATCGAGAACTGGTTCCAGCTTGGAACCGTTTAAAAAAATAACGATGCCATTGGAATCGTTTAGAAAATTTGTTTCCGATTACGATCATCGTTTCCAAACGTGCAAGTTTTGGTTTCCATAGTGGCCACCGGATTTCCGGAAGTGCTTGCCGCGCCCGTTTGTTCTGTTGCATGGAGCACGGTAAGCGGCGCTCAGAAGTGTGGCTTTATTTTACTTTTTAAAAAAGCTCGTCCTCCTCGGGCAACCCTGCGCTAACCAACGTTAATAAAGGGATAGTTCAACTTGAAATTAAAATAGTCATCTTTTACTCACCCTGCTGTTGTCCCAATGCCCTATGTCCTTCTATCTTTTTCGGACCTCAAAAGCAAAAATTAAAAAAATTGTCCTGCACGCGCTCCTTCCTATCATAGCAGTGAATAGCGACCAGGCTAAAACATTACAAAAAAATATACAAATGTATCACGCAATGATACAGGGAGACGCGCGCCGTATATGTCAAGTGTTCAGAGGCATACTAAGGTTTTGCGAGAAAGAAACCGTATTATTCAGTTAAAATACTGAGCTCGCCCATTACTCTGAGCGCGTTCTTGTGTGTGCGCACTCAGAGCCTTCAGCACTCGCACTGTTGTAATGGCACCCAGGATAAGCACGCACACACACCATTTTTAAAAATCAGGCTCAATATATAACGTATATGATACGAAATAATACAATACTAATAATAAAACCTCCTGAAGTGAATGTTGTGTACCGGTTGTCATGACATGGCTACTGTCGGCTTGGAGTGTACACAAACAGGAATGCGCACATTTGAACAACAACAGCAGGGTGAGTAAAAGATGGCTTTATTTTCATTTCAGGGTGAACTAACGCTATCCCTTTAACGTTACCTCGTCACAATCAGGTAAGTGATTGTAGTGTAATAACAAAGCCCTTGACCAAATTGCTAATTGTGGTGAACAACAACGTTACTGAAATTATTTTTTCCCCCTCGTAGATAAATGTAGCTTTACGCAAATTGCTCACACTAGTAGCAGTCCTAATATGACTGCTGCTAATGCTATAGCTAAACCGGTGGAGACTCGGTGTGAAACTTCATTCACCTTCGCGGCAAAGCAGGAGAAAATGCCAGCGGAGAAGGTCCCAAAACTAAAACTCATTTTTTAATCAAAATAAAAGTTTCCTCTGTGAAATGAGCCCCTCAAAGAATCGGAATCGAGAATCGAAAAGAACCGAAATCGAAAGTAAGAATCGGAATCAGAATCGTTCAATCAAAACGATGCCGAACCCTAATCTGTAATGTCAGATGAAGATGTTTTGATATGTGACAGTAGCTTTGTAGGTGTTGACCTTTGGCCAGGGAACATACGAGGAGGAGGAATCAGCATAAAATGTAATATTTAATTATAAATAAATAAATGTCAAGTGCATATCGCAAAAGTGAGTCATGCAGAAACGGAAGATTTGCATACTGCAAAGTACAAAAATGAAATGGAAATCATTCTGCATACAACACGCAAGTCATAATTATTTTCTGAGTTGGGGAGAGGTGACACGGTTGAGCTACTTGTTAAAAGCAAGACCAGCTTGTGCCTCGGGTTCTTGTTCCTCATCGGTTACAAACCCGAGTTTAAAAACGCGGCTGTACATACCAAACGAGATCTGATCTTGAAAGTTAAAGGGGGGAAAATGGGAGTGTGTTTTGAACTTACCTGTGACAGCCATGAGTTTTGCAAAGAAAGTTGACAATGTGCCTTATTTCTGTCGGAATAAATTTTCCTCCTGGATCTGCACACACACAGCTCTCTAAGTAAAACGTCAAGGTGCATCTTTTATACTTTACTATTGATGTTCCTCACATCTCTGAGACTCTATCAGCAGAAAGCTCACGAGAACTACACCTTATACTGCAAGACACGCTCACACATAAATGGATCATTGTCTTTTATCGGTCTATTGATTGATAGGTTCTGATAAAAGTCTTTCTTTTGCATCATTTTCCTGTGAACAGCAAGCCTTGAGTTCCTCCACGTCTTTGTTCCTATTTAAAAACACAGAGCCGAGAACAGCAAAATAAAAGGGAGTATTGCATTTGAAATATTGAAGAAGAAGAAGAAGAAGAAGAAGAGGGAAAAAGGTGGTGTTGTCAATAATTCATCAGCTTGATACAAAGGGACTTTGTGTAAGAGAGATTTATAGGCTATGACTAAGGAAAGAACGTCATGGACTTTCTCACATTATGTGTACGATACACACCAAAACGAAGATGTTTTTAAAAATAATTGGAACGTCCAACAAGCAAGTCATTTATATATCAGCAGCAGACTGTCATTAGCGTTCACGCAGAGTTTACCCCATGTCGACACTGTAGTTTCATAGTCCCACATCGCTCTGAAAAGGTCAACCCGTGAGTCACTGTCCACCAGAAATCCCACATCTAAAACAATGTGCTGTGTATTTTGGTTTTATGTATACAAACAACTCGCATGTCACCCACAACGAACAGCTAATCTTGTGTAGCATATAGCTGTCAGTCCAGTAGTGCGGAGGGAAAGTGGCAAAACACACCTACCCGGGGAAAGTTTGAGTACGTGTGTGTAC
>CM042246.1:33950930-34446657 GCA_023566225.1 Romanogobio albipinnatus | reverse complement strand
GAAGGGTTTTTTTTTTAAATATTGTTTCATTCTTTTGTCCATCTACGCAACCAAAACTTCTCCAAAAGAGAAATTCATATGAATCAAGTGGTGTAATCCAAGTAATCCCTTCTGAAGAGACAAAATCACTTTATATGATAAACAGAGACATTGATCACACATATTTAGAGCTCATCAAATGTTGTTAACAGAAGCTCAGATGTTCTTGCTTAATGTGTGAGAACAAATGAGGTTTGTTCTTTACGCGTCAAGCATGCATGTTTGATCTTTCATTTACAATATATGAGGAGCTCTATGTATCAACCTTCTGTGACGCCTTTTGAGTTCAACAGTGGCGTCATTCAGTTTGGAACAACATGAGGGTGAGCAATTCATGACAGCATTTGTGTTTGGTTGACTAACACTTTAAATCAAGTCTGAGGATCCTTCTGGGATTCTTTTGCCAGGGTGTTTATTTATCCTGCTCGTTTGAGTCACAGGTGTCTGTGTGGCGGTTTGCAGTTGTGCTCAGCCCATTTTGCACATGCAGCTGTGAGCCAGAAATTATGGGGTCATGTTTTGAGGCTAGTGCCTTTTCTGGAAAACTCTGGTTGTGACATGTTCGTGTGTGTGTGTGTGCAGCCTGTAGTGAGCAGGATTCAGAACCTGGAGCCAGACTGACCTGCAGGATCCTGCTTCATCTGTTCAGAACCCCACAGCGCAACCCCTGTCCACAAGACGGCACCAAATCAGGTAATGCAGAACTCACACTCTCCCCTACACATCCCACCTGAACAACTCTAAACACCATTGCTATTTTTTATATATATATATATATATATATATTATATCTTCAAAGCTGAAAATAACGTTTTGTCCACAGACAAATCTACAGTGGGCATCAGATCGTCCTGCGACCGACACTTGCTGGCTGCTTCTCAGAACAGCATTGTGGTGGGAGCCGTGTTTGCTGTGTTAAAGGCTGTTTTCATGCTGGGTGAGACTGAGTATTTTTCTGTTGTGCATTCATGTTTTAGCCACTCAAACAGGGAGAATAACAAGTATTGGTGATCATACAGAAGCTTTAGATAAACAAAACAAGAGAACCAGTAAAGGTTAAAGAACCAGGCTTGTGTTAAAGGATTTTGGTAAATGACTCAGTAAAGGAAACGAAAAGCCGGAGGAATGGGAGAAGGGTTAGATGTTTATGCATACAGAATTTATGGGTGCCTAAAAGTGTGTGTTTATTTTTCCAGGAGATGCTGAGCTGAAGGGTTCAGGCTTCTCACATCCTGCTGGATTGGACGACATTGGAGAGGATGACATGGGCTCCAAAAAATCCGGAGGACGTAACGTCTCTATTGAAACGGCCAGTCTGGTGGTTTACGCCAAGTATGTGCTGAAGAGCATCTGCCAGCAGGTGATGATTTTAGGAGGATCAGATTCTCGTCCTTGGAAAGATTTTAGCTATTATAATCTATATTATAAAATCAGTGGGCTGAAGTTGTGAAAATAATTTCCTTGCCAAAGAAACACATTCTTAAGTGACGTTCTAACCGCTATCTTAAAAACGAGGATGTAATCTTCCAGATCTTGTGAAAATACGTCACTAGTTTGGCCTCACTATTACCCCAAATTGTGTTTCCGTCACCGTAATGAACTAAGACTCCAAAAGTGATCAATATCAGCAGCATGCTGCTCATTTCCATTGTAAATTAGGTGTTTTTTTCATTTAAGAAGTTTTAGCTGATTTTTCTCTCTCTTTCAGGAGTGGGTCGGCGAGCGGTGTCTGAAGTCTCTGTCGGAGGACAGTGGTTCACTGCAGGATCCAGTGCTGGGGAACATCCAGGCTCAGCGGTTACTGCAGCTCATCTGTTACCCACACAGGCAGCTGGACAGTGAGGAGGGCGAGAATCCTCAGAGACAGCGCATCAAACGCATCCTGCAGGTCACACGCTTTTTGTAGTAGTATTGGGTGAATTTTTTGATATTCCCAATTCTATGCTGAGGTTAACATCTAAACCATTCATTGAAATAAATTTAAATATTACTTTAAAGGGTTAGTTCACCCAAAAATGAAAATGATGTCATTAATTACTTACCCTCATGTTGTCGACACCCGTAAGACCTCTGTTCATCTTCGGAATACAAATGAAGATATTTTTGTTGAAAGCTGATGGCTGAGAAAGGCCTCCATTGGCATTCAGTACATTCACACTCACAAGACCCATAAAAGGCACTAAAAACGTTGTTACAAGGTCCATCTCACTACAGTGGCTCTACAATAATTTTACGAAGCGACGACAATAGTTTTTGTGCGCAAAAAAGAATCAAAATAACTACTTTATTCAACACGTTCTTGTCTTCCGTGTATGCCTCGGACGTGAACTCACGAAGCACCATGATGCATGCGCGAGAATATGACACAGATCCGGCGTTCGGACACATGACCCAGAAGCGAGGAGGAGATTTGTTTACAAGCAGAGGAAGACGCGCCGTATCTAAGCTGTTGAATTCTACATTGATCGTGCTTTAGGTCTCGGCGTAGTGCTCAAAAATGGGGCTAAAGTGTGCATTTCATGGATTCCCGTACGCCTGCGCTACGTCATATTCTCGCGCATGCGTCGTGGTGCTTCGTGAGTTCACGGCAGAGGCCAAAACGGAAAACAAGGACGTGTTGAATAAAGTCGTTATTTAGATTTTTTTTTTTTTTGCGCACAAACTATTCTCATCGCTTCGTAAAATTATTGTAGAGCCACAGTAGTGAGATGGACTTGTAACAACGGTTTTAGTGCCTTTTATGGGTCTTGTGAGTGTGAATGTACTGAATGCCATTGGAGGCCTATCTGAGGCCTTTCTCAGCCATCAGCTTTCAACAAAAACATCTTAATTTGTATTCCGAAGATGAACAGAAGAATTCGTCTTACGGGTGTCGAACGACATGAGGGTGAGTAATTAATGACATAATTTTCATTTTTGGGTGAACTAACCCTTTAATGGGAAATATTTAATGAACCAAAGAAGTATTTTTACATTTTATAATATTTATCTCTAACTCTGTCTCTGTCAATCAAACTAAAATTGCGATATCACTTGTGTGCTCATCAACTCACAAAAGGCTGTAATTTAATTTAATAAGTAGGCTATATAGTCTGACATGCTCCATGTGTCAGAGCGGCTCAGTTCACAGTAAATTAAGCAAACTCCATCTTTGCATGTGCTGTGACTTTAAAGTGCATGTGGGAATGCAATGTGCACCAAGTTCACTTTATTTTTTACAGTCGCATATTAACCGCTAACATTTTGTGGACGTGTTTACAGCATGTCACTGGATTTGTCTATCTGTTGTCATAGAAACTTAAAGATCTCCCTGCAGTTTTCTAAAATAAAGCTCCAGAATTTAACTCTTGCAAGTGAAGAAATTAAGACACAAAAATTTAAAGAATTAATATACTTATTCTGAAATATAATTTTTTTGCAGTGCAATTATATACAGTCAATAGTAATATATTTCTGTACAAAGGTTTCTAGATAGTCTGGAGTCCACCCACTGTAGACTGATAGAATTAGGGATGCACGATATATCGGCTACCATATCGGTATCGGCCGTTATGTTATTTTTTTATGTTATCGTGATTGGCCCAATAAGAAAAGTTGGCTGATATATTAAGCTGATAAATAAGGTATTATTTCCTTCAGCTGAGATACTTCAGATACGCACTGTTTGCCATGATGGTTTTGAATTGCTTGAAATATGATTGGAATCATTTCAAAAAAGGAAAATACAATATAGAGGCTACATAAAATTAAAATGAGAACATCATAATTGTGTGCCTGGGACATGAATTTTAATGGTGAGACTAATCAGGCCAAAAAAAAATGTGAATTTATATTTTTTGTTTATCGGCTTTCAAATATAAAGAATTATCGGTTATCGGCCAAATTTTTTATATCGGTGCATCCCTACATTGTGTGGGAAACCCTGTAATATACCATGCTTATACACATTTTTAAGAATGAGTGCAATTCTATTTGGTGATGCTGTAGTTGCAGAAATTACACCCAGCAGACCAGGTCTGCATACTTGAAGACAAACACTTGATTTTTGTGTTTTATACACCAGGCAGAGAATGAACAGACAGTCATTTCCCCAGGGTTAATTATTAATTTCACACCCTTTAGCCTTTAAGCCATTAATGATTTGTTTGAGTCTCACAGCAGCTCATTATTCTGGATTGGTTTTCATCTTCATAGACTGTGAAGACAGGGGCCCGTCGCAATTAATATCCAGCTGGGGCTCTTAAGCTCTGGTTTGATTCCTTTTTAAAAGCATTCTTTACATATTCCGTCTGTTTTTCTGCTTACAGAACATGGACCAGTGGACCATGAGACAGTCCTCTCTCGAGCTACAGCTCATGATCAAGCAATGTTCACCTAATTCAAACTCAACTAATGTAAGCTCAACTAATGTAAGTGCTTGCTGAGTTCAGCTCTGCTTGATGATTTCTCGTCCCTTCTTTAAGGTTCATAATTTCCTGGTACATCTGAACCAACTCTTTACAGGAGCTGTATGCTCTTCAGGAAAATATAGCCAAGGCCACCATTGAAGTTTTCCAGAAGTCTGCTGAGATGAACTCTAGTAACCCCACCTGGAATGGCTCCGCTGTCTCTGGTAGCTCTGTCTCCAATAGCAACAGTGCCAGCAAAATGAAACCTGTGCTCAGGTGGGTGACCCCAATCACTGCTTTCTGTCTGTGGTCTTATTCACCTTCAGTTTGATGGAGTCGGTGGACTGCTCTTCTTGCTTTCAACACACATCAATGTTTCTATCAATGTCTAATCTGTAGGAAGAGACCGGACATTGTGTAGCTCATGCCCTGTGTGTTTCTCAAATGCTGTTGTTACTGTTTGTGTTTCGTTCAGTTCCTCTGAGCGTTCAGGTGTCTGGTTAGTGGCCCCTCTGATTGGTAAGCTGCACACCTCAGTGCAGGGTCACGTGCTGAAGGCCGCAGGTGAAGAGCTGGAGAAGGGACAGCACCTGGGACCCTCCTCGCGAAAAGAAAGAGATCGGCAGAAACAAAAAAGGTACGAAACTTTTAGCACGGACTTCAAAGCTGCTGCAACATTCCAATGTTGCTTGCATGCCAGTGTTGCATAAACATTTTGCTCACTAGGGTTTGATAAGTCGGTTTCAAACAGCAAGCAACACATTTTTGCATTCTGATATTCAGTCCTATGATTTTTAATATACACTAGTTTAGTTTAAAAGTTTGGGGTTGGTAATATATTACCTATTACTCAACAATTTATTTATAACATTTATTTGATCTAAAATTTAAAATGGCTTTTTAAATTAATTTTTTTTAATTTAAAATGGCTTTTCTATTTGGTCCAAGGAAAGAACAGGGGTGAACTGGCGACAGGGTCATGGGCGGCAATGTTCCCTCTAAGTTACGCGGCCTCGCACTTGTGATGCCACGGCCGCACATAAAGAATAATATGCCGCGCAGACACACAGATGCGACATTTATGATTACACACCCACCATAAGTGTAGCGTGCAAACTCTAAACACCCCAGTAACACACGTCAGTTTAAATAGACGTGTGTGTGGTTTGGGTTTCAGTGATGTTTACATGTTCCTTTGAACATATTTAGCTATTAGATCTATTTAATTACTTCAGTATGTTTTTTTTTAAAAACAAATTGAAGCATTTAAACTGAAATAATACACTCACCTAAAGGATTATTAGGAAAACCTGTTCAATTTCTCATTAATGCAATTATCTAATCAACCAATCACATGGCAGTTGCTTCAATGCATTTAGGTCGTGGTCAAGACAATCTCCTGAACTCCAAACTGAATGTCAGAATGGGAAAGAAAGGTGATTTAAGCAATTTTGAGCGTGGCATGGTTGTTGGTGCCAGACGAGCCGGTCTGAGTATTTCACAATCTGCTCTTACTGGGATTTTCACACACAACCATTTCTAGGGTTTACAAAGAATGGTGTGAAAAGGGAAAAACATCCAGTATGCGGCAGTCCTGTGGGCGAAAATGCCTTGTTGATGCTAGAGGTCAGAGGAGAATAGGCCGACTGATTCAAGCTGATAGAAGAGCAACTTTGACTGAAATAACCACTCGTTACAACCAAGGTATGCAGCAAAGCATTTGTGAAGCCACAACACGCACAACCTTGAGGCGGATGGGCCACAACAGCAGAAGACCCCACCGGGTACCACTCACTACAAATAGGAAAAAGAGGCTACAATTTGCACAAGCTCAAAATTGGACAGTTGAAGACTGGAAAAATGTTGCCTGGTCTGATGAGTCTCGATTTCTGTTGAGACATTCAGATGGTAGAGTCAGAATTTGGCGTAAACAGAATGAGAACATGGATCCCATCCTCTGATGGCTACTTCCAGCAGGATAATGCACCATGTCACAAAGCTCAAATCATTTCAAATTGGTTTCTTGAACATGACAATGAGTTCACTGTACTAAAATGGCCCCCACAGTCACCAGATCTCAACCCAATAGAGCATCTTTAGGATGTGGTGGAACGGGAGCTTCGTGCCCTGGATGTGCATCCCACAAATCTCCATCAACTGCAAGATGCTATCCTATCAATATGGGCCAACATTTCTAAAAAATGCTTTCAGCACCTTGTTGAATCAATGCCACGTAGAATTAAGGCAGTTCTGAAGGCGAAAGGGGGTCAAACACAGTATTAGTATGGTGTTCCTAATAATCCTTTAGGTGAGTGTATATCAGTTTAAATACTTAAATTTGTTTTTATATTATCTGCTATAATAAGTATATTATAATCCTAATATAGAATTGATCTCACAAGGGCACATTAAAGTTAACAGTTATAACTGGATGATGAAACCATTTTTTGTGTGTGTTTACGTACCTTGTACAGGTAAAGAATGTCTTTGTTCAGGTGACCAAAATGTCCGTCCAATAGAGAGAAGTTTTGCTCAGAGAGAAAAGAAATTAGAGGGAGCATTGATGGTCGGCCACTTTTGATCAATTTAATGTGTCCTAGCTGAATAAAGTATTGATTTTCTTAAACTAAAATAAAACTTGAACAGTATTATAAGTTTGATTTGTAACTTTATATCAATAATTTGTAGCACTCAATCCATAGTTTTCACGTGTCGTCACACGCTTATAGGAATGCCCACCTGGAGTGCAAAACAAGGCTCTCCTCCATTGCTCGCTAGTCATTTTTACCAGGTTTGTAGTCAGTATTTATGCGGTAAGACTAATTCAATATACACCTTATTGATGTTGCATACTTTGTACAGGAAAGCAGACAAACACAGAATATGTGCAACACAAGGTTTCTCGTTAGGTGTTTTCCCCATCGAAACCCATTATAAAGAAGACACGTTGCGTTCATATTCTTGTCTCATCTACTCGCCTGTATATAGTATGCATCATCAAAAAGGTGTAAATTTGATCTTTTAATAAAAATGTTTTGGTACATTACAGCACTTTAAGGGTGGGTTGCACTAAGGATTATTTAGCCTGTCTTCAGTTCACCTCCGTCTGCCGCTTTATCAGCTCTATAACGGTTTTACTGCGTAATTTATCTGTTTTAAAATGAAGTGGTGCAACGACTTGATTTAAAATAAAACCCATTTCAACAAATCCTTTACACTTTGCTTAATTTAATCCTTATTGGTGCAACTCACCCTATAGTGTTTTTCACGTTAAGCGTTTTAAAAACGTCCTGCTGTTTTCAGTGATTGAAATACTGCAGCAGGTGCTGTATACGGATCATAAGTGCCCAAAATGTGCATCTTGTTCACATATTTTTGTTTTAAGATGGAAATTTGACAGGCTTGTGCTGCCGTTCTATGGAGTTATATGGCGGTTTTGCCCTCCAAGGCTCCACGACAGTCACGTGACTGAAAACTATGGATATGAAATTAATTATAGGTTTAAGCTAATTAAAAATGCACTCTTTGACTCTATATTTGTATTGTTTGAGTCTAGGCATGTTCAGTAATGCGGTTTATCATGATGGTGAACATGTACGATTGTGAGGATCACCGTTTGGTTGTTTTCTTTCAGTATGTCTCTCTTGAGCCAGCAGCCCTTCCTGTCTCTAGTGCTGACGTGTCTCAAGGGACAAGATGAGCAGAGGGAGGGTCTCCTGACTTCCCTGTACAGTCAAGTCCAGCAGGTACCTCATCAACTCCACCCCTCAAAACACTCATTGTGTCATTTTCAGGGAATGCTCCACATTTCTTTGGACTGATATGATGTATTCCCCCATCAGATTGTGACTAACTGGCGTGAGGACCAGTACCAGGACGACTGCAAAGCCAAGCAGATAATGCATGAGGCTTTGAAGCTGCGACTCAATCTGGTGTGCAATTTATCTCTTTCTCTCATACATCATCTGCCTTTTAAGCTGACAAAACAAGTATAATCTCTGTGTTGATCTGTCTCGATTCAATTTCATTTCCTTGTATTGTGTGCCTGAGGTTAAAAGACAAATGAATGTCACTAAGATCTGGTTAACCTGCACTGAACTCATTTATTTTATTTCTTGTCACATGGTTTAGGTGGGTGGGATGTTTGACACGGTACAGCGTAGTACACAGCAGACGACAGAGTGGGCGGTGCTTCTGCTAGACATCATCAGCAGTGGTACAGTGGACATGCAATCAAACAAGTGAGATCTGACACCCCTTATTCACTGCCACTAATCGTCTTTGCTATACCATCGGATTTGAATTATGTTTGTTCTTTTCCATTAGTGAGCTCTTCACTACGGTGTTAGACATGCTGAGCGTGTTGATTAACGGCACTCTGGCAGCTGACATGTCCAGCATCTCTCAGGGCAGCATGGAGGAGAATAAGAGGGCCTACATGAACCTGGTCAAGAAGCTCAGGGTGAGACAAATACTGATCATGTTTAGAAAAGGCTACGGCCTCACATTAAGATGACATATAAAATGTGTCAATAGTATGGCTATTATATCATGCTTTGTATTGATTCAGAACCCATAACCCATAACACCAATACCTCAGAAACATGCAGCATGTGGAGATGTGTGCATGCTACTCCTTTTCTAAGTGATCAGACAGTCTTTTCTGGCATAAAATAGCAGAGATCTAGTAACCACCCAGAAACTATACTACCATACTTTTATCCAGCGAGGATACAGTACATTGATCAAAAGTGATCATAAAGTCATAAATAATGTTACCAATGGTTTTTCAAATTAAATGCTTTTCTTTCTAACTTTAACTGTTTCCACAAAAATATTAAGCAATACAACTGTTTTCAACATTGATAATAAGAATGATAATTCAGCTTTGCATCACAGGAATAAATTACATTTTAAAATATATTCAAATCGAAAACAGTTGTTTTAAATTGTAATTTATATTTCACAGTATAACTGTTTTTATTGTATATTTGTTTAAATAAATGCAGCCTTGTTGAACATATATGATTTCTCTTTCAAAAACATAAAAAAATATTGAAAGCTAGTGTACCTAACAATGCAAAAACAAAGAAAAACACTCAGAAAAAACCCCAGCTTGGTGACTGTAATGAGCAACACTATGCAAGGTTTGCAAGCGCCACTCATTGTTTCTTCCGAAACTATAAGACTCCAGTTTGTTTTGTCCTGCAGAAAGAACTTGGCGACCGTCAGTCCGAGAGCTTGGAGAAAGTGCGACAGTTGCTGCCTCTACCTAAACAAACGCGTGATGTCATCACCTGTGAGCCCCAGGGATCGCTCATTGACACTAAGGGCAACAAAATTGCTGGATTTGAAAAAGAGGTAAGTAGCACCTTAATAAGAATAATAATGTTACATTTATATAGTGCTTTTTTGGGTACTCAAAGTGCTTTACTTTTGGTGGGGGGGTATCCTCAACCACCACCAATGTGTAATATCCTCCTGGATGATGTGACGGCAGTCATAGTGCGCCATAACACCCACCACACTTTTTTTTGTGCTTTTGGTGTTGTAGTGCTGCTCAGCTGCTGGCTACTCTCTTACCTTTGCATTCATTCTCGCACACAGGGTCTTCAGGTGTCGACTAAGCAGAAGATTTCTCCATGGGACGTGTTTGAGGGACTGAAGCACTCTGCTCCGCTCTCCTGGGGCTGGTTTGGGTCCGTGAGGGTCGACCGCAAAGTCACAAAGTTTGAGGAGCAGCAGCGGCTCCTGCTTTACCACACCCACATAAAGCCCAAACAACGAAGTTACTATCTGGCGCCCCTCAACCTGCCCCAAGAGGAGGAGGAGCCACCTACACCTGTGGCTCCTGAGCCAGAGAAGAAGGTGGATCCAGGGAAGCAGGAGAAGAGCGTCTCCAATGTCACACCTGACCCCAATAAGAAGAAGAAGAAAAAGAAACAGACATCCGCAAATAAACCAGAGGTACTAATGTGTCTATATGCGTTTTGAATAAGTACGAGTATGAGTAGACGAGCACAGCATCGGGCCAGATACCGATCCCTTATGTATATATTTATTGACAAGCTATAAATAGAAATCAAGATGTTTGATTGGTTCCTATGGTCTAGGACTACAAGCCACATAACCCAGTCATGCAGTACACACAAGACATGGGCATGGGCCAAACCAACATACCTTTTCAGATGGGCTACCGGCATCCATTGTATCCCCAAAACCAACCTCTTCCACCAGGTCAGCACATATCCCAGCATGCCTAAACCTCTCAAATTCATAACATGGCTTTTTTTATTGTTACTTTTAAAGAAATGTGTGAACTTCATAAAGCAGTTGTTTCAGTCATTTTAGCATCATAAATTGCACATAGGACATCTTCTACTTGTTCTTTTATGCTTTCTTGTCTTCCATATTTCCCCCCTTAGGAGGCCCTGGTTTGGAGCCCCCTTTCCGTCCCAGGAATCCTATGACCAAAATTCCTCAACGTCCCAATTCCTACACTATGGCTAATATGCAGGCTGCTGGCATGAGCAACATGATGGGAATGGACAAGCAGTACCAGATGAACTATAAACCCCCACCCATGCCTCAGGGGCAGATACTCCGTCATCAGCTACAGGTCAGACTGGTGAGTCTGGTTTTACTAATCAAGACCCCAGACCAAAAACAAATGTTTTCCTTGTATTTTGTACAATTGTTTCGCCTAGGGCTGGAATGACTCGCCAACGCAATTGTTTATGTCAATTACACAAATTAGTTGATTTGCGTGAAATGCGTCAAATTCCCCAATGGTGCCGCCATGCTCAAAATATTACAAAAATATCAGGCCTGATCTAAAGTGTGGGTGCAAGGCTGTGAGACACACGGCTCAAATGTACTCTCTGTAACCGGTTATAAAGCATTTAACGCTTTTGTGGTTTATTTAAAATATCTAATGGATGAACTCACGCCTCGATTGGATTCATTTATTTAATTACACGTGGAAAATAGACACCACGGTTTTATGGACCCACGATGTTTGATATAGTGGATTGATGCTGTGGTCACCGCTATGGTTAGTTAGAAAGCGGTTGTGACTTCAGCTTATTGCACACGCAAGTTAATCAGCGTTCTAAACTAATGCACGCTACTGCATTATAACACAATCCCATACAGGCGGTAGTGCACACCATTCAGTAGTGCAGATATGTATTGGATACATTATACCATCTGGATGTGCATTCACCCGATCAATTTTGAGTGTTTTAAACAGCTTATTGCACACTTGAGTTAATCACCGCTCTAAACTAATGCGCTGCTGCATTTTAAAACACACGCATACAGACAGTAGCATCGAAATGTATTGTCAACACTGTTCTGTGATTTATCAATAACATTTTCAGTTTCTAAGTTGAGTAACTAAAACCCACAGCTTCACAATTAGTAGAGAGACGCTGCCGGGTAGAATTAATTCACACGCAGTCGCTCTTATTAATGCATTCATATAAATGTAATCTTTACTGTGCTACTTTAGCTGATTTAGAATGAGCAGAAATCTGTGAGAAATATAATGACCCAAAGACAAAAGCTTGTAGCTGTGCACAAGGCAACTGTGTTCGAGTCTTGGCTTGAGGTTCAGGCTTTTTTGTTCATTAATGAACAAATCAGCAACTAGTCGACGTCGACATTAATCATATAAATGTCGACTTGTTGTTCAACCTCTACTGTGAATGCAGCCATAGTAATCACCTTTCATATTTGGGCCTACACGGCATAAACCTTATCTTTTATGATTGATAAATATCATTAGGTAAAATTTCATACATAGATGAGTAATGGTTATTATTTATTAGTAAATTAACCAAAGAATGAATCGACTATTCAGAAAATAAACAATAGATTAACCAGGGGGTTGGGGAAAATAATCGTTAGATTAATCGATTGAAAAAAATGGTTAGTTCCAGCCCTAGATTCAGCTACTTTTCTTTTTATAATAGATGTCCTGTAATCAATGGTGGTGCTTGTCAATTGTGCACTGCAGAGGCCCCACACATATTTAGGAGTCAACATATCATAGAGATTTGATGTTGAGCTCTTTTGACTAGACCACTGTTTCAGATCCCAAAAGCAAACAACAAATGGTGCTAATATACACTCACAGTGTGCTGTACTACTGATGTAAAATCATTATCTAACCTTTATCTCCATAGCTAAAGCTCAGCTGGCCAGATAGTGATCAATCGTTTCTGAATCATTAAAAAACTGTTTGGGACACAGTGAGCCTAGAGACTGTAGTGTACACTACGTTTATCTTGAAGGTGCACTATAAATGGTGTTCATAAATGACTGTTGAGAATTGAAATTTTCTCTTGAAACGGAGTAGAGGCTTGGAGCCAGAAACAGTATTATTGGAAGGTTGAAATGTCACAAAGAGTTAGTTACTCACTTTCATGTTGTTCCAAACCCGCAAGACCTTCGCTCATCTTCAGAAAACGAATTAAGATATTTTTGATTAAATCCAAGAGCTTTCTGACCCCAAATAGACAGCAACACAACGACCACTTTCAAGGCCCAGAAAGGTAGTAAAGACATCGTTAAAATAGTCTGTGTGACTCCAGTGGTTCAACCTTAATGTTATGAAGCGACCAGAATACTTTTTGTGTGCAAACAACCAAAAAAAAATAACAACTTCATTCAACAATCTCTTCTCCTCTGCGTCACTCTCCTACGAGATTCACGTAAGCACCACAACGCATGCATGTGGTGCTCAGCCAATAGTGAGCCACCGCTCTGCCATAGAACTAGGAAATGCTGCACTGTGTGAATAGTGAAAGATAGAGAAAACATTGTTGAATAGTCTTTATTTTTGTTTGTTTGTTTTTTGCACACAAAAAGTATTCTGGTCGCTTCACAACATTTAAGGTTGAACCACTGGAGTCACATGGACTATTTTAACGATGTCTTTACTACCTATCTGGGCCTTGAAAGTGGTCGTTGTGTCTCTGTCTATGTAGGGTCAGAATGCTCTCGGATTTCATCAAAAATATCTTGTAATAATTTGTGTTCCGAAGATGAACGAAGGTCTTACAGGAATGGAACGACATGAGAGTGAGTAATTAAATGACATAAATTTCATTTTTGGGTGAACTATCCCTTTAAGCAGCCAGTTAGTGACCACCTAGAAGCGCCACGCACCTGCTCACAGCATGCTCTAGCAACCACTCAGAACACCTTCAGCAACTACATTGCAACACCCTGGCAGCACATGCAAGCACTATCTAGTTTTTGTCTTTTAGTGATTGTGAACGTTATATTCAGTAGAATTGGAAGGTCATTTTCTGTAAAGGGTTGGCATGTATGTTTGTTGGTCTTTTCAGGGGAATCATAATCATATAATTGGACAGCAGATTAGACAAGTGGCACCTAATCAACAGTATCCATCAATGCAGACGACACAGGCAAGTTCTTGTGCATTTACAGCCACTTGACACATTTGCAGTGTTGATTTGACTGTTCAGCATTCACTGAAACCCAGAGATGATAACACAGTAGTGCCACGTTTTTGTCTTTAGAACATGTCCCAGGGCTACACCCCCTACGGTGCACACATGGGGATTCAGCCACACCCCTCTCAGACAGCTGGAATAGTTACTAACTTGTACAATAACCAGGGATTCCAGGGAGGACATCCTGGCACAAACCCAGGCATGGTGGATCCTCTTAGGCAGATGCAGCAGAGGCCGAGCGGCTATGTCCATCAGCAGGCTCCTGGAACATACGGACATCCAATGCAGAACACACAAAGGTCAGTCACAGACCTCTTTAGGCACCTCTATTAATCAGATTTGCTAAATGATGGTATCATATTAGGATGGGCGACTTGACCAAATTCTTATTTCACAATATGAGAACTTTTTTTATTTCACATTAACGATATACATCACAATATAGTTATATGTCATTTTATCTCATTTATGTTATTAAAATATTCTAATGGTTTTGGCATGAAAGAAAAATTGATCATTTTATACAATGTATAGTTGGCTATTGCCATAAATATACCCGTGTGACGTATGACTGGTTTTGTGGTCCAGGGTCACGTATAACAAAAATATGAATTAAACAAATATTTTTTTTCAGGTACAATAGGTTTAATCAACATGTAGTTAGAATTAGTAGAGTACTTCAGCACAGTCTTCACTGTATGAAATGCATATAAATGTATTGTTATTAAAGCTAAATCTTTAAGTCCAAATGCATGGATCCATTATACCGATACACATCTGGTTTACCCCCAAATGTTTACTTTAACTTGAGACATAACCAGCCGTGTTTGCATGAATACGTCACACGATGGGCATTTTGACATCATTTTGTGTGTATTTGACCGTTCAAGTGCAATAAGACGTGAAGGAGAACTGAATTTGCGATCGCATGCTGAGAGACCCGTGGCTTTCTGTGTACACGCTTGCACTCCGTGTCAGTCAGCGCATGCACCACATTGAGTTCTTTTCCAATGCTTATTATGCTTAATAACACTTTTTAACATCAAGCACGTCTCAAAAACACAATCGCTTTCTGATAGAGGCAGCTTTTCGGAGTTCCTTTTTTTTCAGCATGTCCACTGTGAGAGACATAATCTAAAAAAGAAAATCCAGAAATCACAATGTATGATTTTTTAAACTATTTATTTGTATGATACAGCTGCAAATAAGTATTTGAACACCTGTCTATCAGCTAGACTTCTGACCCTCGAAGACCAGTTAGTCTGCCTTTAAAATGTCCACCTCCACTCCATTTATTATCCTAAATTAGATGCACCTGTTTGAGGTTGTTAGCTGCATAAAGACACCTGTCCACCCCATACAATCAGTAAGAATCCAACTACTAACATGGCCAAGACCAAAGAGCTGTCCAAAGACACTAGAGACAAAATTGTACACCTCCACAAGTCTGGAAAGGGCTACGGGGAAATTGCCAAGCAGCTTTGTGAAAAAAGGTCCACTGTTGGAGCAATCATTAGAAAATGGAAGAAGCTAAACATGACTGTCAATCTCCCTCGGACTGGGGCTCCATGCAAGTTCTCACCTCGTGGGGTCTCAATGATCGTAAGAAAGGGGAGAAATCAGCCCAGAACTACATGGGAGGAGCTGGTCAATGAACTGAAAAGAGCTGGGACCACCGTTTCCAAGGTTACTGTTGGCAATACACTAAGACGTCATGGTTTGAAATCATGCATGGCACGGAAGGTTCCCCTGCTTAAACCAGCACATGTCAAGGCCCGTCTTAAGTTTGCCAATGACCATTTGGATGATCCAGAGGAGTCATGGGAGAAAGTCATGTGATCAGATGAGACCAAAATATAACTTTTTGGTCATAATTCCACTAAACGTGTTTGGAGGAAGAAGAATGATGAGTTCCATACCAAAAACACCATCCCTACTGTGAAGCATGGGGGTGGTAGCATCATGCTTTGGGGGTGTTTTTCTGCACATAGGGCAGAAAGATTTCTGCACTGTATAAAGGAGAGGATGACTGGGGCCATGGATTGCGAGATTTTGGGGAACAACCTCCTTCCCTCAGTTAGAGCATTGAAGATGGGTCGAGGCTGGGTCTTCCAACATGACAATAACCCGAAGCACACAGCCAGGATAACCAAGGAGTGGCTCTGTAAGAAGCATATCATGGTTCTGGCGTGGCCTAGCCAGTCTCCAGACCTAAACCCAATAGAGAATCTTTGGTGGGAGCTCAAACTCCGTGTTTCTCAGCGACAGGCCAGAAACCTGCCTGATCTAGAGAAGATCTGTGTGGAGGAGTGGGCCAAAATCCCTCCTGCAGTGTGTGCAAACCTGGAGAAAATGCAGCTGTATCATACAAATAAATAGTTAAAAAGTCATACATTATGATTTCTGGATTTTGTTTTTTTTTTAGATTATGTCTCTCACAGTGGACATGCACCTACGATGACAATTTCAGACCCCTCCATGATTTCTAAGTGGGAGAACTTGCAAAATAGCAGGGTGTTCAAATACTTATTTTCCTCACTATATATATATATATATATATATATATATATATATATACACATACACATACATATATATATATATGTGTACGCACGCACGGACGGGGGTTTTTGTGAAATGTGGGGACATTCCATAGGCGTAATGGTTTTTATACCGTACAAACCGTATTTTCTATCCCCCTACACTGCCCCTGCCCCTAAACCTACCCATCACAGGAGACTGTGCAGTTTACTTTCTATGAAAAAAACCTCATTTTGTATGATTAATAAGCATTTTGACATGGGGAACGTCCCATATTTCACCCTCTTTTTGTAATACCGATGTCATACCCATGTCATTATACACATTTGTGTCCTGATATTTCACAAAATCATATATATATATACACACACACACACACACACACACACACACACACACACACACACACACACACACACACACACACACACACACACACACACACAGTGCCCCCTTGGTAAATATGTGCAAATGCGGCTGTGAAAATAAATCTGCATTGTTTATCCTTTTGATCTTTCATTCAAAAATGCACAAAATTCTAACCTTTCATTGAAGTAAAAAAAAAATTTAAGTGGGGGTAAAATCTCATTATGAAATAAATGTTTTTCTCTGGCACTTTACATAAACATTTTATACTGTGGTAACCGTATCCAGTATACCGTCATATCTCCCAGCCCTAGTATCATACGTCATAGATTTCTGGTACTGCCATACTTATTTAGAGACATTATACCGCACAACCCTTATTTGAAGCTGTGTAAAACAAATCCGCTCAACTTTCGCCATCTGTCTCAGATTCTCCCATCAGTCCATGCAGCAGGCGCCTATGATGCATCCAGGTCACTTGGGACCACAGGGCATGCACCCCAACATGAGGCCTAATCAGATGATGGAGCAGCAGCAGCAACAACAACAACAAGCCCAGCAGCAACAACAACAACAACAAGCCCAGCAGCAACAACAGCAGCTGATAAGACAGCATCCAGCTCTCAGAGTATGTACATGCACACTAGAGTGCGGATCGGGCCGTATTTTTCTGTCTGAGCCCGGCCCGCGTCTCACACAGGCATTAAGATATTTATGTCCAAGCCCTACAGTTAAATTCTTTTTGACACATGTACGTTTGTTTGTGTGGAAAGCCCATTTTTATTAAGCAACTGTAGGAAGTCATTTTGAAATGTTTACAGATGAGCGCATCAGCGCGCGCACACAGGGGCAACAAAGCACATATTAACACAGGGCCCAATCAAATAGCTAATTGAAATTAAATGAACAAAGGTCTACCAAAAATGGCCCAAGCTAACAGAATAAAACATTAACGTAACATAAATGCAGCTTATTGAAATGAAAAGCACTCTTACCATTTTTCTCGAAAACTGTATGGCTACTAAACTGCAACATGGGATTTATTTACATAATCTATCCATCAAAGTTTAGGCTAATCCAGGTTTTTATGCAGAAAAAGGATTGCATCAACTGTGGATGGCTTCAAGGCTGTCCTGCCAGCAGTGCTGCCAGCCACATGTAGCCTAATATGCATGCACGTGTTATGTGTTGTCACCGCTACATAAACAAATTTCCGCACACAGGAAGACGGATGTTAGGGTAATATTGTAAATTTATTTTAATCACAAAAACAAACCTTTCATCAAGTTAAACAGGCCCATTGGCTACCAATATAATAAGCTGTTTTAAATTTCAAATGTTCAATGCCTTATCGCGAGCCTGACCCGAACATCATTTCTAAATATCTGTCCGAACCAACGGGTCCCGTCGGGTATCCATCCTCTAATGCACACACACCCAAAGTCGATGACATTGCATTGTGGGATACAATATGTTTGGGTGGATTCTGCGCAACAAGAGAAAGCATAATGCATGCTTGCTGGCTTTCTAGTGGCTACAGTGATTCCCCTGTAATGTTGTAATTGTGTGTTTGTCTTCACAGCAGCAGGTGCAGCAGCAGCAGGTTCAACAACAAGTGCAACAGCAGCAGCAGGTTCAGCAGCAGCAACAGCAGCAGCAGGTTCAGGCTCAGCAGGTGCCGCAGCAGCAGCAGGTTCAGCAGCAGCAGCAGGTTCAGCAGCAGCAGGTGGCAGCAGGCCAGCCCCCCGCCCAGGCTCTGGGCATGCAGCCTCTGCCCCCGCAGCAGCCCATGGTATGACCCTGTCCCTGAAAGATCTCCAGTTGTGTACTTTTAAAATGCACACTGAAAAGTGGTCATTATAAAACCGTTCTGGCAGCCACTTGTGGCTTATTGGTTTACTTTTGTGGATTTTTAGACATTTAATTCGGTGTCGTTTTTTGTCCCAGTTCCCACGGCAAGGCATGCAGCAAACCCAGCAGCAGCAACAGACGGCAGCACTGGTCAGACAGCTCCAGCAGCAGCTCTCAAGTATGCTTGGATCTTTACATTACTCCCTTTCAAACAGCATTTTTTGCTGCATATACACTGCTCTCCAAACGTTTTCAAATGCTCATGGCAGGATATTATACAATATCAACATTAGGGGTGCCACGAGATCTCGCAAGACTAAACTGTGACGAGATCTCTCGTCAAGGTGAAAAGCTGATATTGTCTTGACCTTGTCATGACGGAGGGTGTAGTTAGGATAGAATATGCCAATGCTACGTTTACATTACGCTGTAGTTTTGTTTTTTATAGAAATAAAAACAATTTACTTCAAGTGGATAACAGTCGCTTCAATTCTATCAGCTCATCCAACACGCGCAGCACTGCCACTGATCACATGACGAGAAGACATTGAACGTGTGTTACGAGTGTATGTTAGTGGACTGGACCTTGGCGGAGGATTCGTTGCGCAGCAGAAGCGTCAGACTTATATTTTAAAATGTGCGTTCAGCACCACCGCGAAATTGAAAGTGAAAATAAACGGGAGCGCGCATTCAAACACGATTTCAATACGTTACCACTGTTTGAAAGCGGCTCCCTGAGGCAAGGGAATATCTCCCAATATAAAAGCTTGTTGTAACCATCTCTGAGCTCTGTATCACGCTTGAAGAAAAATTTGGTCTCTATTTGCACTTTGAATATTGAGTACTTTGATTATGGTTATTGTTATTGTTTGCACTTAATATCTGATCAATTTTTTGGGAAGGAGAGGAGTTCAGTTAGGAGGTCAAAAGAAGCTCATGTGCAGTTCTGAGGTCTGAAGAGACGATCATGCAGGAGAGAAGCCAGTCAGTTGAGTTTTTGGCAAAACCTTTACAGTGCTTGTTGTCTTTTACTGCATATGATAATTCATACAAGATGTGTTAAAACATTTCAAATGTACCTGCAAACTATTTTTCTAGTCATGTATTTCATCATTGAGGATTTCTTAAAAATACTATGTAAAAAACGTGTCTCGTTCTCGTGAGAAGTGTCTCGTCACACTCCTAATCAACATAAATCCTTATATCTTGCTATAAATGCCTGAAAATGACTGGCAAAATAATCACATCAGTCAGAAGCCCTTTTGGCAATCTGGGTCATCACACATACCTTGTCTGTTATGCACTAACCTCGACTGGCAGTTAAACAGTTAAGAACACAGTTTAACCCCAGAGTATAGTTTTGACGTGAACGCTTTTTAGCGTACGTGTACAGCCTTTCAAAATGTACTCCATTTGTTAGCATGCACAAACGCAGTACAACACATGCGCATGAGAAAGTTTCGTTCTTGCCAAGTGTCTGCGCTTTTTGTACTCACAAAACTGCTCAAATTTCTGTCTGAACACATTTTGTTCTAATAATGCATTTGGAGTATTCTAAACGAGCGACCACATGCCCCAGGTTAGTCATTTGCATAAGACAGCCAAACTATTGTTCTTTCCACAAACATATATATGATGTGGTTCAAAAACATGTTGTTGCCTGAAGCACGCAATGCTAAGTGTGCCATCCTCAAAACGAGTAAAAACCCAATAAACGTTTAATACAGGCCTCTTATTAGCCAGCTCTACATGCGTGTATCTGCGTTGTTATTGCATATATTATTTACAATAATATCATATTTAAGGTGCCGTATCGATGTATACAATTGAATCTTAACATGGTTATAAGGCACCCAGAGTATGTGTTTTTTGCATAGGGTATTGGTGAATCATGAAAATGTTCATACGCACATCGCATAAGTGCTCGTCAACATGGCCGTCTATTGTTATTGTGGTCTCCCGCTGTTTGTAAGACACTGGGCTGGGCCAGTGTTGCCACCTGGTGGACCAACTGATCAGGCAAACTGTATGCATACCCTAGTGCAGGGGTGTCCAATCCTGCTCCTGGAGGGCCACTGTCCTGCAGAGTTGAGCTCCAACCCCAATTAAACACACCTGTACAAGCTAATCAAGGTCTTATTAAGCATAATAGAAACTTCAAGTTGGAGCTAAACTCTGCAAGACAATGGTCCTCCAGAAACGAGTTTGGACACCCCTGCGCTAGTGTATGTATGAAAAATGGAGTATATTTTGGGCTTTGAGATGTTTTTGAAGTAGCTCTATTTACTAGGGGTGGTACGGTTCACAAAACCCACGGTTCGGTTCGTATCACGGTTTTAGGGTCACGGTTTTCGGTTCTGTACGGTTCTTGTTGTTGTTGTTTTTTTCATCGTTAACACTCCAGAAATTTACTTCAGCATATGATATATGGCTTAATCATCCACAATTAGGATACAGTATTAATTGTTATATCAAGTTGTTTCCTAACTGGCTGTCCTAACTGAGTCCGACACATTGGCGTAACATTTTTCATGTTAATCATATCAATTTTGATCAGAACAATGCACTGTGGCTTTAATTCATCTGACCTGATTAACACATTTCACCATGAAGTGTCACAATCACCATATGACATCCAGCGCTGTGAAAAAATAACACAAAATACACGAAAACACAACACTGCCAGAAGTTTTTGCCCAAACTTCAAAGGCATGTTTAAATTATTAGAACTAGAAGCATATCTTAACTTTTAAATGTTACATTTATCATGTGAACTACTTATATACAACATATGAACAGAGAGGAACACGGTCGCATTTGCAGCATATTTATGTTGCCCATTTCAATTTGAAGCACGAGACAGACAGGGGTCGGAGGAGAACACCGGAAAATGTGACAGAATGGACAATATTTGCCTGTATTTGCCATACACGAGCCGCAGTTCAGCTGCGCGACTCGCGAGACAAACACTGCCAGTGTGTTTATGCGCATTTATGCAACAAGCACGCGTGGCGCGGCTCTCCGCACTGCATCTGCCCTGCTATACGATGCTAGCAGCCTTCCTTATCTCTCCTACTTTCATTTCTACATGTGACGTGACCTGCAGCACTCCACTTTTACTTTACTGTATGTCCACACACACCTCTTTATTTCGCGCAAAAAGGACGCCCACTGTCTGAGGTAACATACGGGCACGAGGATACATTGCGCATGCGCGAACCGTGCGACGCACACACTCCGAACCGAGACAAGCGAACCGAACGGTTCGGTTTTTTTTCCATATACCGTGCCACCCCTACTATTTACTTTACTTACAAAATGTATGAATTTAGAATGTACTAAAGTTTTTTATCATTAGTGCTGTTCTTTATAATGCAGAGAAAAAAAAATATCATTTCTGTACTAAAATTATTTTTTCTTCTCGTTCCCTAGATACTCAACCTGGACAGAACACCAACTCATATTATTGAGAGTGTGAATGAATTTTAGCGGTGGTAAAGAATAGTTTTGTCCACACAAGCGGACCTTTCTGAGATGATCCCTGCGCCTGAAAGAAGCCCACCGGGCCGTATCTAAAGTAGAGTCAAACATTGTTTTTCAGACATGCATTTCTGAAAGTCATTGATGCTTTGTTCTGTGAAACATTGAGGTGAACAATGAAAGAGTTTATGTAAAAAGAAGTACAGGAAATTATAAAAATATTGCAACTTTTTTTTTTTTTTTTATTTCAATTTGTACAATTTTTCAGTTTCGTGTATTTCTCATTAAAAAAAAAATCATGTCACTTTTTATGCCTTGTCGTACATTTTCAAAACATTATAGAGTGTGACCTTTAAGGATAAGTTCACCCAAAAATGAAAATTCTGTCATTAATTACTCACCCTCGTGTCGTTCCAAACCCGCAAGACCTTCATCTTCAGAACAGAAATTAAGCAAATGAAGCTTTCTGTTCCTCCATTGACAGTGTCATTTAAATAGTTCATAAAGAGACTGAATTAAGGCTTTTATTAACAAACATTCATCAGCCAACATAAACTGAAGCTCAACGCATAAACCTCTTGCTGAAGCTCAAACGTGCTGCATAACACGAGAATTAACTTCATTGTTTCTCGCACATTAAGTGAACATGCTTGAGCTTCCTTTTACCACAACTGATGTGTGCGTTGATAAATGTTTGTGATTTAAAAGCCTAAATTCAATCTCTTCATCATCATAAAGTGATCAATTCTCTTCAGAAAATTTGGACTAAACTGCTCATTTCATATGGATTAGATTTATCTCTTTATGAACTCTGAAGTATCAAGGTGGTAGTTGATGCTGTCAATGGAGGGACAAATCTCAGATTTCATCAAAAAGATCTTAATTTGTGTTCTGAAGATGAACGAAAGTCTTACAGGTTTGGAACAACATGAGGGTGAGTAAATGACAATTTTCATTTTTGGGTGAACTTATCCTTTAAATCATTGTTTGCTCAAATTTCTATGATGATCTCCGTTCATGGTACCCCAACACCATTTACCACCGTTATCTTTTATTACTAAATTGAATCCTGGATAGAATTACTTCAAGTAAGCTCAAGTATTCATTAAGATTTTGACTTGTGTTGCGTTCCCATTTTGGGCGTCCTCCCTTTCACTTGGGTCCTCTCAAGGCGATTAAACAACACTCCCAAGTCAGGACCCAGCTTTCTTCCTTCTAAACCACAGTCTCTTCCTTCATATTTCACCAGAAAGTTGAGAGAATCCCAGCTTCTCTCCTCAGGCATGACTCCCAACCTAGATAAAATGTTGTCTGCAAGATCTGGCACCACGGGTTGCAGGAGTATCCCATATATCCTGAGGCACTCTAAAGACACGTGAAGGATTGTGTTAAGCCACTGCTGGTCTCCAGGATTTTTCCGGTCAAGCTTCCACGGTGCATGTCTTTGAACAAACGCATTAGTCAGCCGCACGCATGCGCTAACGGCCTCCAGTGCTTTATATACGTGTAGATTCTCAAAGTGCTGCTCTACTAAGACCGGAAGCGCAGATACAGCCTCCACCATTCTGTAGTCCTCTGAGACGGCTTTTCCACCGAGCCCGTCAGACGGTTCCTTTGGGAAGCAGGTGTTGCAGAACTGAGGATAAACCTGTGTGGGGTTGAGCGAGGGCGCAGTGCAGCGGTTTAAAAGCCCACCGAGAGCGTCCGCTAACTCGCTGTTGCACATCTTTATGACTTTATCGTCATAATAGTCACAGTCCGAGTCAGGAACCCCTTGTCTCAGAAGGAAGTAGCGCAGGCCATCCACAGTGAACTTCTCCATGGCATCCAATGGGTTGATCACGTTCCCAAGACTCTTGGACATTTTCTTTCCTTCCACCGTCCAGTGAGAGTGCACAAATATCATCTGAGGAAGAGGTAATCCTGCAGCCAAGAGAAACGCCGGCCAGTATATCGCGTGAAACTTAAGAATGTCCTTACCAACAACATGATGGACAGCTGTCCACCACTGGGAGTGATTCTGTGGGTAACCAACAACGGTCAAATAGTTCACCAGAGCATCCAACCACACGTAGATGACTTGTTCTGCATCTCCAGGGACTGAAATACCCCACTGGAGGCGGCTTTTCTGGCGAGATACTGACAGATCTGGGACACCGTCCTCCAGCCAATGCAGAACCAGGTGGTGAAACTTCACAGGCTGGATGATATTTGGGTTTAATCGAAGCCAATGAAGCAATTCGGTGCGAAAATCCGATAGGCGGAACATGTAATTGTCCTCCTTCATCCACTCCACCTGTCAATGAGGAAAGAAAAATTCTTATGCCACTTTGAAGAACTTTAAAAGAGTTTGGTTAGGTCAACACTATTAATAGACTGATATAACCAAATACTATTTGACCAATTTAAGATTACTGGCCAATAACTGATGTGTCAATCTTCCAAAATCTACTGAAATAGTGTTGCCAAATATTTAGCCAGGGGATCAGGGGCCCGTTCTTCGTACCTCGCTAACTCAGTTAGCTGGATTTGATTGTTGACGATTTGGCATCATCTTGGATTGTTTGGTTCTTCGACGCTCATCCTGGACTTGCTGTCATAGCAACAGGTCCGTAAGCTTAAACCTGCTCGCGAGCAGGTTTATTTCATGTAAACAGGATTCGATTGCATCTTGAGGTGATACTTAAAATCTGTCCCAGCCACTGCTACTTTATTACAAGAGTTCATTACTGAACCAGGGGTAATAATAATAATTTTAAATAATAATAATATACACATTTTAAATTGTATATGTATATGAGAATGTATATAATATTATAATGTTGTGTATAATACTATAGACACAGCCACTTGATTGAGCGATTTATTTGTGATGGAATAATTACTTTATAATTTTATTGGAGGTTTGCACACATGTTGTACAGTTAATCTGAGCCGTGCATTAATTTAAGTGATGACGGATATTATGGAATGGCTTGATGCAGCGCAGGAGATGCAGAGAATTTGATCTTGACCCTTAAGAAACTTTAATACTGTCACGTTACAAATCTGCTTCGAATTGAATTAAAAATTGAATTACAACATTGAAATAAAAATGTAAAGGGTGTACAAATACTGTATAAAATCGAAAATATAAATAATTGGTAATCATGTAAAAAAAACATTTATCATTGATCTATTATAACTTTTATGTTGGTTTGGTCGTTTAGCTGTTTCCTTATAAAGGTCCAGATATTCGTGGGGTTTTTTTGTGTAATTTGCCAAGTTTTTTGCCAGGTGGCTTTTTTAATTATATGATGTCATTACGTTGCTGTCTTGACGCCAGCCAATCGCTGCATTGCTGATCATGGTTTCGAGTATCGATGCATCTGCCCTCTTCAGGGAAAACAAGAACGCGCAGTGATCTTAGATCATTTAATCCAGATATTTAAATCCAATCCGCAAATTCGTTTGAAGAACCAAATTAGCCAGACATCAGTTATCAAGATTAAAAGATCTGGGATCTGTCAAATCATCTCAGATGTATTAAGCGAGGTACGAAGAACGGGCCCCTGGGGTTTTCAATCTTTTAGATGCCACAGACCCCCAAATATGATCATCATGAGATGGACTGCCATCATAAAATTTAAAAGGGAGCTGTGTTTTAATGTGCATATTTTTTGTGTCTACGTGCATTATTTACTTTTTTAAATAATTTGACAACTTCAAGAAAGGTATCACTTTATTCTATATATATATATATATATATATAATTCTATAATTTATATTAGGTGTCTTTAACACTCAGCTGACTTAAAGGGTTAGTTCACCCGAAAATGAAAATTACCCCATAATTTACTCGCCCTCAAGTCATCCTAGATGTATATGACATTCTTCTTTCAGACGAATACAATCAGAGTTATATTAAAAAAATGTTGTGGCTAATCCAAGCTTTATAATGGCAGCCCAAAAATGATACAACTCCAGGGGGTTAATAAAGGCCTTCTGAAGCGAATCGATGGGTTTGTGTAAGAAAAATATCCATAATATATTTAAAACTTTATAAAGTAAAATATCTAGCTTCCAGTGGACCGCCTTACACTTTGCACTAGTTACCCTTTTTCCATAAGTTGAATACGGAAGGCGGTCTGCCGGAAGCTAGATATTTTCCTTTATAACGTTTAATATGTATATATTTCTTCTAAAACCCATCAATTCACTTCAGAGGGAATTTATTAACCGTGTGGATTACTTTTATAATGGATGGATACAGTTTTTTGGGCCTGCCATTCACTGCCATTATAATGCTTGGATTAGCCAGGACATTTTTTTTAATACAACTCTGATTGTATTTGTCTGAAAGAAGAATGTCGTATTCAGCTAGGATGGTCTGAGGGCGAGTAAATCATGGGCTAATTTGCATTTCTGGGTGAACTATCGCTTTAACTGATGATTAGTTTGGTATCAATATAAAACATGACTTTGTTGTTATTCAAATCTCAATGGATTAGTGTATCTATTGCACATTCCGGTTCCTACATTTCCGATTGTGATGTCATGTGAATGATTCTGTTTTTGATCAATTTACTACTTCTACTTCAATACAGACTGTTGAATAAAACACTTATTCCAGTATTTAGTCCAGTATTCAACATTCCCCGTCATTATTAATGTTGTCAGGTGGCACAACTGATATTCATCACGTTGTGCAACCATGTTAATTCTTGATTTAAACCAACAAATAATAGGTCAAAGTGAATAAAAGCCCCAAAACTAGATTTTGAATAGTTATTGTATTGTATACATTTATTTGTATACTTGTATGATTATTTCTCTGTAAAAGTAAAATCAGTTGGTAAAGATACTAAATACCAGGCCACTAGATTGCAATAATTATTAATTAATATAAATAAAATACACAACCACCAAATAATAATGTGTTAGGCACTGTAGACACTTTAAGGGAGTATATTCACTAATATTTGGCTGCACAACCTGACAAAAAAAGTCAAAAACATTCCATTTAAACACTTTGAAATGTTATTTACCAATTGGATAATAAAAAAAAATATTTTAATATAAATGTTATGCATTTATTTGAATATTTATTTGAATATCATCAAATCCTAAACTTTTCAATGGACCTGCTAGCACTTTCGACACCTGTTCTAGATGGTGCAATGAATGCACTGACAGAGAAGCACAGGCTTTAATTCAAGAACAGGACGGATGGTACCTTGTGGCCGCTCTCAGTGGATACTTTGATCCGTCTTCCCTCTGAGTCTGTTCTGTCAGTGACTTGAGTTGGAGTAAGGAAACTTTCATCTGGAGTGGAGTACCAGCCTTCATAAGTGCCTTTGTAGATGAAGCCTTTGCTATGGAGAACAGTCCAGAAGTGTTCAACGGTCTGCCGATGTCTTTTCTCTGTTGTCCGAATGTAGTCTGTGTATGAAATACCACATCTCTGGAAAACATGCTTAAAACTCTCTGATACCTCAGTGCAGAAGTTCAGAGGGTCTTTCCCAGCATTGCTCGCTGCCTGCTGGATTTTGAGACCATGTTCATCTGTACCTGCAGAGCACATAAACAACCTCACATCAACATACTGATCTCTGGAGCCAGTTGCATAGACAGCCATAATGTTAAGACGGTGAGCTTCTTAATAATAATTTGCTACTTTTTATAGTGCTTTTCTGGGTACTCAAAGCGCTTTACATATAGGAGGGGGGAATCTCAATCACCACCAATGTGCAGCATCCACCTGGATGATGCGACGGCAGCCATATTGCGCCAGAACACTCACCACACACCAGCTGATTGGTGGAGAGGAGACCGAGTGATGAAGCCAATCAGTATATGAGGATGATTAGGAGGCCATGATGGACAGAGGCCAACTAGCAGCTAGGAACCAGTCTTACTTTTTGGTATTAAATTAGACCAATCTATGTTTTTATGTAACTGACAAAGTTATTAGCAATCTTAATCCTCTGGGCCTCTTCGGTCAAAAATGACCGAAAGATTTTACGGTTTGAATTTTATTGCTTCATCTGAATGGGATGACACATGGTGACTTGTCGCATTAACTATGTGAACACAAAAAAAAAAATCATGGACATGATTCGGATATGTTAAAGGGTCGGTGGAAAAAAGCCACACTTGGCTCCTTCGGGGTCAAGAATGACCGACATAGGAAATACGGAAAATCTGAGGATCTTTTGGTGGTACAAACTACAAATAAACCACAGCAATGAAGGGGTGACACCCTAAAATGTCAAGAGTGCAAAATAGACACCCCCCTCCTGATGATCATTGTCCTGATGGAAGATCCAACCACGGCCCATTATAAGATTTCTAGCAGAAGCCGTCAGGTTGTGATTTATCATCTGTTGGTATTTGCTAGAATCCATGATACCATGTATCTGAACAAGATGTCCAGCAAGGTTATTATAATTTTGCATTTTTAAATTAGTTTTTATTTTTCTACAAATTTCAGTTTAGTTTTAGTTCGTTTTATAAATTGTTTTGCTAGTTTTAGTTTAGTTTTTATTTGGTAAACACATTTCTATTTAGTTTTTATATTTTTCGTTTCAGTTTTAGTAAATATAGTTTAGCAGAGTTACCAGAACGAAGTGTAGAGACCAAATCAAGATTTTTAATTTCAGCAAAGTTTAATGTTCGCACAGATTAGAGTTTACCCTTATGCAGACATCTTAATAAAATAACAGAATACAGATTGTTTTATTTAATGCTATGTCAGCATCTAAGGCTATATTCAAAACCTTTTCATGCATAATCTTACTAAGTAAGTCCTTAAGTGAAATAACTTGATAAAAGAGCATTCTTGTTTTAACCCATGACAGTCCAACAAAACATGTTTAACGGAGAGGGGAATCTTACAAAACATGCATAAAGTTGGGTCTTCACCTTTAAGAGCCAAACTATGACCTATACGACAAACAATGGTCTGAGATTGAACAAAGAACCAAATAAATACAATGTAAAAATCTAAAAGTAAAAAGGATAAATTCCAGACAAGCTCATTCATTATTCATCAAACTCATTCATATTAAAGGTGAAATATTGTTAAACAATTAAAAGCTTATTTTAATTTCTTCAGTAGTACAATGTAGGCTAGCAGTGTGACTGACCACAGCTAGTGAAGACAGTGTGATAAAATAATGAAGTGTGTCTGTGTGTGTGTGTGTGTGTTGGTATTCCCTACTTTGTGGGGAAATGTCTCCACACGGATAATATTATTAGTAGTAAATTATTTGGAAAAACAATGGTAACACCTTTGAGCCTGTCAATATTATGCGGACATGAAATCTCAAACACACAGTAGCACTTGCTACTATAGTTGCTGTTGCACCTGCGTCTCTCGTCGCGTATGAAACTGCGTTCTAAAAGCAGTGATCTTAAGTTAAAAGAAGTTCAACGTGCATCTCATTACCTTATGTCATTTCCCATTTGACTCCCTCAAACGCATTCTATGTGAACAGCCGTTTAGCGGTGTGTTCACTGAACGCGCCGCGTCACAGGACAGCGGTTAATCTCCTCCGCTCACTTCACGCATAGTAGCGCCATATACAGATACTCCCTCAACCGCCACAAGTGCAGATTTTCCGCCACAGAGAACTTATTACGAAAACGATTTTTTTTTTTGTTGCTAATTATTTTATTTCAGTTAATTTTTCAGTAAGAGTTGTTAGTTTTGTTTAGTTTTAGTTTCTCTTTTATGATTTTTTTTATTTTATTTCAGCTTTCAGTTTTCTGTTACGAAAATAACCTTGTTGCGTTCTTCTCCTCAGTTGCAAGTATGTGTGGCTGGACCACTCTGAACAAATCGGCAACTGATTGCACACCATCCGACTCAGCTGGGAAATTATGATGTCTAGCCGCTAGTAACCTCTCACACTGTTTTCTTTTTTTTTTGCCACTGCGATGCAGCGTCATATATAAAAATTACTAGTTTTAAAAATGAGTAGTTTTACTGCAGTCGCGCGATGCAAAAATGAATAAACGCACACAAGAAATGACGGAGAAATTAGACATTACGCAGAAACAAGAAATTACTACACATGACATGAATACAAATATATATGTATTGTGGCCACAAATAATAAATTCCCTCCTTTTATTTAAAAGTTCCCCATGGGCGGGCCCCTATCGGCCCGGGCCCATTTGCACGTGCATACCCTGCATGCCCAGACGCTAGGCCACTGGTTCATTATGTTAAGTCTTTATACACCACTGAAAACATAGTTACAGTGAGGAAAATAAGTATTTGAACACCCTGCTATTTTGCAAGTTCTCCCACTTAGAAATCATGGAGGGGTCTGAAATTGTCATCGTAGGTGCATGTCCACTGCGAGAGACATAATCTAAAAAAAAAAAAAAAATCCGGAAATCACAATGTATGATTTTTTAACTATTTATTTGTATGATACAGCTGCAAATAAGTATTTGAACACCTGAGAAAATCAATGTTAATATTTGGTACAGTAGCCTTTGTTTGCAATTACAGAGGTCAAACGTTTCCTGTAGTTTTTCACCAGGTTTGCACACACTGCAGGAGGGATTTTGGCCCACTCCTCCACACAGATCTTCTCTAGATCAGTCAGGTTTCTGGCCTGTCGCTGAGAAACACAGAGTTTGAGCTCCCTCCAAAGATTCTCTATTGGGTTTAGGTCTGGAGACTGGCTAGGCCACGCCAGAACCATGATATGCTTCTCACAGAGCCACTCCTTGGTTATCCTGGCTGTGTGCTTCGGGTCATTGTCAAGTTGGAAGACCCAGCCTCGACCCATCTTCAATGCTCTAACTGAGGGAAGGAGGTTGTTCCCCAAAATCTGGCAATACATGGCCCCGGTCATCCTCTCCTTAATACAGTGCAGTCGCCCTGTCCCATGTGCAGAAAAACACCCCCAAAGCATGATGCTACCACCCCCATGCTTCACAGTAGGGATGGTACTCATCATTCTTCTTCCTCCAAACACATTTAGTGGAATTATGACCAAAAAGTTATATTTTGGTCTCATCTGACCACATGACTTTCTCCCATGACTCCTCTGGATCATCCAAATGGTCATTGGCAAACTTAAGACGGGCCATGACATGTGCCTGGTTTAAGCAGGGGAACCTTCCGTGCCATGCATGATTTCAAACCATGACGTCTTAGTGTATTACCAACAGTAACCTTTGAAACGGTAGTCCCAGCTCTTTTCAGGTCATTGACCAGCTCCTCCCGTGTAGTTCTGGGCTGATTTCTCACCTTTCTTAGGATCATTGAGACCCCACGAGGTGAGATCTTGCATGGAGCCCCAGTCCGAGGGAGATTGACAGTCATGTTTAGCTTCTTCCATTTTCTAATGATTGCTCCAACAGTGGACCTTTTTTCACCAAGCTGCTTGGCAATTTCCCCGCAGCCCTTTCCAGCCTTGTGGAGGTGTACAATTTTGTCTCTAGTGTCTTTGGACAGCTCTTTGGTCTTGGCCATGTTAGTAGTTGGATTCTTACTGATTGTATGGGGTGGACAGGTGTCTTTATGCAGCTAACGACCTCAAACAGGTGCATCTAATTTAGGATAATAAATGGAGTGGAGGTGGACATTTTAAAGGCAGACTAACAGGTCTTTGAGGGTCAGAATTCTAGCTGATAGACAGGTGTTCAAATACTTATTTGCAGCTGTATCATACAAATAAATAGTTTAAAAAAAATCATATATTGTGATTTCTGGATTTTTTTTTTTTGATTATGTCTCTCACAGTGGACATGCACCTACGATGACAATTTCAGACCCCTCCATGATTTCTAAGTGGGAGAACTTGCAAAATAGCAGAGTGTTCAAATACTTATTTTCCTCACTGTATGTATATTATATTGCACTTCTGTCAATATATCCTCATAAATACTACACACTGCACCTTTAAGACAAACCATGTGCAAATTCATAATTCAACACCATTGCTGAGTATTTCATTAAGACGTGGTCTGAAATCTGTGGTGCTTCTCACATCACAATCTACCTTGTAACCAATCACTTCAACGTGCGGGCGGGCAGAAGTAGGGAGTGTCAAGATAAGCCAGGCTATATTTTAACATTAGCAACACATTATTAGCTGTTTGATAACATAGTCAAGCAAAAGGCTAATTATATGATTTACTGTGTGTCAGGCAGCGCGACACCATTGTGCAGTGTTTACTACAGTAAGTTGGCAGAGTGGATTTCTGAGCCTGCATGAGGGGATTGAATCCGTGTATCATTCGTTCAGTCGTTTTTTGGTGTGCTTTATCACAACTTAATCAATCTGGGTCTGATTTGATTTCTGCCTCTTTTTCTTAGTCTTTTGGCTCAATTTTACCATGTTTTTACAGCTACACCAGTTCATTTGTGTGTGTATAATAGTGTGTTGTGTGTGTCTGCATGTCAGGGTTGCCAGGTTTTCACAACAAAATCCGCCCAATTGCTACTCAAAACAAGCCCAATCTCGTTTCAGGGGGGCATCTCCAGTAAAAATCGCATTTGGGAGGTTAAATATGTGTTTTTTTGGCATGGTTGCCTACTAAAATTCGCATTCCCGGGGCTAAATATCATATAATTGGGGTCGCTTCAAACCGCGGACATGAAAAACAGCCCGCGGCAACTGTGTTGAAGTAGCCCAATTCCGCGGGAAAACCAAGGACTTGGCAACACTGCTGCATGTGTTTAAGTGGGTGTGTCTGTTTTGTACTCTTGTGTAACCCAAGCTGTTTTACTGCATTGTGGCTGAATTATTGATTTTATTTCACACATTTGCAAAAGCTTGCTCTGTGTTAGGCGCACTAGTTCATATATACAGTTATTGGGCACCCATGGCAAATAAGATCAAAGATGGCTGTAAAAACACATCTGCAATGTTTATCCTTTTGATATTTTATTTAAAAATGCGCGAAAATCTAACCTTTCATTGAAGTAAAAGAATTGAAAGTAGGGGGTAAATCACATTATGAAATAACTGCTTTTCTCCAAAACATGTTGGCCATAATTATGGGCACCCCTAAAAAAGTTTAGTAATAAAATATCTCTGAAGTATATTCACATTAATATTCACCCTGACTAGGATCGTAAAATTGTCCCACAGGAGTATAAATATGAGGAAACACAAAGGCCAAATTCACTTAATCATCCATCACAATGAGTAAAAGCAAAGAATATAGTTCTGATGTGCAGCAAAAGATCGTTGAGCTTCACAAAAGAGAAAGTGGCTGTAAGAAAATATCTAAAGCATTGAAAATCCCCATTTCCACCATCAGGACAATAATTTAGAAGTTCCAATCAACTAAAGATGTTACGAATCTGCCTGGAAGAGGACGTGTGTCTATATCGTCCTAAAGCACGAGGGGAGGAGAGTTTGTGTGGACAAAGACTCTCCAAGGATCACAGTCTTGGGGTCAGAAAGACTTAATATGATCAAAGCCCCTACATCACAAGTTGTTTGAGAGGGTTTCAAGAAAAATCCGCCTTGTTCATCCAAAAACAAACTCCAGCATATTCAGATGTCAGACACGAATGGAACTTCAGACGGGACCTGGTTCTGTGGTCACATGAAACATTTTGGCAGCAAAGCCACCAGATGCATTTGGTGCAAACAGGGATTAAAAGTAGCCCATGCCCACGGTTAAATATACCGCTGGATCTTTAATGTTGTGGTCCTATTTTTTGCTGGAGGTCCTGGACACAATACACCATTGACTACCATAGTACTTTCCCCCTACTACGGTAGTCAATAGTTGCTCTATCTGCTTGGTTACAAACATTCTTCAAAATATCTTCTTTTGTGTTCAGCAGAATAAAGAAACTCATACAGGTTTGGAACAACTTGAGGGTGAGTAAATGATGACAGAATTTTCATTTTTGGGTGAACTATCCCTTTAAAAACACCACATATATATATAAACACTTGATTTTAAAAACTTGATTTTCACCACAGAGAGACATTAATTTTTGTAAAATTTTATAGAATTTTGATGCTATGTGTAACAAAATGTCCTCCTCTGTGTTCAGGTTTGACTGTAGTAAAAATATTGCAAAACTGACACTTCAAATAAACATTCAAACCCCCAAAAAGTCTAAACATGGGCAAAAAGTAGTCTTTGAGAATGTCTAAGAAAAAATCCACAATTTAATAAAAAAGTATTTATGTCTAAAAACCACTAGATAATTGATAAGCCACTTTATATAGAACTCGGTCCTGAAGGGCCGCTGTCCTGCAGAGTTTAGCTCCAGCTTGCCTCAACACACCTGCTGGAAGTTTCTAGTGTGATTAGTAAGACCTTGATTAGCTGGTTCAGCGGTGTTTCATTTGGGGTTGAAGCTATAATCTACAGGGCTGTGGCCCTCCAGGAGCAGGATTGGACCATGCCCCGGCCGAGTTACACCATGGCATTACAGAAATTGTTCTTACTTTACTCCCATCAGATGGCACTAATCTACCTTAAACAATGGATTTTAAATGCCTTGTCTATTTTAACATGGAATACTGCTTAAATTGAAAAATAATTAATTAATTTTTTTTAAAATTATAATAGAAAATTGGCTAATAAAAATGTTATCCATATTGCATAGTATCGTAAAATCCACTCATATGGAAAAATAGTATTAAACAAAAATATATTACATTGGGTTTCCTGGAAGAAAAAAAAGGCGTCGGTCACTTTTGACCGCTAAGGAGCCAAGTGTGACCCCTAAACGAAGAGGACCAGAGGATTCATGACTAACTAGATTTGAGTCTTTCAGTTTATGCAACCAGCCCCTAGTGTTATGGTGCGTTCACACTGGACGCGATTCGCGCGAGTGATTTACATGTTAAGTCAATGCAGAGACGCGAAATGGCATTCTGCACGAATGAAACGGCGCGAAATGAGCGTTTTGAACGCTTGATTCGCGCTAATAGCTCAAAAAATCTGAACTTTGGCGGATATTCACGCCGCGTTAACCAATCAGGAGCTTGCTCTAGTAGTGACAGCAATGAGGAGAAAATCTGTATATTACAGGTCCCGTTCTTCGTGTTTTTTTGAAGCTTTGATTGTGTTTACAGTGTGCAATATAACATGTGTTCATGTTTCGCGTGTAAAAAAACACAGTATTTTTCACACAATGTACTTATCTGTATACCGCTGTTTTCACTGTCCTAAAAACGGCTGATGAGTTCCTTTATTCTATGAAGTCCCTCCTTCAGAAATACGTAACGAGTTCTGATTGTGCCAGCGGTTCCTGTGTTGTGATTGGACAGCAGCTTAGCGAACGTGGCACGGTTCCTGTGTTGTGATTCGACAGCAGCTTAGCGCACGTGGAAAGGTCACGCCTCTTAACGGGAGATATATGCGCTTAATGATCTCGACAGCTTCCCTGGGAAAGCCAAACAAAGGTGATTTGACTCCGGGATGAAAATAACAGCGTCTCGACGACATGGCGACAAACACAGTGAAACGCAACAATTCCTTTTCTCCACGCAACACGTCCTCTTCTCCACGTGGGACAGCAACAAGACCACACACCCTTTTTGCACGTATTCTTGTGGGCGGAGGTTAGTCTGTTCTACTGACGTAATTAATGAAGGAAGTACCAGGATGTAGTCCAAGCCAGCCGTTCGCTGTAGGCTTTGAAAGGGAACTTCTGTTAAATAAAATATCTCGCTTGGCATTGAACTTTGAGCTTTATAATTTTACAGGTATTATTTATGCTCTAACAGCAACATTACACACTAACTAAAGTTTGAACGGTGGGATCACGAAGAACGGGACCTTTAAAATCTGGTTCAGACAATATGATTATCACTGTGATAACATTAAATGACATGAAACACAACCCAGTCTCTTTGTTAAAGCTACACTGTGTAACTTTTTTAGTTTATTCTTAGCTAAAAACACTTAGTTCTTTCAAAAATATATGTGCTCATTAATGTAAATTTACTTCTTTCAAGTAATAAAGTATTCTCGTAAGTTTATAATATGCCATTGAAAATACATACGGGTAAGGGGTTCGAATGGGGGTCGCCATGTTGCCCCTCCATCTTGAAAGTACATTAGCCAAAGAGGGACATACCCGTAAATTCAAGCCTCGCCTTTCGCGTTTTAACACTCTGTAACGAGTAGGAAAATAGTGTGGCCCCTTTAAGAGCGTTCGCCCTGGTTGGAGCGCCTGCGTTCTGTGTGTGTGTGTGTGTGTGTGTGTGTGTGTGTGTGTGTGTGTGTGTGTGTGTGTGTGTGTGTGTGTGTGTGTGTGTGTGTGTGTGTGTGTGTGTGTGTACTGCGCCTCGAGCTCCCATGTGTGCGGATTATTTTCTGTCTTCTGTTGCTAACATTCATTTATTTTTGTTTTGTTGGGTAATGCTGTGGACGGAAGTGGAGTTTGTCCCGGACTCTTGTGGGGGGTTCCGCGGGGAATAAAGTGCGGGCTGTTTGATGTCAATCGCCTCCGTGTTTGCATCGACTCCAGTTGCGTTGAGTGAGCTATCCGTATTTTTCACCCGGACACACGCGTTACAACTCGATGGCGAATGTGAAGAGGGGGATTGCTGGATCGAACTGGAAGCCATGTTAATCTTGGACTAAATCGGCCACCGTAGGAGTTAAAACGAAATCGGAATTGGGAGGAAAAGAAACTAATATTTACTGGATGGTCATATACCCTTTCACCGCTAGATGGGGGAAAATATCACACAGTGTAGCTTTAAATGCAAGTTTATGTATGATAAATAATACAAAAGTATAAGTAAAAAGGACAATAAGCTATACCTGAAATAAAGCAAACAATTCAGCAAAACATTCAAAGTCAGCGCTAGTCAGCTACAACAGTACAGTTATAGCCTAAAAATAAAACGTAATGAAACTTCACTTTGCCCTCAGCCTAAACGATTTGCCAGGGAACAAATCATAGATCCATGAGAGCAAAGCTCGCAGTTACAAGACGAATTATAGCTCGAGACACCACAGAGACACCAGAGAGACACCACAGACACACCAGAGACAGCACAGAGACAACTGTTTCCAGTCATGCAATACAATTAACGTTAGACAATTTGTAAACCGTACCTGTGGCGAATCTGGAGTTGTATCCCTGTAAGAGCTTGAACCTGTGCAGACAGTCAGCAATGACAGCCGAATACACATGGCCGATGTGAGGAGATGCGTTCACATAGAAGATGGGAGTTGTGATGTAATATGGTCTCGAGCTCTGTGAACGACCTGTGCAAAAACACCGCAAAGCCTGACAGTGATAATTACAGTAGACGCGTGGAAGAGCATGGCTGGATAATCTCTGCACTATTGTTTTGGTGCGAGTGAGAATACAGCGCGGAGACCTCATCACGAGACAGCCGCTGGCCGTGAGACGCGTGAGATCCGAACATCCGGGTCAGCGCCGTCATAAATTAGTTCAAGTTCAAAGAAAAGGTCCAACAAACATTCCCTACTTTGAGATGCGGTTTTAGAATTGTGTAAAATTAGGGAACAATTGCGTAAATATAAGCGTTATCTGAAGCAGCTAGCCAATGGTTAATCAGTCTAACTTGATCAAATAAGACAAATCTATATTTGTATGTAATAATATGTATGACTTTAAAATAGTTATGGCCAGTCCTAAAGAAAAAAAACATACTTACTCTCTGCTTAGAGTTCAGAGCTACAGGATACATGTGTAAACTTAAATGTAGACATGTATATTTAAACTTTTCATATTTAAAATAATTTCCAATTAATCGCTAAATGTAAAGTTCACACAAAAAAAATGAAAGCCCAGAAGTCAAAATTCAAAGAGATTCAGATGAGAATCTTTGTGTTGGACCTTTTAGCTCCGCTTTGAACCGGAAGGGGTCCTGTTTTCTCGTGAGCGGCGTATATATCATCCGCAGCCTCATTCCTCCAAGAAGATACAGTAGAATAATGAATTAAACCCGTCTTATTTACTTCTCACATTTTACCGGTCGATCATCTAGTCCACATTTGGATTCGGGCTTATAGTATTTGAGCAATCACATTGTTTTTAAGATGTCAGTAGTGGGTTTTGACGTGGGTTTTCTGAACTGCTATGTAGCGGTAGCTCGAGCCGGAGGAATCGAGACTGTGGCCAATGAATACAGCGACCGATGCACACCGTGAGTCTGCTTTATTTACTCATCTATTGCACAAATACACACATAGAAGTGAGCAGGCCAACCTTTAACTGAGATGTGTGCCGTGGAAAGCCGCTGTTGAATGGCTCTCTGTCTGTGACAGTCAGATCTGACAATGAGGAGCCTCCCTAGACGGCAGGGCGACTAATACCATTGTGTGCTGCTACGTGATTGCAATATTCAAATACTATGGTACTTTAAAAAAAGAAAAAACACTGTTATCACCATACTATTATGTCTATAAACCATGGCACTTTATAATTAGAGTAGATTTTGAGAAACAGCAGGATGATTTATATTCAGATGGACAAATTGGCTATATATATATATATATATATATATATATATATATATATATATATATATATATATATATATATATATATATATATATATATATATATATATATATATATTAGTGCTGTCAGATCGATTATTCGCATCCAAAATAAAAGTATGTGTTTACGTAATCTATGTGTGTGTACACTGTGTATAATTATTATGTGTATATAAATAAATACTCACACATGCATGTATATTTATTTAAGTAAATGTTGGTATATATATATATATATATAATTGTTATATATATATGCAAATATTTCTTCAATAATATGCATGAATGAGTGTGTATTTATATATACATAATAATTATACACAGTGTACACACACATATATTACGTAAACACATACTTTTATTTTGGATGTGATTCATCGCTTAATATTCATCCATACATATTGATTAATTAATAATTAATTATTGATTCTCCTAGGACAGTAATTTGTCGTAATGTTTGGCCTTCTGTGTTTGTCATTTCAGAGCATGTGTGTCTTTTGGACCACGAAATCGCTCCATTGGAGCTGCAGCAAAAAGCCAGGTATGTGATGTATTCTTAGACAGGATTTATTTATGTATCCATTAAAGCTGCCTTCATACAGTCTTCGTGTTTGTAATCATGCATGATTTTTTCCCCCGTCTCATTTGAAACACAGATGGTCACCAACTGCAAAAACACTGTCCAAGGATTCAAGCGTTTCCATGGACGGGCATTATCAGATCCATTTGTCCAGAACATGAAATCCAGTCTCGTTTATGACCTGGCACAGATGCCATCGGGCACAACGGGCATAAAGGTAGCTGAAAGTGACATGCGATCAAGCAAACTGAGATTCAGTTGCCATTTGCAAAACACAACCTGTTTTGAGAACTGCTCACACTGTGCCAGCATTGTTTAAAGGTCTAGTTTTGGCAGCAAAGCCTTCTTGTAAAGCCAAGCACAGTTCTGTTCTGTTGTGCAATGAATGTGTGAATGTTTGTGAGCAGTTTCTGTCATCTAGCTGTCGTATGGTCTCTGGTGTTGTTGTAGGTGATGTACATGGAGGAGGAGAAGGTGTTCAGCATTGAACAGGTCACTGCGATGCTCCTCACCAAACTCAAGGAGACTGCTGAGAGTGCCCTCAAGAAGCCCGTTGCAGACTGTGTCATCTCTGTGAGTTTAAAAATTGCTAAAGTAACAATTCCTTCTAGACGTGGGCGTTACATTACAGGAGGTCATGTGCTGTGGTTGCATGCTTCACATATGATGTATATGTCGTTTAATGAATTTATTTTTGTAGTTTTAATTTAATAATTTGTAAACAGAAACAAACAAAAAAAGAAGTTTATTGAAGTGGCTGCTTATAATGACCCACGTAACTGAGCAGAGAAAACTATAGATTAGGGATGGGCATTTCAAGCAAAAATAATATTCGAAGATCGCTGGGAATTATTCGATTTTTATTTGAAAATCGCAACTCCTCCCCCGCATGCACGCATGTAAAGGCTACACGCATATAAACAGAGAGAGAGGGAGAGAGACCATTCACGCTCTCAATCTGTATGATAAACTGTTTAATTCATTAGGGAATAGGCTATATCAACTCAAGCCATATAATTATTGTAACATGCTGAAACATATGACTGTTATTTGACATCGCCCCAAGTTACCGCAAACGTTAAATGCCTAAAGTCTACAGTGTGCCCGTGAGGCGATGTGTTCTTCTTCTGTTGTCTCAGGGCTTTTTTACTCTGAGTTTTACTAGAAAAGTTTTACTTTTCTCGCATGAAAAATTGCTAATGTGAAAGCTTACATACAGAGGTATACATACAGAGGTATCGAACCCAAGAACACACAACCGGAGTTCGGTTGCTCTCGGAGCTGTGCCGCGATTGACGTGAATGTGAAACAACACTCGGGTGTACACTTGTTCAGGAAGAAAAGTAACCAGCGCATGCGTTTTAGCCGATTACAATGTCATTAGTTCAATAACATACATGTAAGTGATGATAGTGTTGATGATTTACCTGAGATACGATCGCGAGAGCGAGCCTGCAGTGTATTCGCGCATAGAGTGCAATCAGGGCAGCAAATGAATGGCAATTCACGTCTCCTCAAAAGAGTCAGTTTGCAAGTAGCAAATCTGCCTTCAAGCGACACACATACGGTAAACCCAAGTGTTGTTTACTCAGCTGCACATAATAGCACCAAATTAATTTTAAAAAGCCCAATATATTTGACCCGCGTTCTGTTTACTATCATGCCCGTGCACGTTTGTGATGACGTTAGATGAACGCAAACGCACTAGGGTTCAAGTTGAGTGTGAAACCAGACCAACGCAGGGAAGAATCACGCTCGGACCGCAGCAAACGTGTCCAGTATAAAACACCCTGAGAACTGACAGCTTTAGGTGCGTTATTGGCAGCGCCTCCCTCTGGTCACATGAACGCGTCCCCACCACACCGAAAACATGGGGATTTTTTTGAGGACGATAATCGCACAAACTATTCGATATTCTATAATTAAATCAACTATCGAATATTCGAATATCGCGACCCATCCCTACTATAGATGTGTCTTACTTGACACTGGTAATAAAATGGCCAGTCTTAGAAATTTCCATGATTACTTTTTCACTGAATGCTGTTCATATTGAAAGGTGCAATGTGGAAGATTAGCGCACAAATGGTAGGTCAGGTAGGTCAAAAACGTATGAGGAGAACCGTTGGCTTCGGCAATCACAGACATTCACCTTTGGACAGAAACCGATTTCTCAGACGACAGTTGAGTTTGCTGAAAATCAGTAAGGATAATCCGGATGAATTTGAAAACTGTTTTTGTTTCGAAATGCCCTTCGTCCACACCAGTGTTTTCCAAAAGTTTCTCATTCACACTTGAAACATCGGTAAACGCTAAAATCATCTTGGGGCCAGTTCACACAGGACGTGTTTTTGCTGTCAAAGGGTTAGTTCACCCAAAATGAATATGAGCGTGTTCACGTCGTTACCATAATCAAAGTACTCTCAGTATTCAAAGTGCAAACCGAGACCAGAGCTAAGAGGTGGTTACAACTAGGGATGCACTGAATCCAGGATTCGGGTTTGGATTTGGCTGAATATTGGGCTTTTTGACAGGGTTCGGTTTCTGCCGAACCTCAGAATTTTTTTCCACCGAACCCTAGGTTTGCACTATGCACGCTTCGCTGGTCAACATAATGACGCCGCCGTTGAAAGTGAAAATGGAACTCATGAACAGAAAACGTGGCAGTACTTTAATTTAAAAGAAGGCGATTCAAGTCGAGCTACATGTTCAATTTGCAATGCCGATTTGTCTTGTGGTGGCAAGGACCTGAAACAACAGCCGCTGTTAAAACATTTGCGTATGAAACACCCGAAAGAATACGAGTTGTACGTGAGGGAATCTACAGACAGCAGGCAAAATTTATTTTATTTTACAGTGCAAACAGCCGCATACAGATCAGATCAAATGTAAATAAAAATAATAAAATAAATAAGCCTACACTAAATATTTTTCACTTAAATAATTACCAAATTAAGATGACAAAACGAAAATGCACTGGAAACTTTGAGGAACCAGAATGGTTTTTCTTTTTTTTGTCAAATAAAAATGGCAGACCTAGGCTACCTCAATCTACACCTTGTATGTTTTTTTTGTGTGTTTTTTTTAAAGTAACATGTCTAAGTGATGTGGGTTAGTCTGGAGCGCAGCCTGTTGACAGTTAAACCTGCGGAAGAAAACCTATCAATCCTCTCCGTTGTGCTGTTCTTTGAAACGACAGAGGACGACTCGGGGTAATTTTTCTATAAACCATCAGGAAACAGCGGCGAGAAGAACATACACAACAATGTTTACTTCAGTAAACTTGACCAAACCGCACTACGAAAAGCCTTAAACAAGGCTTCAGATGGCACTGATGTCCCGGGAATACAGAGATAACACCTCACTAGAGTGGCCAGCCACGGGAAGCGCCGTTCATTTGCTTTCCACCAGTCAGGAGCTTGTACTCCTGCTGTATTTTTTGTCGAAATGGTCCCACACAGTAAGCTTTTCCATCGCTTAATTTTGCGAGATATATCTGGGTTGTGGTTGCACATGCACGCGCTCCATGAATGAACAAATAACGCTATACAGCCTATTTTTCTTAACCATGCATCAAAAAAACGAAACAAAAAAGCGATAAAAAATATTAAACTGATATAATGGTATTAATCGGTCAAAGTTCTTACTTTCGGTTAACGATTATATGGTCAATAGCATCCCTACACTGTGGAAGTTGTTTACTTCATTAATGTGTTTCCTGGACTGAGCATGGGAGTAGGATTCGGCCGAACCCCAAAAATCGGGATTTGGTGCATCCCTAGTTACAACTACACAGTCCAAACTAAGATAGCTTTGATATTTGGAGACAGGCTATTGTACATAGTCTAATTTGCTTGCATCAGGGAGCTCGCCTTTCGGGATTGCACATACTCTGTGTATAGGGAGCGGCGGTGCTGAGTGCGCATTCTACAAGATAAGACATTTATCTGATGGTTAGGCTCTGTAGTGCAATGAATCCTCCGCCATGGTCTTGTCGGTCATCTCGCCTTACTCTCGTCACGTGATCAGTGAACTGTGATTCCTGCTGCATTGTGTGTGACTCAGCAGAGCAGACGTTTACAGAAGTTTACAATTGAAGCAACCATTATTCAACTGAATTCAATGGTTTTTGTTTCTATAAAAAAAGCAAAAGGACAGTGAAGGCAGTGCCACGGTTGGAACCGTAATGTAATCTAAACGTAACGGTGGCATATTCTATGCTAATTTAACTCACACTCCGTCATGGCGTTCACGAGAGCTTTTACTCAAGAAATCTCATCACATTTTACTATCGTGAGATCTCATGGCACGAAAATTTATTTTTCACGTTTATCCATTTGGGAGTCTCTTCACAAAGCTCTGTTTTCACAGGACAACAATGTCTCAATGTGGACGGAAGGCCAAAACATAAAGAAAAGGATGCGTTTTCAGATGTCTCCGGATTAGTGTATACGTAGCCTTACGGAGGCTTTTGCGGAGGTTTTGTGCAGTATCCGGTTGTTAAGTTTGATGTCACGCGGCAGCACTTCCGGGTCCAAACGCTCTATCTCATACCACAAGAAAGAAAGAAAAAACGGTGCTAATATGCACACACAATGTGGTGTAATACTACAAAAAAATTATTATCATAACCTTTATCTCCATACCAAAATTCCAGATGGCCAGACAGCGATTCATCTTTTATAAATCGTTAAAATATGAATTTCTGTGATGCTGTGAGCACAGAGACTGTTTTGCAGACTGTAAGTATTTAAAATATTTAACTTTTTTACATTTTTGATGTTTAATAGGAATAAATAGAGCTCATAAACGGCCGTCAATGGCATTCTCAAGTGAAACGAGTTGAGGCTTGGACCCAGAAACGGTGTTCCTTACGACGAATAATTGAATAATGGTTCCTTACGAACGGTGTCACGACTTAACAAGCGGATTGGCAGATTTGTATTGGATTAAAATCGCAAAATACGTTGTTGAAATACAAATCTCTGTACCCTCTTCTGCAAATTTCTCTGACCTCCTCCTAGTCCCGTCTGAATACGGCTTAATATCTTCTAAGATCAGCAGAAAGATGCAGTCATGCTGCATATAATTGGCGGATTTGCAGACCAAGTCATCCATGGTTATTTTTTCCCAGTCTTTCATTTTCTGTAAATGAGTTATTGGAGACAGACCTCCACTTTAGAGACCATAAATACTCTGAATGCTATCTAAAATCATGCTGTCTTCTAAGGTCCCCTGCTTCTATACCGATGCTGAGAGGAGATCCGTCATCGATGCGGCTCAGATTGCAGGACTCAACTGTCTGAGACTCATGAATGAAACCACTGCAGGTGAGTTGTTCATGGTTTACTGTGCCATTTCAGTTGCAACCCATCAATTTTTCCATTCTTAAATGACTTGTTTTTCCACGCAGTGGCGCTGGCATACGGGATCTACAAGCAGGATCTTCCAGCTCCTGAGGAAAAGCCAAGGACGGTGGTGTTTGTGGATATTGGCCATTCAGGCTACCAGGTCTCTGTGTGTGCCTTTAATAAAGGCAAGCTTAAGGTGCGTACCAATGACATTTAAACCCTTGTGATGTGTTCATGACTAGTATGTGGAAATATAGACTAATATGTTATGTTTTTCTGCTCGTACAGATTCTTGCTACAGCCTTTGACGCTGAAATGGGAGGAAAATACTTTGATGAGAAGCTGGTCAAATATTTTTGTGACGAGTTTGCAGTGAAGTACAAGCTGGATGTGAAGTCCAAGCCCAGAGCTCTGGTCCGACTCTACCAGGAATGTGAAAAGCTCAAGAAGCTGATGAGTGCCAACTCCTCGGACCTGCCGTTGAACATCGAGTGTTTCATGAACGACATTGATGTTTCAAGCAAACTCAACAGGTACGGAGTCATTTAATGAAGAAATTACTTGCAAAATCGTACATTTTGTCGTCAATTACCCTCATGTAATTTCCAAATTGCTCTCAAGGAAAGCATCTTTAAATTAAAATGAACATGATTTGTGTGCTACATTACAAGTCTTGAGAGGATAGTTCACCCAAAAATTAAAATTCTGTCATCATTTACTCGCCCTCATGTTGTTCCAAACCCATAAGACTTTCATTCACCTTTGAAACACAGATGAAGATCTTTTTAATGAAATCTGAGATTCCTGCCCCTTCATTGAAAGTCGGCTTCAAGAAGTTCATAATGACAGGGCCAGATGTACTAACAGCTTGCGGAAACGCAAACCCTCTTTTGGCGTTAAAAAACACGCAGTGAAAAATTATCGCTGAAATGGCGTAGACAGGGTTATTTTTGCGGCTGAATTTTTTGCATATGCATTTGTAGGAGTTTCCCTTTCCAAAAATGCATGGGAGGAGAGTGTTTAACCCTTAAAGACCTAGACAGCTGCCCGCGGCTAAAAATAACTATTGTTCTAAAATGTTTAATAACTTTTAAACCGCTAATCCAATCTGTATGCTGTAAAATGCACCGTAAAGAGGAGAATCAGCTTTTCATAAGTATCACATTTCTCGCGATTGAATATTCTGAGGCTCCGTAGTGAGCGTAGATGCGTCATCAAAATCTGCAGCATTGATTCGTCAAGGAAACGCATGTGGGTTGTTCCCCTGAGCCAAACAGAAACGATTGTTGATCTTTAGTCCCCCCCGTTGCTCTATATGTGCTTGCAACTATAGCTAAGCAAGTTTGTGCATTCAAATGGAAAACGCAAATGCTGAATGCCTCGTCTATAAAACTGCTTGCCATTGTATTTAGGGAGCTGCAAGTAGCTAAGTTGTAGGCTATTCGTATGCATGCGGTAGCTGTTACGAACACTGGTCATAGGATTAAGTAATGCCAACGTACCGTGGTATATGTGGGAGTTTTATTCAGCGACCACCTGGCTGAGGTTTAGACGCGTGTGTCTCTCCAGTGTTTCCCACACATAGACTAAGTCGTGGTGGTGCACCACAGAATCAAAACCGGCCACCACATATTGCGTTCTTTGGCTGCTGCCAAAGCAAATTTTTATTCCGCTAAAGCCTTATTTGATCAGTAAATGATGAGACTGACTGACTGTTGCGCTTCTCTGACGAGAGAACGAACAGAGAGCGTGCCCCTCCTCCGGCCGCGAGCGCACTCTCACTTGCTCTCCCTCCCAAATTGAGAATTGACGCGATGGTAAAAGGTTGGAAGACCAAAGTTTCACGTGGAGCATTGGGAGATTTTTTTCCTGAATTACCGCTGGTGTTGCTCTACAAGAGATTAAGTTAAGTGCACCTAAGCATTAAATGACTAGGTTGTAAATAGTTTTAAAATGAAGTATTGTACAGTCAGTGTGCACTTTATTATGCTGCTTGCTTGTTGCTTCTGTGTGCAATATTGTAATTATTTTATTTATGCTTAAATATTTATTTTCACCACTGAACTCGTTTTTTTTTTCTTGTTCTACCTCACCTGTTTTTACTATTTGTTAAATATAGTTTTTTTTTTGTTCAATAAATGTTCCTTTTTTATAAAATTGAGACTTTTAAAATTATCATCATGATCATTGTGTCATTTTTATGATGTAAATTGAGGGAGCAAAAGCAGTATCGGCTCCAAATATTGGCTCAAGAAAATCAGCAGCCTTATCGGTCATCGGCTAAGGCTGATGAAAAAAAATGCCGGCATCGGCATTAAAAAATCCATATCGGTCGATCCCTAATTCCTGTGTTCTTTAATTTTCTGATTGTCACGCGCTGAATTTTCCACTCCCATCGGTGCTTTTTTTTTTTATTGCACTCTCACGTGAATTTGCCCTGTCTAGAATCTAGCCCATAATGTAAATGTAATCCATAATAATCGGGCGGTTTAATCTAAGTGTTCTGGATGTAGTATGTTTGCAATTCCATTTACCATACTTGATGAGCTCTGTTTTTCCGCATTTGCATTGATCAATGTTTATATGTGAATAAAAGCCTACATTGAATCTATTAATTATATAAAGTGATCATGTTTTTTGGGACCGTTCATGTGGATTTCGTTTAGTATGTTTTAATGAACTTTTTTGTGTAATGGACTTTCAGTGTAGGGACAGAAATCTCTTAGGTTTCTATAAAAGTACATGTCAGCTTTTGAAAGATGAGTCCAAATTGGTTTGACATGAGGACAGTTTCTGAATTTTGGGGTAAAATATCCTTGTAAAATTCTTGAATCGTGAATCATTTGCATATTCAGTCTTGAGTCAAAAAACCAATAGCATGCAAGTGTGATTTGAATGATACAGGTTTGGAACGCGTCAACTTTTTTGCCTGAACTCTTTCTTCACATTCACAAAATGTTATAGTTTGTTACCTTCAATCATTCCTGTCAAGCACAATTAAAGGATCTTTATCAGAGATGTTATCCGTCAGTAGTTCATTCTGAGCTTATATGTTGTTTAATTCCTGTGGCAGGGCTCATTTTGAGGAGATGTGTGCTGATATTTTAGCCCGAGTGGAACCTCCCTTGCGCAGTTTATTGGAACAAGCTCGTAAGTAATGGTCCTTTCTTGGAGAAAAAGTGTACGTCATATAAATCATTCATTCACCTGTCTGTCTGTCACCTCTTTCTGTGCAGATCTGAAAAAAGATGACATCTATGCTGTAGAAATAGTGGGTGGTGCCTCTAGAATGCCGGCCATCAAAGAAAGAATCGGCAAGTTCTTTGGGAAGGAGCCAAGCACGACACTGAATGCAGATGAGGCCGTGGCCAGAGGATGTGCCCTCCAGGTCAGTCATGCATCAGATTATGCTTCTTCTGCTGACTAAAGCCGTGCTAATAGTTTAACAAGACTGTATTTGATAGCACTTGTGACCTTTTAGTGTTTATCCCTCCCTCACTGACTCTGTTTCCTGATTTCACAGTGCGCTATCCTCTCTCCTGCTTTTAAAGTTCGTGAGATCTCCATAACAGATGTGGTTCCGTTTCCCATCTCTCTGAAATGGAATTCTGCTGCTGAAGATGGACTCGGGTACGATCAGCTGTGACATTCAGAGATTGTGATCGAGTTTGAATTTCAGTCATTGTGCTTGAGAGAAATACATTATTTTATTTACAATGTGTTTACATTTTTTTCATTTCAGCGACTGTGAGGTGTTCCCAAAGAACCACGCAGCGCCTTTCTCTAAAGTGTTGACATTTTACCGGAGAGAGCCATTCTCCTTGGATGCGTATTACAACAGCCTTAAAGAGCTCCCTTATCCAGATCCCACAATAGGTACGTATACACACATTTATAAGGAACGCTCGCCAAGTGCTGTATACGAGTAAAAATGAGTAAATAAATAAGGGATTATCCACGACTAGCTATGCATTGGGTCTGGGGTTAGTGTTATTTCAAAACTGCTTTAAAAAAGTGTCTCTGGCCGAGTACCAAAACCAACTTATAGCCAATCAGCAGTAAGGGGCGTTTCTACTAATGACAGGGAGAAGAGCGAGCTCACTGTATAAGCCTGGCGTGTCTAAACCTCTTCACTGTCTGTTTCAAGCGTTGTAATTGTAATATGTTCGTTAGTTGGACTGTCATGCTTGTGCTATCGAGTTGTTCATGAGAACTGTGTTTGTGTTTTTGGGATGTAAGGGATGACTTTTTCACTGAACATTCGACCTGGATTACCATAGTAACACACATTGCTTTCACTTATTGATGACATCATACCCTTGGCCGGCTGGCACAGCAGATTCCGCCATAGTCGTTGCCTGGGTTACGTATGTGTGGGGCGGAGCTTTCAAAATAGGGTCGTGTTTGTTTTCGGTTACCAGAAAGCACTTAGCCCACCTTTAAACAATTTGTTTGAATAAATGAGTTGTAGTATTTATTTGATTTAATTATCAAGAGAGAGAAATTAGTTTTATACTAAACCAGCGACGATACCTCCTCGTTTTTGAGAAATATAATCTAGAGATACAGTAGTGAGGCTATTTTATTAATAAAAGTATCAAGGCAGCGTTAATAAGGTTCTGTGCTCTAGAATGTTTCTGCATGTGCGCATCGAGATCTCCGATCTCTGTGTGTGAGTGGTCTGTGTCTGTGTGCTTCAGTAAAAGAATGGTGAATATTACAGAACGGTGATTTAAACTGACTGGAACTACCTGTGCATTAAACTGTTTTAATGCACACCTTCCAGCCAATCAGAATCAAGTATTCAGATTTCAGACAGACTAGGGCTGCACGATATATCAAAATATTACAAATGTACAGTCAAACCTAAATTTATTCAGACATCTTCAACATTTTCTCATATTATCACAGTTTATTCGCTATAGTTTCGAAAATGGTAATAAAATATGACAAGAACCGAAATAAATCTTCATAAAATGTCAGAACTTAATTTTTTAATTTAAGTACACAATTAGACCAATTTAGGTCAACCAATGACCCAAAGCAATGTTTAATTTTCTTCAGTCTGTGGTGTAAAAGGTCGCATTAGCAGTTAAAGAAAAAACACTTAAGCAAAACATGGTATTTATCTGAAGAATTTTGGTCCCAAATTTGTATTCATTTGACTGGTGGTCCACTGTATGAAGACTTTTTGGGAATAATTTGTCACAGTTTACTTTAATTTGCTATCCTCACTTACATAAATGAACTATAGTGTCCTGCAGCCACTAGCAAAAGATTTTATCTGGTGTCTGAATAATTTTTGGTTTGACTGTACATTAGTGATGGGAAGTTCGGATCCTTTTACTGACTCGGATCTTTGAATCTCGTTCAGCAAAATTAACGAATCTTTTTTCAAGTAATTTCATTCATTTCAGCAGAATCTAATTAAAACGTTACATACTACATTTTTCAACACATTTAGTACTTTTGGAATAAAAAAAAAACTAAGCTAATGCAGCCATGGCCAAACTTTGAGAAATAAATTATTAATTAATTGCTTAAATTGCTTCAGTCTATGTATGCAGTCTGTTAGTTCACCTCACCTCCCGATCCAAATCGTGCTTTCCTTTGTCACTTCACATTTAAACACGTCTGTTCCCTGGAAAGTTTAGTTCACCTCTCGGGTATGAGCCGTTAGTTCCGTCATCATGTCTGATCTGAGCCGATCTGATCTCATAATACATGCGTCCGGAAACAGAATTGATTAGTTCACCAGTCTCGAGTCTTCGGGTTTGAGTCATTCGTTCATCAAGTCCCAGACCCATATGCAATATGCAGTCACCGGAAACAGACGAGATTCGTTCATCTCTCGAGTTTTCTCGTTCAAGTCGTTCGTTCTTTTTTCACGTGACCGCTTTCCTGTTCAGTGTCTCGCAACATATACAATATTACAGTCGTATTATTGACTGCATGTTGTAATATGTATTATTATAAAATCATCAGAAGATATGTGCAATAAACATTTGATATGCCTATCCGTTCTGAACAACCCAATGTGTCCAGGCTTCATAGGAAAATCAATTAAACTAGCTAAAAAAAACCTGAACTAAACAAACATAAAAAAACCCTCACTTGTTTGTAAGGAATTGTGAATTAACCATAGACTGTAAAGGAATTAACTAATTTCTGAATCCAACACGGCTGTCACGTCACGTGACAAAAGAACGAGACTCGAGAGATTAACGGTTTCTGCATTCAGCCTATGGGGACTTGAACGAACGATTTGAACGAGAAGACTCGAGAGATGAACTAATCTTTTCTGTTTCCGGTGACTGCATAACCTTGCCTATGGGCTGGGACTTGATGAACGAATGACTCAATACTGGTGAACTAATCAATTCTGTTTCCTGTACAGAACATATGGGATGTTGCGCATGCACAGTGAACAACACAACAACACAAAATGAACAAATCGCTCTCTGAGACAACCCGTTGTTCTCGAGTCATATTAAAGATTCGTTCAAAATGAACAGCGACACATCACTATGTCACTGTCGGTCGGAGAGGAGAGGAGAGCGCAGCTGATATCGATACTGTAGAAAATGAGTATTGTATCGTTTCAGATATTTCAGTATCGATACATAGCGAAATATCCATATTTTTGACAACACTAGTAGGCATACACACAGGTTCAAAGACTCGTTCTCTCGCCCCCTACAGTGCAATTTGGCTAGGTGTACATCCGCGCTAAAATATCAAGGTGAAAGTCATCATAGCTTGTGTAGTATAGACCCAGCTCCCAACCCAACTTTGAGAATAGATTAACGGCGATATTTTTTTTTTATCGCCCGATAAGAGTCTCACGTTAACTCGGCACGTTAACGCCGATAACGGCCCACCACTAATTTTAATTGATTTTACACACTTAAAGCATTATCATATCGTGTATTGAAAATCACATTATTTATTGAGTTCTCATATCGCATTTTCTTCAATATTGTGCAGTGCTAAGACAGACCACATAAATGTAGTTAGTGGCCAATTTACTTTCTTTTTTTTTAATAGAAATTAAAGTCTTCATGAAATCAAAATTGACCCTGTTTACTTTGTTAGCGCACATTACAGGTCTTAGGGTGAATAATTAAACCATGCAAGTTAATACACAGAAAAAAATAGTTTGTCGCGGTAATGTTTAATCAAAAGTTACTTCAGTCTGGAAAGGTGTTCCTGCTCAGATGATGTCAGTTTGACGGCTTGGGTTTGAATATCCTTAACCACTCTCCTCCAACCGTTAGTCTGCTATGAGCGCGAGATGGAGAAGAGGTGCACTGAAGTAAAACCCTGCCCTCTATTCAATATTCCGTTTCACTTTGAAATGCGTCACAGCACTGAAGAAAACTCAGGTGCTACTTCCTGTTCACTGGGACTTGTTTTATATATTTTTATTTTTAAAAGATTTTTGTAAATGCATGTTTTGATCTTATTGTGAATGATTTATCAATTTATGTATTTTAATAAAAAAGTTTAATCAAAAGGCCATAACTGAATTCCAGTGAAAACAACAGAATTCTCTCTTTTGACGTATGCAAGACTTCTCCAATCATTTAGCTGCTTAAACCACAAAATACAAAAATGTATTTGTCCAGTAATCTTTCTCAATTGAGGTGGCAAATATTTCCAGTTTTTTTTTCTCATAGCTGTGCAATCTTGTAAAACTTGTCATGAATACAGTCTGTATGTAAACATATACACTAAAACTGTCATGCAGGCAAGTACGTTGTCCAGAAGGTGGTTCCCCAGGCCTCAGGCGAGAGTTCTAAGGTTAAGGTGAAGGTGCGAGTAAACATCCATGGCATCTTCAGTGTGTCCAGTGCCTCATTAGTGGAGGTGCAGAAATCTGAGGAGGAAGAGGAAAGCATGGACACAGAGCAAAGCACAGAGAAAGAAAATGAGGTATTGCTTCAGGATATTACTCTCACTACTGCTTTCACACCCTCATCATGACCTGGATGTTTGTATTACTGTATGTTGTTAGTGCATTTATACTGCTCAGCTCTACATCATGGGTAAAGTTACCACCATGTGTTCTCAATCATTCACAGAACAAAATGCAGGTTGATCAAGATGAACAAAAGACTCCGGGAAATGGAGAACAGGAAGATGGAGAGAAAAAAGCTGGAACTGAGGAAATGGAGGTAAATGGGTCTACCAAAAGCATCAATTAAATGATTCAGACACCCATCACATAACCAGTTCACACCAAGGACTATAACTATAACAATACAGATATCGTTTTAAAAATCGTTCTAAATTTAAGAATAGCAGCTATTTTATTCCAGCTGATGAACAATAAAAACATTGACAGCCAATCAAAATCTATCTGCTTTAAAGAGCTTGAGAATTTAAAGCGGCAGGCGACAAAACTTTAGAGCATGCTTGGAATAAAAAAAACTGGTGTGGATGCTAAAGTTAAAAATATCCAAAAACCACTAGAACAATGTTATATATTTTGTATGTTGACGTAGCTACGTCGTAGGCTATGTGTAGCACGCATAGCCTGACGTGCACCTGTCCAAAAATGCAACAACCCGCCAATTTTGCCCCAATCCTGCTTCATACTATAGTAATGTTAATAAATTCATACATTGACTACATTGGTCGGTAAAGGCAACAACTCCCATGATTCTGTGAAATCAAAGCATCATCAAGCTACACCTTTGTTTTGAGTAAGCGACCTCTAGCGGCGAATATTACATATTGTACCTTTAACGTTATAGTTGTTGTTGAACGGGTCTTAATAATGGTTCTCTCCATGGATTGTGATTTTGTTCAGACATTAACAGAGGAAGGCAAACAGGAGAAGAAATCAGATCAGCCTCCACAGGCCAAGAAGCCCAAAGTGAAAACAAAGGTCCTGGAGCTGCCCATTGAAAACAACCCACAGTGGCAGTTAGCCAATGACATGCTCAATCTCTTCGTGGAGAGCGAGGTATGCTTTCTGTGCGGCTGAAACTTGATTTAAGCGGGGCATGTTTTTTAAACATTGAGTTAAAACTACTGTGAAATTCCTTTTCCTCAGGGAAAGATGATCATGCAGGACAAGCTTGAGAAGGAGCGCAATGATGCCAAGAACTATGTGGAGGAGTACGTGTACGAGATGAGGGACAAACTGCACGGGATATTCGAGAAGTTCGTCAATGAGAGTGTGAGAGCAGTCGCATGGCTTGAAATCGAAATGCTGAAAATCTCATGAAACTCAATACAAAATATTTATTAGCTAGAATTTGCTCTTTTATAAGTGAAATATCAGCTTGAAACCATTTTGAAATGCTTGACCAGTAATTACAAAAGATTGGAACATTTCTAGACATTGCTTGGTCAGAAGATGTGTATATATATATATCTAATCAAACAATCACATGGCAGTTGCTTCAATGCATTTAAGGGTGTGGTCCTGGTCAAGACAATCTCCTGAACTCCAAACTGAATGTCAGAATGGGAAAGAAAGATGATTTAAGCAATTTTGAGCGTGGCATGGTTGTTGGTGCCAGACGGGCCGGTCTGAGTATTTCACAATCTGCTCAGTTACTGGGATTTTCACGCACAACCATTTCTAGGGTTTACAAAGAATGGTGTGAAAAGGGAAAAATATCCAGTATGCGGCAGTCCTGTGGGCGAAAATGCCTTGTTGATGCTAGAGGTCAGAGGAGAATAGGCCGACTGAATCAAGCTGATAGAAGAGCAACTTTGACTGAAATAACCACTCGTTACAACCGAGGTATGCAGCAAAGCATTTGTGAAGCCACAACACGCACAACCTTGAGGCGGATGGGCTACAACAGCAGAAGACCCCACTGGGTAACACTCATCTCCACTACAAATAGGAAAAAGAGGCTACAATTTGCTCACCAAAACTGGACAGTTGAAGACTGGAAAAATGTTGCCTGGTCTGATGAGTCTCGATTTCTGTTGAGACATTCAGATGGTAGAGTCAGAATTTGGCGTAAACAGAATGAGAACATGGATCCATCATGCCTTGTTACCACTGTGCAGGCTGGTGGTGGTGGTGTAATGGTGTGGGGGATGTTTTCTTGGCACACTTTAGGCCCCTTAGTGCCAATTAGGCATCGTTTAAATGCCACGGCCTACCTGAGCATTGTTTCTGACCATGTCCATCCCTTTATGACCACCATGTACCCATCCTCTGATGGCTACTTCCAGCAGGATAATGCACCATGTCACAAAGCTCGAATCATTTCAAATTGGTTTCTTGAACATGACAATGAGTTCACTGTACTAAAATGGCCCCCACAGTCACCAGATCTCAACCCAATAGAGCATCTTTAGGATGTGGTGGAATGGGATCTTCGTGCCCTGGATGTGCATCCCACAAATATCCATCAACTGCAAGATGCTATCCTATCAATATGGGCCAACATTTCTAAAGAATGCTTTCAGCACCTTGTTGAATCAATGCCATGTAGAATTAAGGCAGTTCTGAAGGCGAAAGGGGGTCAAACACAGTATTAGTATGGTGTTCCTAATAATCCTTTAGGTTAGATTAGATTAGATTAGATTAGATTCAACTTTATTGTCATTACACAAGTACAAGGCAACAAAATGCAGTTTAGGTCTAACCAGAAGTGCAATAGCAGCAAGTGCAGGATATATACAGTGGTTGCGTAAGTGCAGGACATGGAGATGTACTGAATATATATAAATATGTATAAATAGAGAGACGGTTATTACTATAAACAGAACTAAATTTACAGGTGAATATGTACAGTGAATAAATATACAGATGGCTATTACTATAAACAGAATTTACAGGTGAATATGTACTATGAATATAATATACAGATTTAGGTGAGTGTATATACACTGTTACAGTATTTATTAATTGGCTTTATATTTTCAAATTTTAGTTTAGGTTTTATTTATTTTTTGTAGTATTAAGTTTTTCATCCTATATTTATTTTAATTCAGCTTTATTTAAATTAACAAAAAAAATATTGTTTTAGTTACAAAAATAACAACATTGGTTTTCTCTTACAGGACAGAGATGCCCTCTCATTAAAACTAGAGGACACTGAGGTCTGGCTGTATGAGGATGGTGAAGACCAGTCTAAACAAGTATATATTGACAAACTTGTTGAACTGAAGGTACTAAATGTCTTTTGATGTCTACAATTTATGATGTTTGTTTGAATTAGGGATGTTCATTGCGCTTTTGGTTGCTCACCGTTAACCGACAATATTGTTAAATTAGAATGGATAAGTGTCTGTGACCCGTTAAAAATATCCTAATTAGTTTTCCTGGGGTTTAGCTTTACATGCGCAAATAGAAGCATAAATAACAGAACATGAGGATTCACACGCCGGAACTTCACACACCTGTGATGCTTCTGTGAACAGAGGAAAACAGAATTAAAATATAGCTGCAAGCAGCCATTATCGGGGCCAAGCGCAAAGAAGAAGACAAGACATGCCAAAATGGCTGGCAATGTCAGATCAACTGCAGCAATGAGCAATTAAAGACCAATTAAGGTGATTTTAGGCAAAATAGCTGTAAAATTATAAATACAGTCAATAATAATGATTTAATGATTTATCACTTTCAACCAATAGGTGACACAGTTACGAAATTGATATGGTGTGGTCAGAATAAGGGAACAATGACACATGCAAAGATTGGTGTTAATATATCAAAGCAGGGTGTCAATATAGTGTCAATATGTCATTGCAGAGATATAGCCTCAAGAGGCCTTTTCATTATAAGTATGGACCACATGGCGGTGCTGTTTTGAAACCTTTTAAGTACCTTAAAGGCATGGTGCTGATGGCACATACCAAGTTTCGTAATGATACAACAATTCATTTGTAAAGTATAGCATTTTATATCATAATACCGCATTGTAGTCAATGGGAATTTCATGTTTTGTTCTATTATAGCGCCACCAAGAGGCACAATCCTACCATTTTTTTATGTGTCCTCGGAGTGAGCCCATACATGTGTGTGTCAATTTTGGTGAAAATATCTCGTTTCGTTTTGGAGTTATAGACATTTATATGAAAAAGGACTGACACCTGACTTTGATTGGATTTTACACCCCCTTACTATCAATATTTGGGCATTAGCATGTAGCTATTGACCTATGTTTGACCTATTGACGCTGGTTTCGTCTCAATCGGACTAGCGGTTTCGAAGATATCAGCTAATATTTTTAAAGCGCTAAATTACAACGCTGCACAAACCATATGCCGAAACCTAGCAAGTCTGGTATTGTTGGACTCGGTGAGGATTCAGGAGACTAAAAAAAGTTAGTCCCATGAAAATCAACCCTACCCAAAGTTATAAGCGTTTGGGAGAAAATTCTCCACTAGGTGGCGCTGTTTCGAAACTTCTTGGGCTCATTCAGGGCATCGTGCTGATGACCCATACCGAGTTTTGTAACAATCCGTTCATGTGTTCATAAAATACAGCATTTTAGCACATAATTCAAAATGGCAGACAGCCATTTTTTTGTATCTCCGGACCAGTAGGTGGCGCTGTGCCGAAACGCTGCATGTTGCCTTAGGTCATGCTTGTGATGACTTGTACCAAGTTTGGTTTGAATACGATAAAGCGTTGCGGAGATATAGCCTTAAGTGTATTTTCGCAACCGCTACATAAAATTTGTTCGCGCGTTTATCAAAAACGATTTAACGAATCACTTGAATTCCATGTTTTTGTGTCAGCATTGTCTGAAGATGATCTGGTTCAATTTTCGTGCAAATCGGATGAACCGTCTAGGACGAGTTCGCAAAAGTAAATTTTCACAAAAGTGAATTTTGTTTCTAGCCCTTATGGTTCAGAAGTTATTAGCATAAACATGAGTCCAATTTTGGTGGCGCTAGAGGGATTGAGTTAGAGACTCCAAATTTGCTATGTTGACACTTCAGACTGTCCTCTATTAGTGTGCAAAATTTCACAAAATCACGGTTTTATGGGCTGCCATAGACTTCGTGGTGGAAGAAGATGAATAATAATAAGAAGAACGGGAATGGTTTCAATAGGTGCCTTCGCACCTTCGGTGCTTGGCCCCTAATTATACGGTCACATATTGTATTAGGTGTCTAACTACTATGTACTTGCATCAAAAAATAAGTACAATCAATGTACTTATTGTGTTCATATTGTATTGCAAAACACTGCTATTGAGGTGGGATACGGGTAAAGTTAGGGACAGGTTTGGTGGTATGGGTAGGTTTAAAGGTGGGTTAAGGGGTAAGGGAAGGGTCAACAGTGTAATTATAGATGTAATTTCTGTAGGTATTTTTAAAATATAAGTACAATTTAAAAACATGTATGTTCACTATAATTACATTGTATCAAATTATTCATTTAAGTGTAGCACATAGTAGTTAAAGACACCTAATATAAAGTGGGGCGATATAAGGAAGGACTAAATAGGCCTATATGCAAAATATATTGTATTAACTTATTAACAAAACTAAAGAAAAAAATAGTAGTATCTGCTGAGTTTCGGTTCATTTTTATGACACGTTCCACAAAAAAGTTAATGGGATGGAAACCGAGCGGAAGAAATTTGTTTTATTTATTTACCAAATGTCCAATTTTTTTATTTTGAGTGTACTCAAGTAAAAGTTATCCCTTTACTGTTTCGAGCCATAAATGATGGAGTATTTGAAGTTGTTTCTGCTGTTATAAAGAAAAAATATTGAGTGATCGCGCAGGCGCCTCGCGTGCACCCACAACATATCAGTTCTAGCATTGCTAACATGACATCGCAGCCTGTTCATAATCAAAATAAATGCATTCAACCAAACATATAAAAAGTTACACTGCTCAATTTAAATAGTCTGCTGTACAATCTGTGCCGTTCAGCGTGACCACCGCCTCACTGTAGTGTTTGTTCACATGCGCAGAAATGTGCTTGACAATGTTTTATGTCAATATTGGAATAAAAGTGAAGTACAAAGCCTAGTTTACATAATAAATAATAGTTTAGCATACAAATACATTGTGTATATGGATTTATGCCGAATGAGAGAGGTAGGCTATGTGAGCCCAACACCAGTTTCTGTTGAAATGAAATCATTTTAGCTTGACGTTTATATAGCTTCTTATATTTTTTATTCTTGTTCTGTTCTGAATACAGTTAAATTGAAATGATTTGTTGTGGAGTGGGAGGAACTAAAATACCCCATAGCTATGTTTATAGTGTTTATAATATTTGTAAACTCTTAGCTTTATTTACTGGTATTTTACATTATTTCTGCATGTAATAATAAAATGTGACATACGTGACTTATGTGGTGGGTTTTTTTTTCTCTCAAAAAAACACAATTTTATACGTGTAGCGTTATTTTTTTTTAACCATGCAGCAAACTTTTTAAAATATCTTTAAGAAATAATTATTAAACCGTTTAACTGATAGTATTAAAGGCACAATATGTAAGATTTTTAGATTCAAATATCCAAAAACCACTGGAACAATGTTACATATTTTGTTGACTTGTGTATTTACATTTTCCTAAATGTTTAAAGAATGTTTAAATCCAGATAAATAAGCAATTTTAACCAGGACATGGTCGCTATCAATGACATCAAAACCAGAAAACAAACAGCACTCAGGCACCAAATTGTGTCGCCTAAGTGCAAAGTACGGCTGCTGTTGATATTGCTATTTATACATTTAGAACCTACTAATGCTTATCAATTCTAATTGCAACATTCTTGTAGAATCTCGGCCAACCCATTCAAGAGAGATACACAGAATTTGAGGAGAGACCCAAAGCTTTTGAAGAGTTGGGCCGACAGTTGCAGCAATTCATGAAGATTGTAGAGGCCTACAAAACAAAGGTGAGGTTGTATTGGATTAATGTTGCATAAAGTACAAATTTTCAGTTAGTTAGTGCTCAATGGACTTGATGTGTCTCTTTGAATCACAGGAAGAGCAGTATGATCATCTGGATGAGGCAGAGGTTCAGAAAGTGGACAGGATGGTAAATGATGTCATGATCTGGATGAACAGTAAAATGAACCAGCAGAGTAAACAGAGTCTCACCGTGGAGCCTGTGCTGAAAACATCAGAGATACAGGCCAAAACACGGGTCAGTCACAGTTATATTGACTTTTTCTTAGCGTTCAGATATCCTTCAGTACCATGGCGCATATAAAAGTTCTATGGTATTGGCATCTGATCCCATAACCGTTCCAGGTTACTGCCACAATACCATTTTGATACATTTGTATTAAATCTATTGCTATGTATTTTCCACAGGAGCTGTTCACCACTTGCAATCCCATTGTGACCAAACCCAAGCCCAAAGTGGACTTGCCAAAAGAAGAGAACCCGTCAGAACCCAACGGGCCGGTCAATACGCAGGAAACCCCTGAAGCCCAGCCCAGCGGCACGGAGCAAGCTGCTGCTGACAGTGCAAACGCCACAGAAGCCAAGCCTGACATGGACCTCGATTAACCGCGCTGTGTAATGTTATGTTAACATTACACATTATGTTATGTGACATAATGTTTTGTTAATGTTAACTTATATTTCCAGTAACCGCTAACGCTAAATCATCCCCCCTCGCAGCGGGGTGACTCTGGCAATGAGAGAATACATTTGCATGTCCTTTTATATTAAGAAAAACATAAATCATAATGCTGTAAGACTTCTGGATTGAGAACCATTCTGTTTGCCCATGATTGAGTTTCTGTTATATGCTGGTTCTGTCAACTGTTGTTTCAATAAATATGGATTGAAACATTCAGTATGTGCACGTTTATATTGTAATATTGCATTAACACAATGCAAAAGCATGTGTGTGTTTTGTGTAGTGCGCAACTATTGGTTTATGAGTAAGTTTACAAATGTTTCTCATTAACTTCAACATATAGGCCAAAACATGTGAAGTGTTACAAACATTTTGGTAATATGCTTTATTTTACATTCAGCACCTTATGTTTGCGTTTGCAAATCACAGATCCAGTTTTTAGAGAGGGCCGATGTTTGGAAAACTTTTTTTTTTTTTTTTTACATTTTACAATTATGGTGTAAATTCATATTCATTTTATTTAACCCTTATTGATTTCATGTTAATATTTTTTTAATGCAATTTTTTTTTACATTTATTTACCTTTAGTTTTCTAGATTTTATCAATACACGATCATTTAAGCACATTCTTTCAACTTGAATTCAAAATAACTCACAATTTCACGCATAACCCTTCTAATGACCCGAGGGAAGGATGAGGTTAAATTATATAAATATTTCATTGTTTTTTATTGATTTTTTTTTTGTTCAGAAATCGCAAAGAATTGCCCATATTAAATTAATGTAGATTAACGGCTGTATATGATAATATAATGTACAGTAATATCGTTTAACCTAGTCGGGTCATTGATCAACTTTTTCTAAAGGTTAATTAGATTTAAACTCAATTACTTTTAAAAAATACAAATATTCCGTGGCGGAAACAGGCTTATGCCACAGACCATTTGTTTACATTTACAACATTGAAATATTTAGTTTTTTAGAGTTGCAGGGAAGATACTTATAGTGTCTTACACATTTGTGGATTAATAATTAATAAGTGTATAAATATTGATGAGCTGACCGGGGGCCTGTACCATGATGGTAGTTTAACAAACTAGGATTATTATTAACTAATTACAGGATTAGTTTCAAGTTGACAAAACCAAACCAATCTATTCAGGCTTTGTTGGTCCCATGATGCTGATCATCAGCTTTCTCTGTCAACTCAAGCTTTGATCCTGATTTTTGGATTTTAGCTGTGACATCAGTAGCGAACAGCCAATCACACACTGTGGATCAGTGAAACTGACATCTACTTCTCCTGAGAGAAGCAGTGAAATTGATTTCTCTCTTAGAAGAATATTACATGATTAAAAATATTAAGAATTTTAACAAATTTACACAGGAAGAAGAAAAGAGCTGTCTATGAAAGTGGACAACTTTAAGAAAAATCTTACTTAGTGCAAGTAAAAGTTATGAAGTTAGTTTAGTTGATATATAGAGAGAATTGAACATTTAAACTCACATGTGGTCATTTGTATAGCTTTATTTATTGATTTTAAATTTGTATGACCTTTGTATGGGCTATTTATATTCATTTTAACTATGTGCCTATTAATGATTGATTAACTAAAATGATACATGTGTAATTGATTATGGGTATAATAATTACTTAAATGATATGTTAGTCATTCAAAATGATTATTATAATAAATAAACATTGTTAAAAGCCAGACACTTTAGTCTTTAATAGCCATTTACTATGTAGTGACCTTTATCCTTTGGAGTAGAAAAAGGGGGAGTGACTTCATTGCATCCGAGGTGTGTCACTTTGCTCACAGCTGATTGGTCTAATTTCAGTTTGAGATCTCTTATCCAGAACATAACCTGCCCTGGAGCAGGTTAGCCACGGAGCGTAAGTTATGGAGATGGAGATGAACACTGCTAAAAGCCAAACCACTTTAATGGTACCTAAACCCCAGGATTGGCACAAACTAAGCTTAAACATATCTGGCTAGCCAGCTTCATGGTATAGGCCCCGGGTTTGTTCCTAATCCGTTCCCAGACTGTGACGCATTGTATTTTCCATTGAAATGTTCTGAGTATGTGCAAACTCCGCAACATTTCCTCTTAATCACATGATCGTGTGCCTCGTGCTGCTCTGCGGTGCTGGTGGAAGAGTTACTGCAACTTAACGTTACAAACATCATATGGTGGTAAGTGTTTTACGACAACCTCTTTGTGTGTCTAATGACTAATGTCTTTTCATACTTATTATTTCCAGTGCCCTCTAGTCACGGGTTGTATAGGCTATATATTGTTGTAATGCATTGGCAAGTTTGTATTTAATAACTTACTGAGAGCAAGTAGGCTACACCTTCTTAGCGTCGCGTGATTGAAGTTGTGAAACTTGTGTTACAACGCGTCGCGGACAACTCTCCAGTTGACAGAACGCTCTGCTGGATATATCAGTGATGTGTAGTTATAGCTGCAACTGCACTTCCGCCCTAATCTAACCATAATAGGGGCTAAAGTCTGAAAAGGGCAGCACATTTTTGATTTACCTGGTGGTTTCTCTCAGACACAGATGAAGCCATGAAGCTCATCATACTCAATGACTATGACCAGGTCAGTGAATGGGCTGCTAAATACATCAGGAACAGGATAAAGAAGTTTAATCCAGGTCCTGACCGATTCTTCACTCTGGGTCTTCCAACAGGTAGAGTTGTTAAAAAAAAATAAAAATAAATAAATAAAATAAAAAACACCTTTTGTGTATTGCATGTTCATAATTCTGATTAATCGTGTGTGCATTGCAGGAGGCACTCCTCTTGGATGCTACAAAAAACTGATCGAGTATCACAAGAAGGGAGAAATATCGTTTCAGTATGTGAAAACGTTTAATATGGATGAGTACGTAGGTATGTGACCGGTCGTTTATGCTTGGGGATCAAGGGTTGAACTGGCTGTCATATACTGTATTTAAAGGGATAGTTCACCCAAAAATGAAAATTAGCCCATGATTTATTCACCCTCAATCCATACTAGGTTTATATTACTTTTTTTTCCTTTCAGACGAATACAATCTGAGTTTTATTAAAAAAAAATGTCCTGGCTCTTCCAAGCTTTATAATGGCAGTGAATGGGGGTTGGTTTTTTTGAAGCCCAAAAAATGCATCCACCCATTATAAAAGATATCCACACGGCTTCGGCGTGCATCGATATGTATGGCCGTCTGTCGGAAGCTAGTTATTTTAGTTTGTAAAGTTTTAAATATGGATATGTTTCTCACACAAATGCATCACCTTGCTTCAGAAGAACTTTATTAACTCCTCTGAACCGTGTGGAGTACATTTATGCATGGGAGTCGGAACCATTGTATGTGGGTGGGACAAGACCCACCCACTTTTTACGATCAATGATATTGGACCCACTCACTTTTATCGTCTCTAACATTCAGCACGTCTGTTTACCTACCCCTAATTGATAAACACTTATTATTAAACACATGTTAGATGCTTTATTTCCACTTTTCTAATATTTTCGTAATTTTTATTGAAAATAAATGCCTTTCCGATCTGATATGGGATGGGAAAAGGGAGAAGATTGAACGTGGCGAAAGGCGGATTTGAACCGCAGGTCGACTTGTGTCAAAACTAGATGCCATACGTCTTACCCCTACACTACTGAGGCTCTCAATGACACTGCGTTTCCCGTAATTTTGTCTTTCAGAACTATTCACTTAGCAAGCAAAGTGGTATATTTGTACTTATTGGCATCTACTCAGAAAAAATTCTGAGGACCCACCCACATTTTTTTTGCTTCTGACGCCCATGCATTTATGGATGTATTTTTTGGGGCTTCAAAATCTCAACCTCCATTTACTGCCATTATAAAGCTTGGAAGAGCCAGGACAAATTTAAATATAACTCTTGATTGTGTTCGTCTGAAAGAAGAATGTCATTTACACCTATAGGATGGCTCGAGGGTGAGTAAATCATGGGCTAATTTCCATTTTTGGGTGAACTAACCCTTTAACACTGAACTAAGTACAAATGGTTGTTGTCTTTACAGGACTTCCTAGAGACCATCCAGAAAGTTACCATTCATTCATGTGGAATAACTTCTTCAAGCATATCGACATCCGAGCAGAGAACACTCACATCCTGAATGGAAACGCATCCAATCTGGAGAAGGAATGTCAGGACTTTGAAGCCAAAATCAAAGCTGCTGGAGGAATCGAACTTTTTGTTGGCGGTAAGCCAGTAGATTGAAATTTGACCTGTGAATGGCACCATTAAACAAGGCTGCCTTGTATTGACGTTGCAGGTATTGGACCTGATGGTCACATCGCATTCAATGAGCCTGGTTCCAGTCTTGTGTCCCGAACGCGTGTTAAGACCTTGGCTATGGACACGATTCTGGCTAACGCGCGATTCTTTGATGGCGATCTCTCTAAAGTCCCCACCATGGCCCTCACGGTCGGTGTTGGCACAGTGATGGATGCTCGAGAGGTACAAATATTCATATTTCAGAATCTTTGTGCTTTTCCTAAAGCACCTTAATTATGTCTATAAATGTCAGCCACTCCTCCTGCTGCTGCTATAAGAACAAATACAACAATAACATGATTGTGACATTTTTAGGTCATGATCCTTATCACTGGCTCGCATAAATCATTTGCCCTCTATAAAGCCATAGAAGAAGGAGTGAATCACATGTGGACTGTGTCAGCGTTCCAGCAGCACCCTCAGACTGTGTTTGTGTGTGATGAAGATGCCACACACGAGCTCAAAGTCAAAACAGTCAAGTATTTTAAAGGTAACAGAAAAGACATGCTCATGTTGTGGATATCTGTCTCTGAATGCATGAATGTTATGTATGCAAGACAATTCCTTAATCCATTTGTTAATGTTTTTAGGCATGATGCATGTGCACAACAAGATGGTGGAAGAGCCATAATCTGATACTGACGAGAAGATTGGACACACAGCAGATATGTGGTTGTGTATTTGCTTCAAATTGTGCTCCTTTTTTTGTGTTGTTTTAACATTTTTTTTTTCTTTTATTAAACATATACACCTGATGTATTGAATTAAAATGTGTTTATATCATATTCAACTGGTAATCCTTATTTCTTAAATATGAAAAAGAAACCACAGACTTATGAATAAATTAAAAATTAAATACTTGACCACAAATATAAAATTTAGAATGATGATATGGTACACAGTTCTATTATAATTTTTTTTTAGTATTACATTTTAATTTTAGTTTAAGTATTAATTCTGTTAGCTCATTTTATTAGTTAGTATGCATGCATGTACTTATGTATATGTATATATGTGTGTGTGTTGGTCCCTTTTGCTGCCAAAACAGTCCTGCCCTGTCAAGGCATGGTCTCCCATCCCATAGTGTGTCCTGGTGCCATGTGTCCACCAGTTAAGCGACGCACACGCACCCGGCCATATACTTGATGTAAAAGATTCCATTGCTCCGTGGTCCAGTTCTGATGATCACTGTTGCCGATTTCGGTGGTGGAACGTCAGCATGGGCACCCTGACTGGTCTGTGGCTATGCGGCCCCATACACAACAAACTGCGATGCACTGTGTATTCTGACACCTTTCTATCAGAACCAGCATTAACTTCTTGAGCAATTTGAGCTACAGTAGCTCGTCTGTTTGATCAGACCACACAGGCCAGCCTTCGCTCTCCACGTGCATCAATGGGATTTGGCCGCCCATTACCCTGTCGCCGGTTCACCACTGTTCCTTCCTTGGACCACTTTTGATAGAGACTGACCACTGCAGACCGAGAACACCCCACAAGAGCTGCAGTTTTGGAGATGCTCTGACCCAGTCGTCTAGCATCATAATTTAGCCCTCGTCAAACTCGCTCAAATCCTTACACTTGCCCATTTTTCCTGCTTCTAACACATCAACTTTGAGGACAAAATGTTAATTTGCTGCCGAATATATCCCACCCACTAACAGGTGCCGTGATGAAGAGATAATCTGTGTTATTCACTTCATAATGTTATGCCTGACCAGTGTATATATCTAAACCTTTATTTTTTATTTGTTAAAAAAATATTTGAGTAATTTCCGTAGCCTTCTTATTAAAAAAATTTTCAGTTAGTATTTATATTGTATTTATAGACAGGGAGAATGAACTGAGCAAAAATAATGGTTGGTAAATCAGACACATCATCCAAAGTCAAATATTAGAACAGAAAAGCAGTTGCGGCTCCTGGTCGTAAATTTAGGTAGGGCAGATTCTGGTAAACATTTTGTAGGCTTTATATTCTAATCGCTGAACCCATCAGACACACTTTTGGCAGAATTGTAATGTCCTTGCAGTATTCAGTCTTAGGGTGGTGGGGCCTGTACCATGATAGTAGTTTAACAAACTCAGTGTTACAGGATTAGTTTTGAGTTAAACCAATCTATTCAGGCTTTGTTGGTCCCATGATGCTGATCATCAGCTTTCTCTGTCAACTTGATTTTGGCATTGATCCTGTGTTTAGGAGTTTAGCTGTGACATCAGTAGTGAACAGCCAATCACACGCTGTAGATCAACTGAGATTCACTTCTGGCGAGAGAAGCAGCGGAATTGATTTCTGTCTTCTGCAGAATATTACATGATTGAAAAATATTAAGAATTTAAACAAATTTACACAGCAAGAAGAAAAGAGCTGTCTATGAAAGAGTACAAAATACGTCAATGCAAAAGTTATGAAGTTAGTTTAGTTGATATATAGAGAGAATTGAACATTTAAGCTCACATGTAGTAATTTTTATAGCTTTATTTATTGATTTTAAAGCTTATTTGTATGACCTTTATATAGGCTATATTAATAATTTCCTATTATGTGCCTATTAATGATTGATTAACTAAAATGATACAGTGGTAAATTATTTTAAAAAATGATCAAATTGATTAAGAGTATAATAATTACATAAATGATACCTAAATCATTCAAAATTATTATAATTATTATTATAAATAAGCATTGTTAAAAGCCAGACACTTTAGTCTTTAATAGCCATTTTCTATGTAGTGACCTTTAATTTGGAGTAGAAAAATGGGGAGTGACTTCATTGCATGAACTGCCTCCATGAACTGCCACCTTAACGTGGTGGAGGGGTTTGAGTACTCGAATGACCCTAGGAGCTACGTTGTCCGGGGCTATATGCCCCTGGTAGGGTCTCCCAAGGCAAACAGGTCCTAGGTGACGGGTCAGACTAAGAGCAGTTCAAAAACCCTTATGATGCCAAAAAAAAGGAGGACCGTGACGTCGCCCGGAATGGCGCAGCCGGGGCCCCACCCTGGCTCGTATGCGAGCGCCTGGTGGCCGGGCCTTCCCCCAAGGAGTCCGGCCGGGCTCAGCCCAAAGGAGCGACGTGGGGACACCTTCCCGTGGGCCCACCACTCACGGGAGGGACCGTAAGGGGCCGGTGCAAAGCGAATCGGGCAGCAGTCGAAGGCGGGGGCCTAGACGACCCGATCCCTGGACACGGAAACTAGCTCTTGGGACATGGAATGTCACCTCGCTGGAGGGGAAAGAGCCTGAGATTGTGCGTGAGGTTGAGGTTGAGAGGTTCCGACTAGAGATAGTCGGAATCACCTCCACGCACGGCTTGGGCTCTGGAACCACACTTCTCGAGAGGGGATGGACTCTTCACCACTCTGGAGTTGCCCATGGTGAGAGGCGGCGGGCTGGTGTGGGTTTGCTTATAGCCCCCCAGCTCTGCCGCCATGTGTTGGAGTTTACCCCGGTGAACGAGAGGGTCGTTTCCCTGCGGCTTCGGCTCGGGGATAGGTCTCTCACTGTTGTGTGTGCCTACGGGCCAAACAGCAGTGCAGAGTACCCGACCTTCTTGGTGTCCCTGGGAGGGGTGCTGGAGAGTGCTCCGACTGGGGACTCCGTCGTTCTACTGGGGGACTTCAACGCCCACGTGGGCAATGACAGTGAAACCTGGAGGGGCGTGATTGGGAGGAACGGCCCCCCTGATCTGAACCCGAGTGGTGTTCAGTTATTGGACTTCTGTGCTAGTTACAGTTTGTCCATAACGAACACCATGTTCAAGCATAAGGGTGTCCATCAGTGCACATGGCACCAGGACACCCTAGGTCGTAGGTCAATGATCGACTTCGTGGTCGTTTCATCTGACCTGCGGCCGTATGTCTTGGACACTCGGGTGAAGAGAGGGGCGGAGCTGTCAACTGATCACCACCTGGTGGTGAGTTGGATCCGATGGCGGGGGAGGAAGCTGGATAGACTCGGTAGACCCAAACGTACTGTGAGGGTCTGCTGGGAACGTTTGGCCGAGTCTCCAGTCAGAGAGATCTTCAACTCCTGCCTCCGGCAGAGCTTTGACCGGATCCCGAGGGAGGCTGGAGATATTGAGTCCGAGTGCACCATGTTCTCCACCTCCATTGTCAAAGCGGCTGCTCGGAGCTGTGGACGCAAGGTCTCAGGTGCCTGTCGAGGCGGCAATCCCCGAACCCGGTGGTGGACACCGGAAGTAAGGGATGCCGTCAAGCTGAAGAAGGAGTCCTATCGGGCCTGGCTGGCTTGTGGGACTCCTGAGGCAAAACGGACTGCAGCCCGGGTGGTTGTGGAGGCAAAAACTCGGGCCTGGGAGGAGTTCGGTGAGGCCATGGAAAAGGACTATCGGCTGGCCTCGAAGAGATTCTGGCAAACCGTCCGGCGCCTCAGGAGGGGGAAGCAGTGCCCTACCAATGCTGTTTACAGTGGCGATGGGCGGCTGTTGACCTCAGCTGGGGATGTTGTCGGACGGTGGAAGGAATACTTCGAGGATCTCCTCAATCTCGCCGTCACGTCTTCCATTGAGGAAGCAGAGGCTGGGGGCTCAGAGGAGGACTCGTCCATCACCCAAGCTGAAGTCACCGAGGTGGTCAAGAAACTCCTCGGTGGCAAGGCACCGGGGGTGGATGAGATCCGCCCTGAGTACCTCAAGTCTCTGGATGTTGTGGGGCTGTCTTGGTTGACACGCCTCTGCAGCATCGCGTGGTGGTCAGGGACAGTGCCTCTGGGGTGGCAGACTGGGGTGGTGGTCCCTCTTTTTAAAAAGGGGGGATACTATAGGGGGATCACACTTCTCAGCCTCCCCGGGAAAGTCTATGCCAGGGTACTGGAGAGGAGAATTCGGCCGATAGTGGAACCTCGGATTCAGGAGGAATAGTGTGGTTTTTGTCCTGGTCGTGGAACACTGGACCAGCTCTATACCCTCTACAGGGTGCTGGAGGGTTCATGGGAGTTTGCCCAACCAGTCCACATTTGTTTTGTGGATTTGGAGAAGGCATTCGACTGTGTCCCTCGCGGCGTACTGTGGAGGGTGCTGGGGGAATATGGGGTCCGGGGTCCTTTGCTGAGGGCTGTCCGGTCCCTGTATGACCGAAGCAGGAGTTTGGTCCGCATTGCCAGCAGTAAGTCAGACTTGTTCCCGGTGCATGTTGGACTCCGGCAGGGCTGCCCTTTGTCGCCGGTTCTGTTCATAATTTTTATGGACAGAATTTCTAGGCGCAGCCAAGGGCCGGAGGGTGTCAGGTTTGGGGACCACACGGTTTCGTCTCTGCTCTTTGCGGATGACGTTGTCGTGTTGGCCCCTCCTAACCAGGACCTTCAGCGTGCACTGGGACGGTTTGCAGCCGAGTGTGAAGTGGCTGGGATGGGGATCAGCACCTCCAAATCCGAGGCCATGGTCCTCAGTCGGAAAAGGGTGGCTTGCCCACTTCAGGTTGGTGGAGAGTTCCTGCCCCAAGTGGAGGAGTTCAAGTATCTAGGGGTCTTGTTCACGAGTGAGGGGAGGATGGAACGGGAGATTGACAGACGGATCGGTGCAGCTTCTGCAGTAATGCGGTCGATGTACCGGTCTGTCGTGGTGAAGAAAGAGCTAAGCCGTAAGGCGAAGCTCTCAATTTACCGGTCAATCTACGTTCCTACTCTCACCTATGGTCATGAGCTTTGGCTCATGACCGAAAGGACAAGATCCCGGATACAGGCCGAAATGAGCTTTCTCCGCAGGGTGGCTGGGCGCTCTCTTAGAGATAGGGTGAGAAGCTCAGTCACTCGGGAGGAACTCGGAGTAGAGCCGCTGCTCCTCCACATCGAGAGGGGACAGCTGAGGTGGCTCGGGCATCTGTTCCGGATGCCTCTTGAGCGCCTTCCCGGGAAGGTGTTTCGGGCATGTCCAACCGGGAGGAGGCCCCGGGGAAGACCAAGGACACGCTGGAGGGACTATGTCTCCCGGCTGGCCTTGGAACGCCTCGTTGTCCCCCCGGAAGAGCTAGAGGAAGTGTCTAGGGAGAGGGAAGTCTGGGCATCTCTGCTTAGACTGCTGCCCCCGCGACCCGGCCCCGGATAAGCGGAAGAAGATGGATGGATGGATGGATGGACTTCATTGCATCAGAAGTGTGTCACTTTGCTCACAGCTGATTGGTCTAATTTCAGTTTGAGATCTCTTATCCAGAACATAACCTGCCCTGGAGCAGGTTAGCCACGGAGCGTAAGTTACTATAGAGATAAACACTGCTAAAAGCCAAACCACTTTAATGGTACCTAAAACCCAGGATTGGCACAAACTAAGCTTAAACATATCTGGCTAGCCAGATAAACCGGCTTCATGGTATAGGCCCCTGCTCTAATGTTGATTGACAGACTTTAGTACACATAGTACACACAACAAACACATAGAATTCCATCTTAGGATTGCCTTAACCCTTCATGAATGTTTTGCCAATCATTATTACATATTTGGGTCTTTAGCGACCAGGTTATACAGTGCCCTCCACTAATATTGGCACCCTTGGTAAATATGAGCAAAGGTGTCTGTGAAAATAAATCTGCATTGTTTATCCTTTTGATCTTTCATTCAAATAAAATTAAAACAGTAAAACAATTGAAAGTGGGGGTGAACTCACATTATGAAATAAATGTTTTTTTCTCCAATGCACGCTGGCCACAATTATTGGCACCCTGAAGTATATTCCTATTCATATTTATGTTTTTTAGCACACTAGGGTGACTAGGATCGTGAAATTGTCCAGCCATGACTTCCTGTCCCACAGGAGTATAAATATGAGGAAACACAAAGGCCAAATTCCCTTAATCATCCATCAGAATGAGTAAAAGCAAAGAATAGAGTTCTGATGTGCAGCAAAAGATCGTTGAGCTTCACAAAAGAGAAAGTGGCTGTAAGAAAATATCTAAAGCATTGAAAATCCCCATTTCCACCATCAGGACAATAACTTAGAAGTTCCAATCAACTAAAGATGTTACGAATCTGCCTGGAAGAGGACGTGTGTCTATATCGTCCTAATGCACAAGGGGAGGAGAATTTGAGTGGACAAAGACTCTCCAAGGATCACAGATGGAGAATTGCAGAGATTAGTGGAGTCTTGGGGTCAGAAAGACTTAAAATGATCAAAGCCCCTACATCACCACAAGTTGTTTGGGAGGTTTCCAAAAAAAATCCTCCTCACTGGTCCAAAAACAAACTCCAGCATATTCAGATGTCAGACACGACTGGAACTTCAGACGGGACCTGGTTCTGTGGTCACATGAAACTATAAAAGAGCTTTTTGGCAGCAAAGCCACCAGATGTCCCATCAGATATCATAGATTCTAGCAAATACCAACAGATGATAAATCAAAACCTCTGTCCTGATGGATCTTCCATCAGTACAATGATCTAAAACAAACATCAAAATCAACACAAAAATGTGTCACTGAGCACAAAAGTGTTCTCCAAACTCATCAGGCATTATAGAAGAAGACTCTTTTATCTTGGGAAGAGCTGTTATCTTGGGAAAAGGACATTGCAATAATTGGGTGCCAATAATTATGGCCAATGTGATTGTGAACTGTAGAAAAACATTTATTTCATAATGAGATCTCCACCCCCCCCCCCCCCCCACTTTCAATTGTTTTACTTCAATGAAAGGTTAGAATTTTGTGATTTTTTTTTTTAATGAAAGATCAAAAGGATAAACAATGCAGATTTATTTTCACAGCCGCCTTTGCTCATATTTACCAGGGGTGTCAATATTATACTACCTGTTGTGATAATATAAAACTCTCCTGATATTAGATTAACAATTAAAATAAAGCATATTTTGCTTCCTTTTGGAGCTTAAAGGGTTCAGTTTGAGCAGATGTTTTAGCTACCATCATCACTGTCCTCGTCAGAGCTCATTTCCAAGTACATTTAGCATCTGGCTCTATTTGTGATCTCAAAAGGGGAGAACGGGGTAATGAGAGACATCGGGTAATGTGAGACGCCCCTTTTATCTAGTCAACAGAACACATTTGTGGTCATATGACCATTATGTTTTCAAGCCCCTTCAATTTCCCCTTGGCCATGAAGGAGAGGACCTCATGGTGCTGTGGCAAGCATGTTTTTCACAAAAATATTTCTTGCTGTCAACTTAATCAACTGTTGTGCCAAAGCAAATTGATTCAGGTAGAAAAACTTATATCACACGTTATTGATGAACTACCAACATATTGTTTTAATTTTAATGTCATAAACATTGTAGAAAAGCCCTCATGCCAAGGCAATACACCAGGAAGACAACCTGGGGCACATGTTCCTAAAAGTGATGTGGTGAAGAAGCTGCCTCAACCTAAAAGGCCTGCAGGAGCCACACGGAGAGAGCAACTCCTCATCTTTCCCTGTAACCTTCAGGAATGTAGAGTAGGCCTCAGTAGGCTGATGTTGTCATCCAGGTGGGTCTAGTCCTGTGTTCTGACCCCCAGACTGTGTTCTAGTCTAACTGGTTCTATCTGTCATTTGAATGTCAATTAAAACATTTTGAATTATATTATGTTGTATTTGTTTTTTTATTTGTATTACTTATTTGATTCTGTTACTAGTCCAGCATTAGTTCTGGAATGTGTGGTTGTCAAGCTAGCTGTCAGGATTCTGACTGTTACAACATGTGTTCTTATGGTAGTTTCAGAGTGGAAAAAGTAAATGGTTCACTTGACCCCCTTGATTTCTCTGGTCTGTCTCAGTTTACCCCTAAGCTGAGGTAAAGTGAGACACAAGATGACTTTTTTTTAAAACAATCGTATTTTCACTGACCTTCATCCTAAATACATTCTGATCATTTCCATTGCTAGGAAACATCCTGAATTAATGGGAAATGTGTCAATTTTACTGATATATCATTTTAGCTCGCTTAGAGGGGAGCAAATGTAAAAAATGTCTCACTTTACCCCACTCTCCCCCTATGTGGTGTGACGTCTGATGTTTGAGAAAATAAAAGGGGTCACTAACTTCTGTCAATTATTTCACTGTTTTTTGGACATTTTTACTGAATGTGTCCTGTGTGACAGAAATAATTAAGATGGTGTCACACCAAAGGACAACAAAACTTAACACTTTTGTGGTTCCAAAAACTGAAACAAATTCTGAAACAAAACCTTACCATGTGCACGTCATGGGCTTCACAGTAAACATGACCTTGAGGGTCCTTCAAATCAGTTGAATTGCCCGATTAAGTCAGGATATGGTGTCACACCGGAGGGCATAATTTTCCGTGACACAATGTATTAAGAAGCTGGTGTTTATTACTGTATCTACACTGACTATGGCAGACAGGGACATGCTTAATTCATGAGGTAATGTGCAGTAATCTGTGTTGTATTTAGTAATAATGTTGATATCTCACTTTAGCCATTGCAAAGACAAGTGAAAGTTCAAAGGTGTACCTTTAGTTCACCAGTTGGCAAAGTCATTTTGGAAACTCTTTTAATTGGTTACACAACAATAATCTTTGCACTGACATAAATACACCCATGGACTGTGCTCAAATCATATTGCGTTGTCTACGTAGGGAGCTGCACTGAGTCTGCTCGAAGCGCGTCTTTAACGGCCGAAATGCTGTATAGGTAGGGAACAGACCAGGTTTAGAGACAGAGACAGAGAGGCTGACACTGAGCCCGACTGAGCATGAGCAGTCGCCATTGTTTGGGCTATAGATTAGCCTAGTGTTGTCTATCTGTATTCATGCGAACATATTTTAATTAAGGAACAGTGAATTTGTGATATTAAGTAAAAGTTACTTTAAACTAGTAGTCATTGCTACTGTATGACTGATTAAGTGAACAGATCGACGCAGAAGAATGACAGCTCCGAGGAGTGGATATCAGCAGGTAACAAACATGATTAAACATTACTATTTTCTTCTGTAACTGATGGTTTTATTGACGTATATCGAGTCGAATCGGTTTTGATGACAATTTCTCAGACTCTGAATTGTAATCTTTTCCGAGCAAAGATGGTAATCCCAGTTAGACTAATTAGCTGGTTAGCCGCTCCTTCAGCGGCCTTCAGTTACACAAATAACAAACCGGAAAACGGCGAGTTTTAGGTTATTAATTCTAGAATGTTCATACAATATAGTCTGTACTTTATCGAGAATAATCAATATCTAAGGTTGTCATTCTGATCATGTGTTGTAGCGAGAAGCTATATTTAATCTCATATTACAATAGTTAAAATTCATGATTTAAAAGAAGACCGACGTGACCCTATTTATTTATTTTTGTAAATCCTCAACTAAATCATTTGGTGACATTCTTTTTTCATATTATAATTTACCTAATTATTTGATATTATATAACTGCTATAATATAAAAGTATTACGTATAATAGTACATTTTAAAATTATAATATTTGCTATATCCAACCAAGTAAACCATTGAGGGCGATTCTCACAAAACTGTATTTTCTGAAAGCTTTAAGGACCATTGGAGACTCCAAAAGGACACTAAATAACCAAATGATATAAGGAGTCCATATAATTATATTATAAAATAAATGTATGCACACCAAAGCACCCATGAAAAAAACATTACAGAAAAATGATGGAGATCGTGTTTTAAAGCAAAGCACACACTGGAATGAATAATTGACTAAAACGCAATGTGAGTCATATAATCAGCCTGGCCTTCATTACATTAGCACTGTTTTGGACTGTTTGAATGAAATTATATTAAATTCGGTTACTGCAGAGTTTCCCCTAGGTTTTTTTTCAGGGAGGGTGGTAGACCTCCCGAAACTACTAGTGTTGCGGAGCCGGAGTGTTACGAATACGTGGTGGTGTCTGTGGCGCGCAGTAGGCAGTAAATAAATATAAACAACATTTATTTATACATCACACAACTATTTACAACACAAAAGAGGTTGGCTTTGCTTGAGTTGTTTCTCTGGATTTTGCTGCTTTTAAGAAGAAAAAACCCTAATTTTTGCCTGTTTAGGTTTGTCACCTTTCTTCATTCCTCTTCAACATTTTTACTGCTAAAGTTACTTCATTGAGTTCGCAAATCCGTTGTTTTATTTTGGGAATAAATTTCCGGGCTCAATGCTAAGGATTTTTTTCAGGGGTTAAATTTTTTACTTGCCCTGGCAAAATTTCCACTGGCCCCACCACAAAAAAAAAGATAAATAAAATAAAATGGGCCTAGTATTGTTTTTGTTGTTTTTGAGCCATGTAACCTTAATAAGGTTATTTTATATATATATATATATATATATATATATATATATATATCAGTTCAACTTAAAGCGGCAGCGCGCGAGTCAATGCGATCATCTCTTCCTAAAGAATAAACATAAATTAATACATCTTAAAGTATGTTGGGGATACATTACAACTTACTGAAATTGATCATATGTCGTGTAATCGCTCCATCTGTGTTTACTAGGGGTGACGTGACTGATAGACGCGTAGCCTATCAGTTCAACTTAAAGCGGCAGCGCGCGAGTCGTGGATGTGTCGTGTAATCGCTCCATCTGCGTTTCAACCGCGGAAAGGCAATAAAACAGCTTGTAAACAATGTCATGCAGAATCACGTTTACTCAGAAGTCATTCAGTGTCCACAGCTGTTAGCTCACTAGAGAAATCAACTCTTTCGCTGAATACATGCACTATATTAGCCGTTATATTCATTGTATTGGCCTATATATATTCATTATATACTACTTAGCCTGTTATTGATGTCTTGTTTATTTAATGTATGTTTAAATAAACCTGTCATGAAAATTACAGCCACTAAATGATTATATTTCAACAACGAATAAAAATAATTAGATTTAGAAGTTAATGCAAATACTGCCTTATGTGAATCTTATGAGTGTTGATTATTATATCTAAAAATAAATAGCAACTGAATTTAGGCTATATATATATACACACACAGTGAGGGAAATAAGTATTTGAACACCCTGCTATTTTGCAAGTTCTCCCACTTGGAAATCATGGAGGGGTCTGAAACTGTCTTCGTAGGTGCATGTCCACTGTGAGAGACATAATCTATAAAAAGAAAATCCCAATGTATGATTTTTTAAAACTATTTATTTGTATGATACAGCTGCAAATAAGTATTTGAACACCTGAGAAAATCAATGTTAATATTTGGTACAGTAGCCTTTGTTTGCAATTACAGAGGTCAAACGTTTCCTGTAGTTTTTCACCAGGTTTGCACACACTGCAGGAGGGATTTTGGCCCACTCCTCCACACAGATCTTCTCTAGATCAGTCAGGTTTCTGGCCTGTCGCTGAGAAACATGGAGTTTGAGCTCCCTCCAAAGATTCTCTATTGGGTTTAGGTCTGGAGACTGGCTAGGCCACGCCAGAACCTTGATATGCTTCTTACAGAGCCACTCCTTGGTTATCTTGGCTGTGTGCTTCGGGTCATTGTCATGTTGGAAGACCCAGCCTCGACCCATCTTCAATGCTCTAACTGAGGGAAGGAGGTTGTTCCCCAAAATCTTGCAATACATGGCCCCGGTCATCCTTTCCTTAATACAGTGTAGTCGCCCTGTCCCATGTACAGAAAACACCCCCAAAGCATGATGCTACCACCCCCATGCTTCACAGTAGGGATGGTGTTCTTGGGATGGTACTCATCATTCTTCTTCCTCCAAACACGTTTAGTGGAATTATAACCAAAAAGTTCTATTTTGGTCTCATCTGACCACATGACTTTCTCCCATGACTCCTCTGGATCATCCAAATGGTCATTGGCAAACTTAAGACGGGCCTTGACATGTGCTGGTTTAAGCAGGGGAACCTTCCGTGCCATGCATGATTTCAAACCATGACGTCTTAGTGTATTACCAACAGTAACCTTGGAAACGGTGGTCCCAGCTCTTTTCAGGTCATTGACCAGCTCCTCCCATGTAGTTCTGGGCTGATTTCTCACCTTTCTTAGGATCATTGAGACCCCACAAAGTGAGATCTTGCATGGAGCCCCAGTCCGAGGGAGATTGACAGTCATGTTTAGCTTCTTCCATTTTCTAATGATTGATCCAACAGTGGACCTTTTTTCACCAAGCTGCTTGGCAATTTCCCGGTAACCCTTTCCAGCCTTGTGGAGGTGTACAATTTTGTCTCTAGTGTTTTTGGACAGCTCTTTGGTCTTGGCCATGTTAGTAGTTGGATTCTTACTTATTGTATGGGGTGGACAGGTGTCTTTATGCAGCTAACGACCTCAAACAGGTGCATCTAATGTAGGATAATTAGGGCCTTATGATTTCCGCGATCATGGAATCGCGGAGGGAATCACGGAATTGGCATATACATTTACATGTATGCATTTAGCAGACGCTTTTATCCAAAGCGACTTACAACTTGGGGGTACATGAAGCGATTGGTCATGAAGAGTCGAGAAGCACAATAAGAGCCTGAAATCCTGAGACTGTGTACATTGCTCAGTGTAGCACAGGCTAGAGTAGGGAGGGAAGAAGGAAGAGAAAGAGGAAGGGAGGAAGGGAAAGGTTTTTTTTTTTATTATGAGGTTAAGTGCTCACGGAAGAGCTGAGTTTTAAGTTGACTTTTGAATGATCCAACCAGAAGCGCATTACAGTAGTCAAGTCTAGAAATAACCAGGGCCTGGACAAGAAGCTGTGTTGCGTGCTCTGTTAGGAATGGTCTAATCTTCCTGATGTTGTGGAGCGCAAACCGGCATGAGCGAGCTGTCTTAGAAATGTGTTCTCTGAAGGACAGCTGGTCATCAAATGTTACTCCAAGATTTCTGACTGACTTTGATGGGGAAATCAAGGATGTACCTAACTGGATGGTGAAGTCATGTTTTATGGTGGGACTGGCGGGGAAGATGAGAAACTCAGTCTTTGCCAGGTATGGGGCAGTCATGGCCTAGTGGTTAGGGAGTTAAACTGGTAACCCAAAGGTTACTGGTGTGATTCCAGAACCGGTGGGAAATGACTGAGGTGCCCTTGAGCAAGGCACCTAACCCCTAATCGCTCCCCGGGCGCCACACAAGGCTGCCCACTGCTCTGGGTGTTTGTATACACGTTTGCAGTGTGTGTATTAACTGGATGGGTTAAATGCAGAGGTCAAATTCCAAGTATGGGTCACCATACTTGGCCGTCACGTGTCACTTTGTAAGCTGCAGGTGATGATTTCTCATCCATGCAGAGATGTCAGCCAGACAGCTGGAGATTCGTGCAGCTACTGTGAGGTCATCTGGGTGAAATGAAAGGTAGAGCTGAGTGTCATCAGCATAGCAGTGGTATATGAAGCCATGTGCCTGAATGATGGATCCCAAAGAAGTAGTGTAGATGGAGAAGAGGAGAGGATCACCCACTGGTCAGTGGATGTGCTTGGGATTCCTCTCCTCTCCAGGCAACCTACTCACCAGGCAACCTACTCTGTGAGATAGGACTCAAACCAAAGGAGTGGAGTCCCTGTGATGCCCAGTGATGAGAGGGTGGACAGAAGAATCTGATGATTGACCGTGTCAAAGGCCGCAGATAGATCGAGCAGGACGAGGACTGATGATTTGGAGTCAGCTTTAGCTATCCGCAGGGCTTCAGTGACCGACAGTAGTGCAGTCTCTGTGGAGTGGCCCCTTTTGAAACCTGATTGGTTGATGTCCAGCTGATTATTCTGTGATAGGAAGGATGAAACCTGGTTGAAAACAACTCGTTCAATAGTTTTTGCTATGAATGGTAGGAGAGAAACAGGTCTGTAGTTATCTATGAGTGATGAGTTTAATGTGGGTTTCTTAAGCAGTGGAGTTACCCGAGCCTGCTTGAATGTGGTAGGGAAGATGCCGGTGCAGAGAGATGTGTTGATGATGTGAGTGAGTGCTGGTAGGATTGTAGGAGAGATGGCTTGAAGGAGGTGTGAGGGGATGGGCTCAAGAGGACAGGTGGTAGGATGGCTAGAGAGGAGAAGTTTAGATACTTCTGTCTCAGTGAGTGTAGAAAATGAGAAGAGAGGATGTTTGGTTGTGGATGTGACTGAACTAAAGTCCACAGTGTGCGTGGGTGAGAACTGACTGCTGATGGTTGTTGTTTTGTTTGTGAAGAATTGTGCAAAATCGTCTGGAGATAGGGAGGTGGTGGGGGAGGGCAGAGGAGAGAGTTAAATGTTCTGAACAGTGCGCGTGAGTTTGAGGTGTTGTTGATCTTGTTTTGGAAATAAGAAGATTTAGCTGCATGTACTTCCTCTGAGAAGGATGAGAGCAGGGACTGATACTTACCTAGATCGGATGGGTGGTTAGATTTACGCCATGTTCTCTCTGCTGCCCTGAGTATCGTCCGGTGTTCACAAATAACATCAGATAACCATGGGTTAGAGGGAGTGGCTCGTGCTGGCCTAAAAGAAAGAGGGCAAATACTGTCTAGGCAAGAAGTTAAAGTGGAGCATAAAGTGTCGGTTGCAGTGTTGACATCCATAGAGGATAGTTGTGAGGATGAGGGAAGGGAGGATGAGACAGCAGAGGAGAGATGAAAAGGAGAAAGTGAGCGCAGATTTCGCCTGAAGGTAACAGGTGGAGGAACTGGTGGTGCATGAGTAGTGAGTTGAAGGTTGAATGTGATGAAGAAATGATCTGAGATGTGTAGAGGTTTGACCAAAATATTGCCTGTGGAGCAGTTGCGCGTGTAAATGAGGTCCAGATGGTTATCAGATTTGTGGGTATGTGAAGTGATGAGGCGATTGAGATCGAATGATGCAAGGAGGGAGTGGAAATCTGAAGCATAAGATTTGTCCAGATGAATGTTGAAGTCGCCAAGAACTATGAGTGGGCTGCCATCCTCTGGAAATGAGGACAGCAGAACTTCTAGCTCATGAACAAATGTGGTCAATGGACCAGGGGGGCGGTAAATGACTACAATATGGAGTTTAACGGGAGTCGTAAGCGTAATAGCGTGGTATTCAAATGTGTTGTTATTGCAAAGAGATGTGTGAGTTGAGTATTTCCAGTTGTTATGAATGAGAAGACCAGTACCACCACCTCTCCCAGTCTGGCGTGGGGTGTGGGAGAAAGAGAAGTTATTAGAAAGAGCAGCGGGTGTTGCTGAGTCTTCTGGGCGGACCCAGGTCTCAGTCAAGGCCAAGATTTTGAGAGCGGATTGAGTGGCAAAGGCTGGAATGAAGTCAGCTTTATTGACCGCTGACTGACAATTCCATAGGCCCACAGAAAAAGAGGGAGGAGCATTAGCGGAGAAAGGAACAGGACGTAGATTAGCAAGGTTACGGTGTCGTGTAGGCCTGCGTGTAATAGTGGGGCCTGGTTGAGTCCAATGTTTTTAATTGCAATTAATCATGATTAATTACAGAAAAAATTTGATTAATTCGTTTTTTTTAAATTATTAATTCACAGCACTAATATTTTGTTGTGACTTGAAGTACTTAGAGTGCAGTGTTTACATTTACATTTAGTCATTTAGCAGACGCTTTTATCCAAATCGACTTACAAATGAGAGCAATAGAAGCAACTAGAACAGTCAAAGGCTACAGTATGCAAGTGCTGTAACAAGTCTCAGTTAATCTAACACAGAACACACAGGACAAAATAAATAAATAAATAAATAAATTATATTGTGTTACAGTGTAAATTGCATCATGCAATATTTGTCCTGAAAAGTAAATGTGATGTTTGTTACCTCAATAAATTTAAGGTCAATAACAGTTAAGGGTAAAAAAAAAACTGAATTCCCAAAAATTAAAACAGAAAAAAGGAATTAGCAAAAATTTAAACGGAAAAAACGGAATTTGGGAAAAAATAAAACGGAATTTGGGAAAAAATAAAACGGATTTCATAGGGCCCTAGATAATAAATGGAGTGGAGGTGGACATTTTAAAGGCAGACTAACAGGTCTTTGAGGGTCAGAATTCTAGCTGATAGACAGGTGTTCAAATTCCTATTTGCAGCTGTATCATACAAATAAATAGTTAATAAATCATATATTGTGATTTGCTGGAATTTTTATTTATTTTTTAGAGTCTCTCGCAGTGGACATGCACCTACGATGACAATTTCAGACCCCTCCATGATTTCCAAGAGGGAGAACTTGCAAAATAGCAGGGTGTTCAAATACTTATTTTCCTCACTGTATATAAAATCATATATACATAAATTGATCTAATTAATTACATGATGTGCTGATTAATTCATCTAATTAATCATAAATTAATTGCACATTAAATTTGGCTGAAAAATTAAGTCATTGTGTTACCTTTAGAACAACATAGAATTTATACATGGAAGTCATACAGGTTTGAAACAACATGAGGTTGAGTAAATTTAAATAAACAGAATTAAAAATTTTGGGCAAACTATCCCCAAAATCTGAAATAATTGTTTTAAAAAAAGTGATACTCTAAATTAGCCTGGATGCCAGCCGAATTTAGCCCCACCCACAACATTTGAATTTGGGAAATTCGGTCTGGAATTGATCCGTTGTGGAGCAACTATGCCCGAACAGAAGCTGTTCGGACCAATGAAATTGTTATTTACATTGCTTCTTCCGATCTCTTATATTGGGCACTTTTTTTTTACACAAAATTATGCATGTTTTTCTGAGGGATTGCCGTTTTGACAGTTTCCACCTGGACATTATTACCTGCTAATTATCTTTATTATATTTTGATCCGATTATTTTTTTACAACACCAGCAAAGATCATCTTATTCTACTTGTTCCAGCGTGTGTACAGTTGAGTTCTGTTGACAACAATCGTTATGCGTCGCTCCGTTGCTCTGATTGGTTGTAGTGTTGTCACGATACTGGAATTTCTAACTTCGATACGATACCTAAATGGTATCGAATATCGATACTTTTTTCCGATACCATGGGGAAAAAAACGCTTATATACTGTCAAATAGATATTTTTAATATAATTTAGTTTTTTGTCCGTCTATTGAAAGTCTAGGCAATTAAAAAATTCTTAAGAAGAGATCACTTTATATGATAAAGCTTTTAAGCTTTTTCTCATATATAAACGTTGATCAATTACCATTACAATTGTCTCACAAATATTTGCTAACTAATTTTGTTGCAATAGCTTACATAAAGCCCAAGGAAGCTTTCTTTCAAATTGAATTTAAAAAGACGAGTAACCAGTAATAAAATAAGAACAAATAAACAAATTACAAACAATAGCACAAATAAATTAGACTGTAGGTCTAGGTCTAGGTAAGAAACTGAATTTAAAAACAAAACAAAGTAATCAAATTTAAAATAACATTGGATAATCTTTATTGTAAAAAATGTAATACAGATGAATCCATTAGAGTTACACAAGTTAATCATTCAAGAGCAGCAAGGGATAGTTTGTCTTTTTGTAGTGTGAATAACAAATAACTGCTGTCCCTTTAAGTCCCGACGCACGCATGGATCCCAAACACTGTTCTTGCTACACATTCTTCCTGAACTGTTTATGACTGTGTTTATGTTAATACTCACCAAGATGGACATTGAGACATTTTTTGAGTGTATTTGACCATTAATAAGCTGGAAAAAGGGGCTCATTTTTGCACTTGTATGTCAGATGCGGCTTTATTATGGTATGTATGTGCGCGCTTCAGATGCGAGCGCGAAATCTGCGGTAATGAGTAGATGTGCAATCCCGCGCGAAATTCAGCCGGTTCTGTTGGTCGGAGAGGAGAGCGCAGCTGGTATCGATACTGTTGAAAGAGTATCGTATCGTATAGTTTCAGATATTTCAGTATCGATACATTTATATTTTTGACAACACTAATTGGTTGTAGTTCTATCCAATTGAGGTCTTTCCTGGTTCGGTTGAAACGCCCCATAATCACAGCCCAAAGAATGGAGCAGTATCAGACTCCTATTCTGACTAGAATTGAGTATGATGACGTCAGGCTAACTCTAAATAAGAAACTCAAACTAGTTTAACTACATTTTTCAATAGCATGGTGGTAGCGTCGCTGTTTTCTGAATCAAATAGCTTTTCAGTAGTGAAGCTCTTTTGTTGATCAAGTAGTGCGGTAGCATCCACACAAGCTACATATTCCCAAGCATTTCTGAAGATCAAGCTCAAATTGGAAATGCAACTGCTAAAGGCGCTGGTATACTTCACTTTCTACCTTCCGCTCTGTCTCGAGCACAGATGCGCACGCAAGCCTTTCAAAGTACTCCTTTGGCCGTGAGCACAGAAAGACGGTTTTGGCGCTTGCGCACTATCTAGTGGACTTTTGTTTTCAAGCGCAATTCACTCGAGAATGGCATGCGCTGTTGTACGTGCATCGTCTGCGCAGTCACAAAAGAGAAACAGTGTTTTCGATGCAAATTTTTAAAGCCTCTATTGTGTCGCGTGAATAAACACCTCTTGTTAAAATGATCGGGGTCCAGCCTGGACACCTTTTGATATGTGGTGGCAGAAACTTGTTTCCATGGAGAGAGAAAGAAAGAAAGAAAAAGAAAGAAAGAACTCACAATCTCATTAATAACTTTTTTTTTTTTTTTGACGTTGGTTGGTATACTGTTTGGGGCAGGTCTTAATACTGTACTTTGAGCTGAGTTGAGTTTTAAATTAACTTACCGTTTGTCCTGCCAATGTGCCCAAGTCTAAATTGAGCATAAACATGCAAACACAGGTGCGTACGCATACATACACATACAGATGAACATACACACACTCTCGACATCTGGTTTTGTTATTATGTGGATCACATGTTTTTGTTGAAATTGGTTTGGGACAGTTGTTGATCAAACAATTGAACTGAAAAAGTATGCCTGCCTATCTGTTGACTTCTATTGATCACTGAGATAACATTGATTGGAATGAAGTTTAATTTTATTTAAAAAATAAAATAGCTTGGATGTAGTAAATTACTTTTGCCATGTTGCTGTAGCTTATCATGCTACATTTCCCAGGGGGGTAGCTTCAGTGTAGTGAAGATTAATTTAATGTAGAGTAACTGCTAGCTTAGCTCACTACATTTTCCAAGTAGCTTGCCCAACACTGTTTAACGTTGGGAAAAATGGTTGGCGCGGCAGGCGCATGGTCCAAAAGGGTTGTCTCTAGTCTCTTAATGAGTCATGGGTGTGTTTTGTGCATAATGTGCAATAAACCAATCAGAGTCTCATCTCCCATTCCCTTTAAAAGCCAGTTGAGCTTGCACAATTCGCTATTTACACGGCAGAATTTTGCAAGCAGAAAGACTGAACGCTTCTCTAGAGAGTAATCCTTTTATTTTGTAATATTTAAAAATGTTTGTGTGCTACTGTGCGTCCCTGTGTGTGTAATAAGCAGAGTGTGTTAAGAATGGGCCTTTGAATCATTGGTTTACCTGATTGATTTGTTCAAAACATGAATTTATTCAGAAACGAAATGCCGCTGTGTGTTGCTCAGAGACAAAAATTAAGACAAAAGCAAAACAGACAATATTGTGTCTAAAAATATAAAGCAATATTAACTTTTTATTTATAGAACTGTTGTATAAAATCAATATCACATTTGGACTTCTGCTATCCTGGACAGAAATAGCACTCGTGTGATATTGTGCTAACTATATCAAATGATTTAACTATGAGATGTGTTAAAAATCATACAGAGGCATTTTAGGGCCATTCTAACTGCATTCTATAGGCTCCATCACGCAGTGAGTTGTTGCCCTGCATCATGTTCGTCACTAGTTAACTTGTAGTTGGTTAGGTGAGCTATGTAGGTCTGGGGTGGGTGCGTTAAATCATTTTATTTGTTATTTTTCCATAATTAATTAACGCTTTAAATCAACACCCCTAATATCCCTTTTATATAGTTTCATTATTAATATTATTGTTTGTTTGGTATTAAAATGCTACATTCATATTATATAAAAAAATAATATTGTTATAATATATCCTTTCCAAATATCACCAGCATTGTTTGTCATTTGTTTTGTAGTTGACCAATGAGGAGGAGTCAGGGGAGGTGCTCCAACAGGCCGCTGATGCACCTCCACCCTACAGCAGCATTGCAGCAAGTAACGCAGGTAACAGAAGTGTGTAAATGCCTGAAGGGCTAGAAATAACTCATGTCATTATTCATAACCTTCTACTCTGTGTTTGATTAATTTGCGTCTTGTAGCTTTTTTTGAGTACAAAGAGGATGATGTGTTCCCTAAACCCCCCTCATACAATGTTGCCACATCACTGCCATCATATGATGAGGCAGAGCGGAACAAAGCAGAGTCCACTGTTCCACTAGTCACTGACCGGGTGAGTGTTTGGGATTATTTTAGGGCTAATTATAGTTAATAAAGCAGTCTTTTGACATCTTTACTTGTTCATTCACTACAGGATGAGGACTTCATTGCCAGGGAAAGCTTTGACGATACGGATCAACTGCGGGTTGGGAACGATGGGATATTCATGCTTACATTTTTCAGTAAGAGTGCACAATACTCACCATAGATATGTATACGTAGGTGCCATATTCGACTGCTCTAGACACGTTGATGCGGCCGCCATCTTGGAACACTCAGCATTTCTTATGCTGTCCTCACTCACAGTAAAAATCAATGGGAATCAATGAGGGTCTATGGACAAAATAAGCTTGCTCAATTTACATATGAATGTGCATGGAAACGACGGAAAAACATACGGAAAGCATCAGCTTTATTTCTGCTTTGACAGCCACAAGACCAGCCGAATGCTGTGAGTGTGTGTTAGAAATCAGGAATAGTGAGAGAACATTGTGCTCAGTACGTTTTTCTTCTTCAAAGAGCCGACAAAGTTTAAATCCCATCTGGCTAGCATGCTTCCCATAAAGCTTATACATTAAGTTAGTAGGTGGAGAGTAGACATCTTTTGTGGCTGTTCGGACACATGAGCGTCTACACTATGAAAGCAATCCGGTCAAATGCGTTTTCGACAAAAGTCTTGTCGCTTATCTATTTTGTAGAAACACCTGCTATTAACCTGACTTTTAATTAATCAATTGGTGTTATAAATAGTTCATATGAAAAGCTAAAACCCTCCCAAGTGATGTTTAAAGCAGCACTAGGTAGGTTTTGCTCTCGGGGTCCCCCTACAGTTGGGAAACAGTATTGTCCTCTACTACTGTCGTAAACTCTGTCATCCTACATCAAGGGATGCATCGCACGTGCATTTGTTGACATGACAACTATGATAGCCCTGAACACTGCAGGAGGAGTTTACATGCAGGTGTTCTGCTTGCGTCGTGCGTGAAATGTCTTCATCCCAGGTACAGTGGCATATGTTTCAGCATGTCATATGAATATCATTTCATGGGGTTTTGTTTTCTTTTTCAAACGCCAAATGATCGCGATGCTCACGTTTACAAGCCAGCGTCATTATAGTAGTCTAGTCTATTGGTTACAGTTTTACAGAATCTAGATGATTCTTCAATTCAATGTTTGAGTGGTAGGTAATAACCATATATCGTCAATATAATATCAAGCTACCATAGATGAATCTTCAAATTTGAAAAATCGATTTGCATTATAGCTTGAGGCAAGACAAATATCACAGACATGTTAGGTATCCTAAAATATGATTTTGTACGTCTTATGTATTTACTTGCAAGAATGTATCCCCTACCAAACTTGTACACGCCGTTTAGACATAGGCTTACATAGGCTAACCCTAACCCTCACACGTCCGAATTTAAGGAAGTGGGGGTGATGGTGGAAGTGACGTATATGCCGTAAAGCAGTCGAATTTTGTAGTTCTTTTTTTTCTCGGGTTACTACCCGAAACCCGAAGCTTAAAAGTACGATTAAAAACGATACAGACCCCGTCAGGCTATGGCAGACGTGTCATTCAACCTATTGTAAGTCGATGTATCATCACAAGAGTCTTGAAAATATATTATGAAGGTTGAAAAGTTACCTAGTGCTGCTTTAATGCACTGAAATAAATTAGTTTCACTGAAAAAAGATTTATCATTTAATCAAGACAGAAAGGTCAAATTTTGGCAAGACAAAAGTTTTGTCGCCTATACAGAAATTGAACAAATTTACTGCAAATACAAAAATATGTCAGCAAATTAAGCAGTGGTGCTGTGAGATCCAAATTGAATATCTTGTATGACTTCCATGAGCTTGAAGGACTGCATCCATGCGGTTTGGCAAAGATTCATACAATTTATTGATGAAGTCATCAGGAATAGCAAAGAAAGCAGTCTTGCATGCCTCCCAGAGTTCATCAATATTCTTTGGTTTCGTCTTCCAAGCTTCCTCTTTCATCCTACCCCACATATGCTCAATGATATTCATGTCTGGTGACTGGGCTGGCCAATCCTGGAGCATCTTGATCTTCTTTGCCTTGAGGAACTTTGATGTGGAGATGGAAGTATGCGATGGAGCACCATCCTGCTGCAGAATTTGACCTCTTTTATGGTTGGGAATATAAGAGATAGCTAAGATTTCTTGGTATTTTAGACTATTGATGTTGCCTTCCACCCTGCAGATCTCTCGCACACCCCCATACATAACCCCAGACCATTTTTCTGCCACCAAACTTCACTGTTTTCTGGGTGAATCTCGGATCCATTCGGGTTTCAGTAGGTCTCCTGCAATATTTGCGGCGACTGTGGTGTAATTCAACAGAAGATTCATCTGAAAAATCCACCTTCTGTCGCTTTTCCAGCATCCATCCTTTTAGCAGGCTGTGGGCCTTGGCAAATGCCACATGGTTTTTCAATTGTCTTTTGTTTAGTGCTGGCTTCTGGGCACTGATTTGACCATGGAGGCCATTTTGAGACCGAATCCAACAAACTGTTCTGGTTGACACAGGGACTTCAGGTGACCAGGTCTCGTGGAGCTCTGCTGCAGTGGAAAATGGGCGGGCCTTGGATTTTCGAGCCAATAAACGGTCCTCTCGAGCAGTTGTTTTGCGGGGTCTGCCTGACCTGGGCTTGTCAAAAACGTCTCCAGTCTCTTCAAATCTTTTTTTTTAATCCTCTGTACTTGACGCTGAGACGCATTGAAGGTGTCTGCCACATCAGCAGTGGATCTGGTCTTCAGCCTCTTGATAATCAAAACTTTAGTCTCAGGGTGAATCTTAGGCATGTTTGCAGAGGTCTAGTTGCTGTTGATGTGAAGGTCTAGTGTACTGGGGTTCTTTTTAAACAAACCTGAGACCTAATTGATCCATTATTAGTCACAGGTGAAGCTCATATGACAAGGCGACAACACTTATGTCTTTGCAAAAATTTACTCAATGGGCTTTACCAAGCTGTGAATATTAGAATACTTTTTGACAGTTTTGTTTTGCACTGAAACATTATTACAAAAGCTGTTGGGATTAAAATGAGCCATCTTTTGTAAAATAAATCTTGATTAGAAATGTATTTAAGCGGCACTTCAGGTCAATTTGTACACAAGTGACAAGACTTTTGTCAGGGACTGTACTTCTGGAAGGGGTCGAAAGTGAACAAGCACAAAAGTTTAAGACCCCATTTACACCTGTATTTAGCGCCGTCCACTTGTGATCCGTTTGACCAAAATGCATCTTAATACAAAGTGTACACAGGCCCTTTGAAAGCTAAAAAGTCAACCATTTAAGCCATAGTTCTTCATTTGTCCTATTTTTAAATAGGATATTTAAATGATCATGTATTATTTTCCTATTATGAAATTCAATATGCTTTTATTATTTGTCTGAGCAAAAACAGACATTTGGTTTAGAGCTTACAGCAGATTCAGGTTCGTTGGATCACAGGACTCACTCTTCTACTGTGAATAATTTGTCATCCGAATCCACAAGTTTAAATCTGCATGGCTCCTCATTGATTATTTACAGATTTCCTTATGAGATACAGTTACCATCCGAATGCTGAGATACACTTTAATATTGTGATATGGATTATGGATGGATTGATGAATAAAAGGACTGACAGTTCGTTTGTACACAGAAGTGCAGCAGATATGTTAATAGCTGTTCATTTCTTTGCCTCATCAGTGGCATTCCTCTTCAACTGGATTGGCTTTTTCCTGTCCTTCTGTCTGACCACGTCTGCAGCTGGGCGCTATGGGGCCATCTCTGGGTTTGGACTGTCCCTGGTCAAATGGGTCCTGATCGTCAGGGTATGACTGGATACTATTGGCCGGTTCCACAGACAAGGCTTAAGCCTAGTCCCACACTAAAATGCTTGTTTTAACTGAAAGCAACTTGCACTGACATATCTTCCAATATATCAGTGCCATTGTTTTGTCTCGAGATGCACACCAGTTAGGTTTTTTTCCTAAAGCACATTTATAAAAGCTACTTAAATGTCTGTGAAACCTGGCCTATATCACATAAATCTTATATACTCATTACATCATAATGGTAACACTTTACAATAAGGTCTCACTTGTTAACACGTTAGTTACTAACAATTAGCAATGTATTTTATACCAATTAATAATCTTTGTTAATGTTAGTGAATAAAAAAAGTCTTTGGTCATGTTCGTGCACAGTGCATTAACTAATGTTAAAGAGGATCTATTATGCTTTTTTAGATTTTTTTAACTTTCCTTAGTGTGTAATTTAGCATGAAAAAGTAATTTAGCATGAAAAAACAATATTCCTTATTTAAATAATAACTCCCAAGGCATATGCAAAATAAAAGGGCAAGGCCTGGTTGAGTTGCATTAGTTGTGTGTTGTAACAGTTATGATAAGGGGCGTGACATTTCTGAAACACGCTCAAAGTGGTTGACCAATCACAACACACTGGTCAAGCCAACCCACATAGAGACCAGAACTAGTGCTGGGCGGTATGACCAAAAATGTATATAATTTTTCAAAGTTATTATCGCCCTGTGCATAACCAGGGCTGCGTTCAGCCCCAATAAAACGTTTTTTTGAACAGAAGCGGTGCTGCGTTCAACACCCTGTTCTGATGACGCAAGAGTTGCAACTATGGCAGCCGAGAAGGCCTTTCTTTGTGTTCTTTTTGAAGAATTTTTGGAGCCTGATGAAATCGATATATAAATACGTTTATTACTACAAAATACATGCAATCACTGCCCTTGCCGTCCAGAATAAAAGAGAACTTCCCCATCCCATTTAATTAACTTTTTTTAATCTCCTGGTAATCAATTCTAATTTAAATAATTTTATTTAGAGTTTATTTATAGTTCTTACTTTTTAAAACCTTGTATTTTCTTTCTCATTTTTATGTAAAGCACATAATTACCATTGTGTATGAAATTTGGTATATAAATAAACTTGCCTTGCAATGAAGTTAAAAATATAAACTACATCATTATGTTGATATGCGATATTTTTACTATAAAACTCTTACGACAATCACGTCTTCTAATATCTTCAATTGTTGTGTATACCAAGCTGCAGCGGACACTTGTAAACAACTTCACTTGGACCCATTGTGTCTCTTTAATACCACATGGTTTATATACATGTTGCTGCTGATTGGGCTGACATATTTGACACACCCACCAAACGAGAGAAAACGTATCTCAAACCTCTTGCACACCGTTTCCAGGAAACATGACGTTCAACCGGAAACCGTGGCAAAACGTTGCACACCGGTTTGAGCTTTGAACGTGCCCCAGGTGTTAACCACATTTTCTAATAATTGAGAGAGTAAATACTGCAGTAGATTGACTAGAATGCCCTATTTTACTGTCATGATGAGTGAATATTGTGGAAGAATTCCACACTAGAGTTAATACACTCTCATTACAGACACCTAAATATTAAAATATGACCACGGAGAGAAAAAAAAGAGTTGATGGCACCTTAAGCATTTTAAAAATCGAACCCTATATAACAACAAACTGCCGAAACGAGGGAGAAACGCGGAAGAACATTTAAAAAGTCTAAGGATATTTCAATACATGTCTATTTGTTAACTTACATCATTGTCTTCCGTGTAGCAGAATAATCCATCGTGTCATCGCGGTCCTTTGCATACATTTCATTTGAAGAAGACGTGATGAAATATGTGCGCATACATGCTGCTGGTTCATGTTTAGAGCACTGGAGTATATGAAATATGTCCATAAAAAAACTTAAGCGTGCTCGCTCTGGTCTATATGTGCTATAATATGATCCATGTGGAGAATGCTGTTAATCTCATCACAGAGCTCCGCACAGAAACCGCTCTCTCGCGCGCGCCGCATGTAATTTGAATTCTCCGCTGTAATCAAAGACTGAATCTGAAATCGCCCCTTATAACCTCAAATAGGGCATTACTTGGAAGGGACAGCCATTTGTAGTGGTGAACGAAACCATAGTGGACGTTATTGAGTGCATTCATTTAATCCCACATTGAACCGCAATAACGAGTGTACAGCCGATGTACACACAACAGCTGTCCGAATTCACTCACTTGTTTTCATTCACTCCTTCAAGTGAACAATATAAGGAATAATGTCACAGTGAATGAGGCTTTAGGGGGCGATTTCAGATTCAGCCATAGGCTGTAATGCGATCTCAGCTGTGATCTCACTACAGTGCAACATTGAAACGGGACCCCTCTCAAACAATGACGCCCTGCGCCGCGTTCCGAACGTTGTTTAAGTGACATATACCGATATCGCTGTATAATCAAAATTCATATCATAACAAAAATAAATACCGGTATTTGGTATGAACCGGTATACCGCCCAGCACTAACCAGAATTTAAACCAGGGGTGCAAAGCTCAGTTTAGTCCCTACCCTGCTCCAACATACATACCTGTAGTTTTCAAATAAGCCTGAAGGACTTGATTAGCTGGATCAGGTGCGTTTAATGGGGGTGAAGCGCAGCAAACTTCTGTATTCTGTAAAACAGGTTGCATAGCTTCTGGTGTTTTATATGTGCTTTGTTAAATATAGAGCTGTTTTACTCAAGATACCTTCAAAGGAGCGAGATGAGCACAATCCATGTCCATCACATATGCAGATTGATATTTGTAAATAAGCGGATGCGATGAGACTAAAAGGCTTTATGCTGAACATCACATGAACACTATAGAGTTGAAACCAAACTCTCCTCCAGGAACTGAGCTCTGCACCCCTGAACTAAACAGAGCGTTACTGACAGACTGGGAAGATGTGAAAAATATATTTTTTTGAACATCCACATATGACTTTGGAAAAGGGCATATTACGATCTCATTAACAGATTTTTTGTTAATAGTGAATGTTGAGATTAACAGAAGTATTGTTCAATTTAGTTAATGTTAACTAATGTGTTAACACTGTCTGGCCAATTGGGTTTAAATAGGCAAATGCTTAAGAGGCTATGATTGGATCATTATTACAGTGATTATTATGTTTCTAGCATGTTATATGTTTGGCAACAGTTCTTCTAACCCTAATTGATGGAGTGTGTAGCTTTTCGTTTCTTAAACAACCGTGTAGGAAGACACATCATGGACATATTCATCAATCAAGGTTCATCAGGCTCAAAATAAATTTGTTTCAATCGGACTGAAATCTGAATGTAGTGTTTACATGAATGCTAAACAAAGTGAACGGGTTGATGTGCGCGTTTATATCTTCAAATTGGAATAGATTTTTTTTGACATGCGCACACTGCACAAATATCCAGAGTTTCCCGCTGTTTGTAGAGATGTTCCGATACCCTTTTCCCCTTCCCGATACCGATTCCGATACCTGGGCTCAGGGTATCGGCCGATACCGAGTACTGATCCGATACCTGGGTGTGTATCTGTATATACAGCTGTATACACTACTAGCCCTGTATGAATTGCTAGAATAATTTTATGGTGTGCTTCAGACTTATCCCATAATAAAACATGAACAAATAAATGGTGAACTAGTGTATTTATTACAGTATTTTTATTATCTGACATTCATTTGACAGTAATATTATTTTTCTTAAGCGAAAAAGAACTTCAAATGCAGCCACAAATCTAACACTGCAAACTGAAAAAGGTATTTTAGTTGTACAATATAACTGTATAAAAAACAGTGCAACAAATAAATGTAGGAATATTATATATATATATATAAGCAACCATCTAGGCATTATTATTATTAGTAGAGACGTATTATTATTACATAGAGACGTAGCTAAATCTACTGTACAGTAGTAGCCTAATATATTCTGTCAATTTAAAATGTTTTAAACCAAACTTTTATTTTGACGGGTTGCCAAGAAGATATTTCAGTGTCTGTGTTCCTTATATGACAGTTTTCCCAAATGAAACGGTAAATTCTCATGAAGTGACAGTTTATGCGTTCGTGTCCTCATATAGTGACCATAGACTGTGAATATGGACGTAGAGAAACTGGGGGAGGTTTCCGCTTGATAGTGACACACGGCAGAGATTACAAAGACAGCGGTGTGTGTGCGCGGGCGGCCGCCATCCACACAGAGACGAAATACTGCTAAACAGCCAGTAAACAGCGGACATAGCCTACTGCTGACGCGTTTTCATTTCTTCTTCGCTGCTCTAACAGTGGGTTCTTGTGGCAAAACAGCACAACTTCCTGTGTTTGCAATGCATTCGGAGCACCGAAGAAGAACCGCGCAGTGGTTAGGCAAAGCTTGCGGTCATAACTAGGTCGTTTAAGAAAATGGTATCGGATCGTTACATGGGTTCAAGTACTCGCCGATACCGATGCCAGAATTTTTGGTGGTATCGGAGATATTTCCGATAATCGGAACAACTCTAGCTGTTTGCGCATAATAACTATTCTCCTACATTGGTTCTTTATTTGTTTTAAACAGCGGACTTAATATTTATCCATTTCGGGTCTTAATTTGGAGGCGTAATTTGATTAAGCACATGAACCGTTTTGCTGTGCTGCTTATATTTATCACGCAGTAAAAATGCCCCTCCCCATGCCCAAAACCAGTCATCTGTGGATGAGAATACGAAACAAGGACTGGTGGGACGTTGTGCTGCTCCATTTCACAGACGCTGAGTGGAAAGAGAATTTTATTCAACAGGATGAACAGCTTGTTCCTCGCGTCATTACGCTATTTCTGTCATTGCACATGCGCAGTTCCAGTTCCAGTTTTCAATCCGATCAAGTGTTTACATGTCATCTCGATCGGATTAGAAAAGGAATAAACCAACCCTTTCAATCGGATCGAAATTGATTTCGGATTGAGCTCAATCGGACTGATTTAGGTGTTTACATGAAGGCTTTTCAGTCCGATTGAGCTATCAATCCGATTACTAATGGGTTATTTGGTTGCATGTAAACATAGCCACTGTGAAAGAATGGTTGGGAGGGAGCATAAAGAATCATTTTCACACATGAATTGGCACCTCTGAGTCCAGAACTTAAATTCACTGAAAGTCTTTGGGATGTGCTGGAGGAGACTTTACAGAGTGCTGGACTCTTGCATTGTCAATACAAGATCTGGACCAAAAATTGATGCACCTCTTGATGGAAATAAATGTTGTGATGTTATTTCCATCAAGAGGTGCATACATTTTTGGTCAAGGATGAAGACTTTCAATGAACTTAAGGTCTGATATAACATGCAAGAATCATCATAATCACAGCAATAATGATCCAGTCATAGACCATTTGCCTATTTAAATCCAAACTTTTTTTTTGCCGGGCAGTGTATAATGTTAACAAATGGATCCTTATTGTAAAGTGTCACCATCATCATACATTGTGGCAGTGGATTAATGTTTAAAGTGGTTGTATTTTTGTTTTGTTTTATTGCAATGTAATAAATTGCACTCAACCTTTTCTCTCTGTGATTAACAGTTTTCTACCTACTTCCCTGGATATTTTGATGGCCAGTACTGGCTGTGGTGGGTTTTCCTTGTTGTAGGTGAGTGTATATGTCTGCACATTAGTGTATATAAATGTTTCAATTGTTCGTTCATTAAAAAAAAGAAAAGAGTATAAAATGGAATATATCCTTACAACTAATGTTATTTTGAATCCACCCAGGATTCCTGCTGTTCTTCCGGGGATTCGTTAACTACTCCAGAGTTCGCAACATGGTGGATCATTCCATGTCCACCCTTCCTCGAACCCGCGTTCTTTTTATCTATTAGGTAAATCATAAGAAACTATTTCCTGGCTTTTAGATGGGTTTATGTGTGAGCATTGCATTAGGGGGAAACGAATTAAGACAACCTTTCTGTGATCTAAATGATTGTGGATATGACATTAACATGAAGGTGAAGTATCTTCTCTTTCTGATTTTGGGAATAGATTAAAAATCTCAGGATAATTGCAAAATGAACAAAACGGCAAAAGTCAAATCGAGCCGCCTACAGCTTTTTTGAATCTTCAGGACATAAACAACAAAGAAGAGTACATCTGCTTCAGACGCCCTTGCATTTCTCAGTTGTTTGCACAATGCGACTAATTACATTGGAATTTTTACTAAAGGATTCGAGTTCCTCCGACCATTTATCAGTGCTTAATTAAAGTGTAGACGTACAGTATACATTATGGAGTTTGAACTTACTTACACATGCATGTATTTGGCATTTCAAGTTTCAGTTGGCGGTGATGCCAAATTCGCAGTCACTGTTTGTTTCTGTGGGTTTTCTTTTAATTTGGGGGGGAAGCTGTAATTTTACTTTGTGGGTAAATCTAGTAACCGAACTTTCATTTGCGAACTAGAAAATGAGTATGTATATACAGTATACGAGAAGAGCGATATTAAATGTTATAAAGATGCACTTTTAAGATGTAAACAATACAACTTCCAGGTCCTTGTAAAGCCATGATCATAATGGGGCAAAGTTCATTCGAGATTATGTAAGCCTGTTTCAAATTACTCTCACAAAAAGGACCAAAATGCTCATTAAAAATAAAAGCTAAGCCTAGATTCATAGCAGTTCGATATATTAAACGGCAAACTGATTCAGCATTCAAGCACACCTGAATATGTAATGCGCTTAATCAATCAATGATCTGGTGTGAATAATAGAATGTTTTATGATGCCAAATGTAGCAGTAGATCTTTTTGTTTTCATTGAAGACTTCAGTATGAGATAGTGCTTCACAATATGTTGTTTGTGATTTGTATGTTTTACACCTGTCAAGTAACTTTTAATAAATGTAACATCTATGGCAACACAACCACAGATCACTTGGTGCGTTTGTCAGTTATCTACACCATACCACCACCAGTTTGGGCTCGGTAAGAGTTTGGAATGGTTTAGAAAGAAGTCTCTTATGCTCAACAAGACTGCATTTATTTGATCAAAAATGCAGTAAAAACAGTAATATTGTTTATACTTTATATTATTTTGATTTAAACAATCATAATGTTTCCGTCATGGAATAAAAAAATGAAAAAAGGTAGCTGCAACTTTTTATATCACAATTGTGACGTTTTCTCACAATTGTGAGTTATACATTTAATTCTGAGAGAAAAAAGACGTTCTCACAATAACTTGCAATTATGGGTTTATAAAGTCTGAAATTTAAGATATACAAGTTTGCAATGGCATATCGAATTGCGAGCTTTAAAAAGTAAAAAAAATAAAAATAATAATAATTAATTGGTGAAAACAAGCTTCCATAGTTTTTAGTATTATAATATTGTAAAATGTAATTTATTCCTGTGATGGTAAAGCTGAATTTTCAATTGTCTTCAGTGTCACGTGATCCTTCAGAAATCATTCTAATATGCTGGTTTACTGAAACTATTACTATCAAATGTTAAAAACAATATTTTTTGTGGAAACATACATTTTTCAGGATTATTTGACAGCAGTTATTTGAAATGGAAATCATTTGTAAAAGTCATTACTGTCCCCTTTGATCAATTTATTGCCTTCTAGTTGAATAGAAGTATTATTATAAAAAAATTTTTTTTAAAGGAATCTGATTGGCTTTTGAACATTTTACTTCACATTATACTGTTTAAACGCTTATTGCCATAATTTTTACATCCTCAGTTGAAGATGGATTGCAGATTTTTACATATAAATGTATTATATTTTATATATAAATCAATTACATATAAATCTATTATGTGTGTACTTTAATCCGTTCATTTTGGTGTCTTATGTATTGTCTTGTCTAATTATAGTAATGTTCACCTTTCATTGATTTACAGTTATTATAACCATAAATGAATATATATTTCCACGACTCGACACAGCACAGCTCACAGATTTATTGTTTAACATGATCCAGAAAGGTTCAATGACACTCTTGCTATTCCTGTGTTGTTCATAAAAAGAAAACAAGCATGATCAGACAAGTTATTATATATGAATAAGAAAAAACAACATGAAATGGCAAAATAAAAATGTTACTAGGCTATTACAGTAGTGTTTTAGTTTTTTTTGTCAGTGCATATTTAAATTGTTAATTTTGACGACGTTTATATCCAAGAGTTAGTAAACTTCTGTCTACATATATTGTATATTATACTGCGTTCACGCCATGATTACCGTAGTCTCAAGATGACAACATGTGATGTTCCACTCGTAGCTTGGACTGGGAATTATGCGCTTCTATGGTAACACTATCAATGTCTAAATAAATCTGAAGTGGTCACATGGTACAAGTAGGAGCTTGCAAGCTGTAATTACGAGCTCTACGAGGACGAGAACCATTTTTACAAGCTGAAATCTCATAATTACGGCGTGAACGCTCCTTTTCTGCCATAGCGAGTTGATGTGTAGTTAGTAGAGTAAACCTGTGACTTGACCGTGGATTACGTTTATTCTATGTGATTTAATATATTTATGGTCAGTTTTCAGGCCTCAGTCCTTTGCCTGGGCCACCTGTCGTGGGAGAAAGAAAATAGCTTTCTGTCCAATATGTGTCCTTGGGCCACGTTTCATTTTTCCATTCTTTTTTATTCCGACATACCAGTTTTCACCATGATTCTGAGACTGATATGTGTTGTAGTGGTTTTCCTCCATCCTCTCCAAGAAGTAACTTTCATCCGTTACTAATGACTGCAAAGACAGAAAGGCACACATAATAGTTGTGCAAAATGCTGATTTAACTCTTTGTATCAGAAAGGTTTCTTTATACTTACTGAAGCATACAGCTTGCCATCTTCATTCATGAAGAGGTAAAGTTCTGTCTCTGCTCCTTCAATGACCACCACTCCCGGACTTGTTGCTTTTATCCGCAGTATGCCTTTAAAAAAAACATACACCACACACACAGATACACATGAGAGGATTACTGAAAATGAAACAGAACAATCGCAGATTCCAGAACAGTGACCCACATACTGTACAGCATTCCATGATTACAAAAGATCAAGGACAAATGTTTTCAGGGATGAAATTAAAGGTTTCAAGTCAGATGATTAACAAGACTAGAACCATGTCTTATAGCAATTTCAATTTTTAATTCAGGTTACAGGTTTATGTACATGGTTTATGTAAAATAGAGATGTATTTTTAATATACACAAACCACTGAAATGTGGCAATATTTATAGTATACAGTCAGTGTTGGGGAGTAACTAGTTACATGTAACAGTTACATAATTTAATTACAAAATGTATAGTATGTATAATATTTAAAAATAATTTCATCCAGAAATCTGTATTTAAAAGGGTTAGTTCACCCAAAACCCAAAATCATTTATTACCCTCATGTTGTTCCAAACCCGTAAGAACTTCGTTCATCTTCGGAACACAAATTTAGATATTTTTATTGAAATCTTTGAGCGTTCTGACCTCTCCATAGACAGCAATTACCACTTTCAAGGTCCAGAAAGGTAGTAAAGACCTTTTAAAGTTAAAATAGTCCATGTGACTCCAGTGGTTCAACCTTAATTTTATGAAGCGACGTGAATACTTTTTGTGCACAAAAATAAAGACTTTATTCAACAATTTCGTTCTAGCCTGTGTAAGTCTCCTACGCTGTTTACGTTGTATCCCGCGCATGCGCCGTGGTGCTCACGTGAATAGCATCAGCTGCCGTAGATCTCGACAGCGCTGCACTATTTACAACATAAACAGCTTAGGAAGTAGAGAAGGAGAAGACTCAGAGTACACCTGACAAGAGATCAGAGACCATTCCTTCATACTGAATCTCTCCAGAGCCATGTTGGTGCTTCTTCTCTTCAGTTCCGTCACTCATTCTCTATAGGGTTCAGGTCAGGGGAATGGGACGGCCATGGCAAAAGCTTCATTTTGTGTTCATTTTGTCAGCGACACATTTTTGTGTTGATTTTGATGTTTGTTTTGGATCATCGTCAGGTTTTGATTCATCATCTGTTGGTATTTGCTAGATTCCATGATACCATGAATCTGAACAAGATGTCCAGGACCTCCAGCAAAAAAAAAATAGGCCCACAACATTAAAGATCCAGCCGTATTTATCCATGGACATGGAGGACTTTTTATCCCTGTTTGCACCAAACCCATCTGGTGGCTTTGCTGCCAAAAAGATCTTTTTATAGTTTCATGTGACCACAGAACCAGGTCCCTTCTGAAGTTCCAGTCAAGTTTGTTTTTGTATGAGCGAGGAGGATTTTTCTTGAAACCCTCCCAAACAACTTGTAGGGGCTTTGATCATTTTAAGTCTTTCTGACCCCAAGACTCCACTAATCTCTGCAATTCTCCATCTGTGATCCTTGGAGAGTCTTTGTCCACTCAAATTCTCCTCCCCTTGTGCATTAGGACGATATAGACACACGTCCTCTTCCAGGCAGATTCCTAACATCTTTAGTTGATTGGAACTTCTAAATTATTGTCCTGATGGTGGAAATGGGGATTTTCAATGCTTTAGATATTTTCTTACAGCCACTTTCTCTTTTGTGAAGCTCAACGATCTTTTGCTGCACATCAGAACTATATTCTTTGGTTTTACTCATTCTGATGGATGATTAAGGGAATTTGGCTTTTGTGTTTCCTCATATTTATACTCCTGTGGGACAGGAAGTCATGGCTGGACAATTTCATGTTTCTAAGTGCTAAAAAAATTAAATATTTATGGGAATATACTTCATATATTTTACTCATAAAAAATTCTAAGTGCCAAAAAAATATTTAACTTTCAATTATTTTACTACTTTTTTTAAACAAAAGATCAAAAGGATAAACAATGCAGATCTTTGATTCTGACCACAATTGTATAGTTAGTAAAAAATATTATTTTCTGGACAAAGCAAAATATAGTCTGAAAGAAACCTTTTTAAATGAAATTAGCTATATGTTCATTCTTAATTATGCATGAATAAATACACTATGAATATATGTAGCCTACTTTATTATTTTCTGTACTTATTATCATTCATTTGGGAATGATCTGCTAGCATATCCACCAGCACACACTGCGGCTTCTATTTAGCACCGATATACTGCTGTTTACTGCGGAGAAACACGCTATCATAACGCTGTGCGAACGAGTCATGCAGCTTTAGCCTAAGCCTACTCACTGTAGATGTTTTCCTCTCGAGCTCCAGCCACTGTCCCGTCCGGCAGGATCTGAAGGTGATATCCTCCATTCATACAGTACAGCCGCGTGAGCTTCTTATAGTCGGGCGGGTTGAATTTCACTGCAATATCGGCCTCAGTCATCATGCCTACAATTCAGTGATGTATTCTGATCTCAGCCCTGTCTGAAGACCGAAAACGACCGTGACTCAAACCTAGCGAGTTGCTTGCTTGCAGTTTTTTAGGACAGCTGCCTCGCAACGTGCATACGACGGCCGAAAATGCTGTCTAGATAGACAGCTCCGTTTGAGACACGGTTAATGCTGAAGCTGCAGGGGACGAGGGACGCTTTGTATTCATTAACCGGGACTTAAGACTTGCCCGGGCTGTTATTTTGTTTTTTGAGTAATGAATATCAAGTTACTCCATTTTCTTTTTAAAATGGCTTGCTGCATGCTGGTCACACACTGTCATTTTCTACCTCTATAGGTAACATTTTTATGGTTACACCTTGTTAAGGTGTCATTGTTACAGTGTAATTTTATATTAATTAACTACATATAGCTACTTACTATAGGGTTAGGATTTGGTTGAGGGTGAGTTGCATGTAATTATGCATAATTTACTATTATTTTGGTAAGAACATGTAACAAGGACACTGTAAAATAGTGTTACCCATTTTATTTTACACCGTCCTTATTACACATGTATTTACTGTAGTAACAGGAGTATAATTACCTGCGTCTAACCCTAAATCAAACCTTATTCCTAACGTAGCCTACATGTTAATTAATATAACTCAGTACTAATATGTATAATTACACTGTAACCCCACTATAATATAATTTGCCAGACAAATTATATTTTTCATAAAATCACTTCTCTGCCCTTTTGTCTGTATTCAGTTACATTTTAATTATGTTGTGATTTATTTTATCTTACATCACATTAGTCACATCCTCCAAATACATGGTATGACCAAAAAAAACCCCACAATTTTAAATATGGGCATGTTTGATCTTGAAGTAAATGAATGGATGGCGGATATTACTAATTCAAGGCTAGTACACTCACTGTGATGGATTGGTTTGTAGATGGATTTTAAAGTGTGCAGGCTGTTTAAATTCAAAACGGTGGACGGTTATCAGCACTTTTATTTTAGGCCTTGAAGGCCTTGCGACTTTTACCTTTTTAACTAAATCCAGGTTTAAATATGAAAAGCTGAAACATTTCACAAAAAAGGGGGGTGTATATCATGTCACCATTTATATCGCAAAACAAAATTGCAACAATATGCATTGTGGATAGCAGTGTTGGGGGAAGTTTCTTTAGTAATGCATTACAATATTGCGTTACTCCCAAAAAAGTAACTAATTGTGTTAATTAGTTATTTTTTAATGGAAAGTAATGTTTTGCTTTACGTTTGCGTTTTTTCACTAAGGTCATTTTTGCTTATTCGATTGGTGGGTTATCAAATGTCAGCAGCAAAGACATTGGTTAATAAAGTGATATTAAATACATAAAGTATATTTGTTATTTGACAAATTGCACGTTTTGCGTAATATTCTGAGTTTGCATTTCACTGTTTTAGTTTACAGCTACAATAACCGTCATGCTTACACAACGCCTCTGCACTTACTCCCAATTTCTCTCCACACGAGGACAGGAGAGCCGTCAGTCAGTAAATGGGAAAACTTGGGAACTTGCGTTACTTATTTTAAAAAGTAACAGATATTTTGTTGTAAATATAAAAGTAATGCTGTATTTTACTAGTTACTTGAAAAAAGTAATCTGATTACATATGCATTAGCCCCAACACTGGTGAATAGTTAACCCAAAATGAAAGTTTAGAGAGATTTAGTTCAGCATCAAATATGTTATGGCAGAATAAATATGGTAAACCCAGAAGGTCAGTTTCTATGTAATAATTATAAATAAAAAATCAAATGCATTATTTAATGGTTTACCTACACATGTTAGAAGAAATCATTCAAAAACCAGACCATTTTAACTCAGTTTTATTCCAAATATTGTCAGTGTTGTACCGTGACGGGTGAATTGTTACACCCCTACTAAAAAATTTTTTTATTTACTAGTTCTTGCCTCTTTGTTAGCTGACCCTCACCCCCATAAGAAGTGGGTAAATGTCTATTTTGGCAACCAAGCACATGTTGAAATGGCTGATAAGCCAGCCTGAATCACTGCATTAAGTTAAAGCTTTATGAAAATGTTAAACCCTTATGAATTTTTTTTAAAAGTATGCTTTATGTAGTAAGTATACCAATATTAATGCACTAGTAAACTTGTAAGTGTACTATTTTAATAGTGATTGGGACTAAATTGGCACACTTTTAGCATATACAAGTATACGTTTAAGTGTACTATAAGTGTAACAATAGTAAACTAAGTGAGTTTACTTCAACGTGTACTTTCATAAACTAAAACAAAGTACCACCATCAAGTATTAAAATAGTAAACTACTAATATACAGATGCAGTTCAAATGAGCGTAAGCAAGCTTCTATCACTTGTTTCTGCTTCTTCACTTTTGTTTTGATCCGGAGATTCTGTAGAAGATGCGTAATAGCGCACCCTCTACTACCGTATAACAGTGAAAACATGGATAACCGGGGAAAGAGTGAATTCGTTTTGAAGTAAATTACTACCACAACTACAAGCCAAGTATACTTAGAATACTTAATTATAGTTTTAAGTATATCTCGATCAAAATATTTGCGTACAAGTATAGGCCCGATATACATTTATTTTAGTATAAGTCGAGTATACTTAAGTGCAATTTCTGTGAAGTACACAAAAAGACTGAAAGTAAACGTTCTTATTTTTAGTTTGAAAGAAGTATACCAATAGCACACTTGAATAAACCTATTTTTCGTAAGGTCACCCTTGCTTTTGAATTCTGACAACACGACAGGCCACTGCTGATACTATAGGATCTAAGAGAACATTTTATTAGACGTTGCAAAAGATCATGTAAATACATCTGTTTATTTGTATCATATATATGTGTGTGTGTGTGTGTGTGTGTGTGTGTGTGTGTGTGTGTGTGTGTGTGTGTATATATATATATATATATATATATATATATATATATATATATATATATATATAATGATGTAGGAACAGGAGTGCAAAGGGAAAAGTGCTGCTCAGATATTGATTAGAATGTGAAAACTGATCGCTAATTCTGTACCACACAATGCAATGCTAAGCAGTTTGAAGCTGGAGATATCATCTGATTTTTATTCACGTATTAAACAAGATGTATAACAGAAAACATTATATTATCTTATCTTTTCCCTCTCTTGAATACATATACCTTTTACAACTGTTAAGATGAGCACAGTTTTAGATTGTACAAATTGAAAGCAATATATGTTTGGCACAGAAATAACAGTTTGCCACAATACAGGTGAGTAGAAATTCCCAGAGTTAACCCTGCTCCTGCGCCACAGTTCGACTGACTGAACGATCAGACAGCCAAGGTTAGTTTAATGGATTAGTCTAGACCTGATTAAAAAAAGGTTAAAAAACACATACACCGGCCGTAGAGAACTAGAGAAGTGCTGCAAATATAAATGAAATGGGCCTGAGTTGATGTTTGGTGTAGCTGAGCATGATTGTACTGTATCTGGCGATTCAAAAATATCTTGTCTGTATGAATTCTTAAAAGTTATAGTTACTGTAATCTGCATTCTTTGTTTTGGTTGTATACTGTGGCATTACTATGTAAGCCAGCGACAATAAAGGAACAATTACGACACACACATAAAAACAAAACTCATGTTTCACATTGCATAATTCCTATATGAATCAATGGGTGAAATTAATAAATGGCTTTCTTTGACATAAATACACCTTTCAGCAGAACAAACCTAAACCAGCCCCTTTAAAGCATTGACAAGGAGCGAAAATGCTCGATTTGCATTTCTCGACTGACCGATCAGTGTAAAAAATAATCGTTAGATGTCTTATAAATCCATGATAACTTTTATAAGGATCACTTTTTTGAAGTTCACACTGATTACAAAGCTGCCAAAAAAACTAAAGGAAAAAAAGCCGTTAATAAAATTACAAGTGCAAGTGGGTATAAAAGTACAATCAGCTATGAAGAAGTCCTAACACGATGGGTGGCAGATGTCTGGTGTGGACGAGCTAAAAAGGAAACAAGCTAAAAAAAGGCACATATTTTCCCTTTTTCTGTATATATGTAATTCTGTTAAAGACATGACTTGTTTGAAAACGGTGAAGATATGTTGTTATACAAAATGCATTTCATTTCTTCAAACCAGGCTGAAGCCGTTATCTCTGTACATATTATTTGAAATTAGCATTTTAAACTGTTATAAAGTATGATCATTGAAGATAATCTGACGTAAAAGAGAGAATCTGCACATAGTGGACTGTAAGTGCTGTGGTGCTGCATCTGCTCCAAAAATAAAACACATGTGATACTCTACATAGTAAGTGACCTTTAGACAATTAGATTTCCTCTACTTATAGTTGATGCTGGGAGTCAAACACCTGAGACGACATGTATGGGATAACCTTATCCATAAAATTCACGGTTATGTCATTTCAGTTCAACAGTTTGTTAGCTTTTTATAACGTGTAATTACCCGTCTCTTCGCCCGACTCTACTCTATTCTGGTCAATCGTGGAGTTCAGTGCTGGGTTGCATACCGTCCCACCCCTCGCCCTCCCTGCGCTGCAGCGCTCTCACTCTGCTCTGTCTTGGATGGAGTGAGAGTGAGGGGACGGGGTGGATGTTTAAGGCATTGTGTCCTGCTGCTGGGAGGAGATTCACTTCTGGTGAAAGAGCAGCGGCTTGACACTCCCAGCTTTGAATTTTGGTAACTGATTGCTGATGATCTCCGCAAGCATTTCGGGAAACTCCACGCTGAGGGTTTTATTCACGAACGTGTCGAAACAGAAGTTCAGGAGTCCACCCACCATCTGGAGAGATACAGAGGGGTTAGAGATTCAAACTTTGTAAACAGCACTTCTATTTCCAAGTGAATAGGGGAAGACGGTGAATCATGTTAGGGTATGATAGTATTGGTTAAAGGCACAATATGCCATTTTCGCCGCTAGAGGTCGCTTATTCAAAACAAAGGCGCAACTTCGTGGAATCATGGGAGTTGTCGCCTTCACCTCTACAGCCGGTGAAAAAGAATCTGACGATATTCCTGGAAGAGCTAATGTATTAAAGCTTTATTAACGTTACTGTAGTATGAAGCAGGGTGGGGCTGAAAGCCGTTGGAGCGGAACGAGGCCGCTGGAGCGATTGCTAATGAGAGACGAGCATAACACACTGCTCAACAGCAGTAGAGCTTTTATCATGCCGCAGACGACCACTTCCGCTCATGCGTATGTGGGGCATATTGCATACATTTGAGTGTGTTGAAAGTTGTTATAATGTGTTCGCTCGGCGGCTACTATGAGACACTTCTTGCACACTGCAGTGAGCTTGATCGATATTAAGCACGGTAAAGCATGGTACTTGTGGTCAATCAAGAAAACGAGATTTAAACAATAAGTCATAGAGCCCTATTTTAACGATTTAAGCACATGGTCTCAAGTGCATGGCGCAGGTGCACTTAGGGTGTGTCCGAATCCACTTTTGCTAGTTTAACGACGGAAAAAATGGTCAGCGCGCCTGGCGCATGGTCTAAAAGGGTTGCAAACCAATCAGAGTTTCATCTCCCATTCCCTTTTAAAGCCAGTTGCGCTTGCACCGTGCCGGATTTGCTATTTCCTTCACGTGCTGTCCAGGGGGAGGGCTTCGAGCTTGGAGTTTGGCCCAAACCCAGAGTACCCCGTGTATGTAAGTGGTTAGAACTAAAAGTGTGGAGAAGGGGTGGTGGAGGGATGCTGGTAACTATCAACAAATAGAGGTAAGACTGCTGCGTATATATTAGGCCTGTCGCGTTTGGTCGATACATTTGACTGTATCGACGCTGATAATTAGTCGACGTCAATATTTTTAGTCGACTGGGTAAGTTGGGTACGATATGAAATTGTATTAATACCGGTACTTAAAAACTGACAGCATTCTAATAAGAGCAGTATTTCTTCATTTGCGTCGATGTGTGACAGCAGGAGTGAGGACGTGTGTGAGAGCTCTGCTTCCACCGTTCACTAAACAATGGAAGCAGAACAGTCAAATATATACGCGCAGCTCAGGAAAAAGAACGCAACAGAAAAGTGCGGCGCGGCCGGGACGTGTTCGCGCTGCCGGACTCTGACCTGAAGCGCGTGCAGCCGCACACACGCCTTTCACTCAGACAGATCGCGATGCCAGTTTCGCAGATTATTGGGTTTGAATGGTAAATATGTAAAAATGCACGTCCTGGGGAGTATTCGGGTAAAGGCAGTCGGATATGTCTTTAGTGAACGTATACAGAGAAATCGGATGTGTTACAATGAATTTGCTCCGTGCAGCTCTTAGAGCTTCAGACCTAATATTCTGTGTGAAGCAGGGCAGGGCAGGAACATGCCGGCAAAGTGGGTTTTTAGGGTTTTTTAACCCTAAAAATATAGTAAAAAAAAATATTGTGAACTCGCCTCTGTCATAGCAGCCGTCGAGCGAACATCATAACGTCATTTTCAACACACTCAAATGTATCTAATATGATAAACAGAGCTGTGTTACCTCATACTCATTACTGGAAAAGCGGAAGTGGCGCCGGCGACATAGTAAAAGTCATAATAAGAGTCATAATAAAAGTCCAGTGTGCGACTATGCCATAATAACAGTCCCGCTCTTCAATCGCTCTTGCGGCCTTGCTCAGCCCCACAACACTCGGTCCTGCTCTGCTTAATACTACTTAATTAATACTAATACTCTTTTCCACCGGCTGTGAGGTGAAGACCACATGTCCCAAGATTCTGCGCTCAAATGTGGCGTCATCAAACTACGCCTTTGTTTTGAACAGGCGACCTCTAGTGGATGGAAAAGTTACATAGTATAGCTTTAATCCAAAGATCTTACATTTATTACAATTAGTTTTTAAACTAAAACAATAATTTATGCAACAAAAAGATAAACAATAGACATTTGCTCTGTTTCAAAACCTAGTGAGTTGCCCCAGTAGGCTGCATCATAGAAAAACTCCTGATGTGAAGGCTGTTCCAAAAAGCAAGCATAAATATTATATGCCGCCTTATAGGATTCCTTTAAGGTAGCATTGCATATGTACTTTGCAGAGAAGGGAATCCCAAAAGGAATCCAAGAAAAATCCAAGATAGCTTACAATATGTATTTCTTTCAATGCTGAAAGTATCAAATTATTTTACTATAATATATAGTATAAAGATGATAATTTTGTAGTATTTAAAGGATTTAATATATTTGATCCAATATTTGTGTGTGCCATGTATTTTCATCCTTATTAGAGAGTGTTGCATCATTAGCATAGCAACATGCAATGCTCTACTGGGATAAATTGCTGAACTGAGTCTCCCGAGCGGTATTAGTATGACGCACAGTGTTGCTGCCTATGCACAGTGTTCTCAGTTAGGATGCTGCCTTATAATGTAGCCACCTATGTAGACAGGAGACAGCCAGGAAGCTCACTAGGGTTTGGAGCAGAGCATTAATTAGGATGAACTGCATTACATCGTGCATGGAGTCCAGTAGCTTAGTGAGCTGATAGAATCGCTGCCAGTTCTGGCTGGAGTTCTCCTCTCTCTTCACAATGGCCTTGCCCAATTCTTTAATGTAAGACATTCGTAGCTCATCGAACACCGGCTGGCTCTTTAAACCATCCTTCGGTACTGAGAAACCACAAAAACATAAAGATTTTGTTATGGTTCCCTGTAAAATCATGTTGCTTTTTTAAGCTCATTTGACACCGCATGAATAATTCTGCTTTTTCAGGGAACCCGAAACCATATACAGTGAGGAAAATAAGTATTTGAACACCCTGCTATTTTGCAAGTTCTCTCACTTGGAAATCATGGAGGGGTCTGAAATTGTCATTGTAGGTGCATGTCCACTGTGAGAGACATAATCTAAAAAAAAAATCCAGAAATCACAATATATGATTTATTAACTATTTATTTGTATGATACAACTGCAAATAAGTATTTGAACACCTGTCTATCAGCTAGAATTCTGACCCTCAAAGACCTGTTAGTCTGCCTTTAAAATGTCCACCTCCACTCCATTTATTATCCAAAATTAGATGCACCTGTTTGAGGTCGTTAGCTGCATAAAGACACCTGTCCACCCCATACAATCAGTAAGAATCCAACTACTAACATGGCCAAGACCAAAGAGCTGTCCAAAGACACTAGAGACAAAATTGTACACCTCCACAAGTCTGGAAAGGGCTACAGGGAAATTGCCAAGCAGCTTGGTGAAAAAAGGTCCACTGTTGGAGCAATCATTAGAAAATGGAAGAAGCTAAACATGACTGTCAATCTCCCTCGGACTGGGGCTCCATGCAAGATCTCACCTCGTGGGGTCTCAATGATCCTAAGAAAGGTGAGAAATCAGCCCAGAACTACACGGGAGGAGCTGGTCAATGACCTGAAAAGAGCTGGGACCACCGTTTCAAAGGTTACTGTTGGTAATACACTAAGACGTCATGTTTTGAAATCATGCATGGTACGGAAGGTTCCCCTGCTTAAACCAGCACATGTCAAGGCCCGTCTTAAGTTTGCCAATGACCATTTGGATGATCCAGAGGAGTCATGGGAGAAAGTCATGTGGTTAGATGAGACCAAAATAGAACTTTTTGGTCATAATTCCACTAAACGTGTTTGGAGGAAGAAGAATGATGAGTACCATTCCAAGAACACCATCCCTACTGTGAAGCATGGGGGTGGTAGCATCATGCTTTGGGTGTGTTTTTCTGCACATGGGACAGGACGACTGCACTGTATTAAGGAGAGGATGACCGGGGCCATGTATTGCGAGATTTTGGGGAACAACCTCCTTCCCTCGGTTAGAGCATTGAAGATGGGTCGAGGCTGGGTCTTCCAACATGACAATGACCCGAAGCACACAGCCAGGATAACCAAGGAGTGGCTCTGTAAGAAGCATATCAAGGTTCTGGCGTGGCCTAGCCAGTCTCCAGACCTAAACCCAATAGAGAATCTTTGGTGGGGGCTCAAACTCCATGTTTCTCAGCGACAGGCCAGAAACCTGACTGATCTAGAGAAGATCTGTGTGGAGGAGTGGGCCAAAATCCCTCCTGCAGTGTGTGCAAACCTGGTGAAAAACTACAGGAAACGTTTGACCTCTGTAATTGCAAACAAAGGCTACTGTACCAAATATTAACATTGATTTTCTCAGATGTTCAAATACTTATTTGCAGCTGTATCATACAAATAAATCGTTCAAAAACCATACATTGTGATTTCTGGATTTTTTTTTTTAGATTATGTCTCTCGCAGTGGACATGCACCTACGATGACAATGTCAGACCCCTCCATGATTTCTAAGTGGGAGAACTTGCAAAAAAGCAGGGTGTTCAAATACTTATTTTCCTCACTGTATATGGATCAAGTATCAATGGCTTCTAAAGTAGCTCACCTGTGCTTAGGAGAAGAAGGACTTTCATGCACAGGTACTCCTCATTGGACACTTGCAGTCTCACAAACTCATTGGAGATCTTCAGCATCTGTTCACACTGATCATTCATGTAGGGCAACTTCATCCTCTCTCTGTGGACCGACACAAATAACTCTTATTTGGGCTTATACGGGCAGTTCAACTGCCAATGTAAATATGTTCCTATAAAACTGATCCTTGGTTAAAAACCTGGGAATGTTTGCTTTCCCTGTTGAAAAAAATCACATGCTGGTTAGGTATATTTTGAAGCATGGCAGCTGGTTTGAGCTGGTCCTTTGTTGGTCATGAGCGGTTTATAAGCTGATTCTGGAGCTAGTTTCTTAGGATCAGCACATGACCAGCTTAAACCAGCATGTGCTGTTTTTTTCAACAGGGTTGTTAAAGCACACGGGCTGTTAAATGAGATACATACTCATTGATCACTAGGTCTGGTGCGAAACACAGCATGTTTCCATTACACTGTTGGTATGATCTCCAACCTAGTCCAAAAGACATGAGGAACAGCCAGGAACATTGCAGGAGGGTCATCTGATCATCCAGGTGAAGGTTCCGGAAGCCTAAAAAGAGCAAAATAGAGTTTTTTAGTATGTTCTGCGGTTGAAGATCTTTCACAGAACTTTTTGAAGACATCGCAAGTTCTACCTGGCAGAGCTTTGGCCCATTTGACCGCAGAGACCACTTGCCGGCCGCCCAGCCTGTTCAGAGTGGTCATGAGGCGTGTGGATGTGTCCGGTATGGTGCTGTCATATCCGGCATAGATGGTGTCCGGCTCGATGGCCTTTAGTAGTGACAGCATGGTGGGCACCAGCTGAGGCATGGTTTTGGGTACCAGTGCCCGGGCCTCGGGCAGTGGAGGAAGATTGCGCTCTGGAACCGTCGGCTGCTGGATTACCTTGCCTTTGCCCTTGCCCTTGGTTTTACGGGCTGAGCAGTGAATGAGGAAAGTTTACAATAGTCAATTCTCAAACTTTATGCATTTCCATTGACTGAATTTTACAATTGTTATAAATCTCAACTGACATTTAGGAACACACTGGTATAATTATGTAATAAATTCAACATTTCGTGTTACCCTCTAGGTTCATGCCTGCCATGAGGCATTTGCGGAAACGACAGGCAGGGCAGTTCTTCCGCCGGATTTTGTCAATGATGCAATCGTTCCGTCCAGCGCACAGATAATTGTGTTGCCCTATGAGAATCAAGTGTAGTGTGGATTAGACAGAACATCCCTCATCATGCACAGGAACTGTCAAACATGAATTTGCTACTTAAATGAACAAATGCGCCCAATGAACATTTCTGCAGCTAAAATATACGCTAATTAACAGAAATCGTATTCCCGTTATTTGTATGCATATTATCCAAATGCATTTCCTGTGTCAAGCAGAGATACATTTCAACACCCACAGAATAAAAGGCGTTTTGACAGAGAAATGACTCATAGTACGAGTCATTTGAAATAGACATGCAGCGAAAAGTCAGATCATGCTGGAAGGATGTGGTCTCAAACTCTGCATAATCAGGTAAGGAAAGACAGAGGCAAAGAATATCACATTTTTGTTACCAACACTGATTTGTTTTGATCACCATCCTTCAACCCTTGTGAAAAAGAAATGTGCTCAAATGTATTGTATGTGCATGTAGTGTCCTTTAAGCCAGGGGGTTTTCAAACTTTATGATGCCAAGGACCCCCAGATATGATTAACCTTTTTGAGGGACCCCCTTCCTAAAATCCATCTACCTTTATGTATGAAAAAAGCATTTAAACTGTTAGATAAATAGTAAATGTGACATTATGAATACAACATATTGTTTAAATGTTATTGTATAAGCAACTTTCACAATAATGCGTACTATGTGAAGAAAACTGCCTTACAACCCCAGTGAGCAAGATAAAGGGGACTATAGTGAGAAAAACTCACTAAAGATACAGAGCACAGAGGCGCTGGAAGTCAGTCACAGCTGGGGGTGCTGAGAGAAAGTCAGTCTATATAGTGACGTCACACTAAAAGCTCTATTCTAAGCGATATTCATTTTTTAGAATTAATTTGAATGGCCCAGATAATTTAGATTTAAGTTATTGACAATATTTTATACTCAATTTTGAACGTTGTAAACTACAACAGGCGGCAAACTTGAATACTAACACACTTTGTGTCGAAGCAGCCACAGCAGCAAACAACACTGAACTAATGCATAAAAACGGCAAATGCATGGATGCGGGTGAGAGATGTGACTCACGTCCAGGTTATTATAGTTTATACGAATGACAGTTCTGATACAAGCACTTCATACTGTACAGATCACAAATGTATCTGGATACCGATACACAACGTTCACTCGGCGGAGGTTAAGAGAGTCAGACTGTTTGTCTCTTGACAAGAACCAACATTGCCCAGGCAAAATTAATAAATGAGGCCCTTATAAGAACCCCACACAAGCAGAAAGCCATAACGATGATATAGCTGTAAAATGCACACAAAAAGAATAGTCAAACCCAGCTTGACAAACCCATGATACGCAATTGAAAAAGCAGCATTAACAAGTATGCAAAAATTCTCTTTTGCGACATGCTTAAATTCACACAGCGCTCCGTGTGTCTAACTGAAATTACGTCCCTCATTCACGTTGCACGGCAACAATAGTCTACATTTGATTGGTTAATACACATCTTGATTTTATTTGAATAAATTCAACTCAACTCAACTCAAACATATATCTGCACAGTCTCTTTTCATAGAAAAATCTCATATATTCCAGTATAAATATACAGTATATAATAATAATATATATATATTTTTTTCCAGCAGTTAAACAGTAGCCCACAGACAGGGGGTGCTGCAGCACCCTCAGCACCCCCACTTCCCGCGCCACTGAGCAAACATATACAATTTTGGAATGTATATGTCAAAAAAGGAGAGAAACATTTAGAAATGAAAGTTAGAATATTCAGTAGACTTTTTTGCTTTGTCATTCTATTCTCTGAAATTTTCTGGGGACCCCTTAGAACCTTCTGGGGGTCCCCGGACCCCAGTTTGAAAACCCCTGCTTTAAGCATATATTCTGAGCATATATCAAAAGAAAGAGCAGACCCTCCGCTTTCAAACAAAAAACTACTTTTTATTCTAGCGTTTTATCAACACTTAAAGGGGTGATGAATTGAGAAATCAACTTTCCTTTGAGCCTTTGGTATATAAAAGTTCATTGTGATATAAGAATATCCTGTATGTTTCAGAGCTGAAAACGTCCTTGTTCGTCAAAGAAAAGCTTTTATTGACACCAGGCCCAGCAAACGATCGATCTCAGAATATGTCGACCATTGACGTCATAGAATGCAGAAACGCCGCCTCAACAGATAAATGTACGCCTGCTTCTGTAGCCCCGCCCACCGACTCGTGGAGCTAAATGGATTGCCCTACCGAACAATAAACATGCCTGTTCCAGCTCACGTGTGTAAGACATTGCATGTTTGTTCGCTTCATTTCACTGCAGAATAGTTTGTAAACAAGATACAGGTCGAGACTGGATTTGCAGACATATTGAGATTAAAACACAATGCTGTGCCTTCTATATTGGATCCGAAAAGAATGACAGGAATAGTGCAACATACTTGCGTGTCACATTGTTACAGATCGTATTGATTATGTGTACGTGTCTAACTTAACATACCTTAGCACGCTGTCACAGTGTCTGTGTCATTAATGTTAATCAAACAACAAAAGAGAGAAAATCTCTCACTGCTATTGACTGAATCCCTTTTAAAACTTTAATAAGAATAAATGTATATTTAATTTACACAGTGAAGTTGTGTATTTTATACATTTGATTGCTTTATAAAACTTCTGTAGTATTTCATGTGTCTTTTTTCTATTATAGTTTGTTTTCCTATATGCTTGTAATGAGTTTCTTGTTCTTATCTTATTTAAGAGTTATGAAATTTGGTATCAGAAATGTTGATATCACAACCTTATTCAAAGCAAAAATAACTAAATCATGATATGTATTCGTCATCGTGAAATAAAATTACTCTCATATTGTGATATAATGTTTTGTTCATAACGCCCACCCCTAAATTGAGCAATACACTTTATCCATATTTCAAAGACAATATTAGTAATTATAATATTACATATGATTATGTAAGTTTAAAAAAGCACTCTAAAGTTCAGCTAGTTGCTTTTTATATAATTTAAATTATAATACATTTTAATTTATTTGCACTATGTATCAACAACATTATATTCAATTTTGTTTTAGAATATTAGTTCTGTGTTAAGTACTCTTTTTAAAATAAGCTAAAGTGTATTTCTTTTTCACAAGGGAAAGCACGATAAATACAGCAATAGCCACAGATATAAAACAAAGATGCAGGTGTATCAGGACTTCCTCACCTTCGACTGCTCTCTTGAAGAAGACTTTACAGCTTCCACAGGTGAGGACGCCATAATGGCAGCCCGAAGCTTCATCGGAGCACACCAGACAGATCTTGTGCACGCCGGTGCCGGACTTTCCAACAGCTGAGGGTGTGGCAGTGCCCTCTTCAGGTCTGAAACACACAGAACACAGGAATATATGTATATTAATCTACAGGAAAAATAGTGTTCAAAGATTTTTAATAATAATGAATTAAAGGGATAATTAACCCAAAAATGCCACCATTTATTCACCCTCAAGCCATCCTAGGTGTAAATGACATTCTTCTTTCAGATGAATACAATCAGAGTTATATATAAAAAAAATGTCCTAGCTAATCCAAGCTTTATAATGGCAGCCCAAATTCTGAAGCCCAAAAAAGTGCATCCATCCATTATAAAAGTATTCCACATGGCTCCGGAGGTTAATAAAGGCCTTCTGAAGCGAATTGATGGACTTTGTGAGAAAAATATCCATATTTAAAACATTATAAAATCAAATATCGCCGGACCGCCTTCCATATTCAACTTACGCATAAAGTGTAATAACGCCTCTCACAGTTCAAAATGCTTGCGCTACGTCCGACTTCATCATCGCGGCAGTTACGTTTTTCTCCGTAAGTTGGATACAGAAGGCAGTAAGCCGGAAGCTAGATATTTTACTTTATAACGTGTTAAATATGTATATCCAGTGGCGTACCGTGGCGTTTCAGTCAGGGCCTTCACTAACGATCAACACACCCCACGCCGCTGCCATAACAACACCATACACACACACACACACCGATACATATACAATACAATCATGCACTGTATGCACTACTGTTACGAACCCTGCTTTCAAAGTGCTCGTTGGGAAGGGGACAAGCAACATAAAAGGACACGTGAGACAAAAAGGCAATTTAACTATTTATTGATACCACTGCACTCACGTGTCACCGTTTAGGCAACTGGTGAAATGAATCAAAATCAACTCACTGACACAAATACTCTGTGTACAAACAAACAAGAACATCAAAAGAGACAGATATTACATTTACATTTATGCATTTAGCAGACGCTTTTATCCAAAGCGACTTACAACTTGGGGGTACATGAAGCGATTGGTCATGAAGAGTCGAGAAGCGCAATAAGAGCCTGAAATCCTGAGACCGTGTACATTGCTCAGTGTAGCACAGGCTAGAGTAGGGAGGGAAGAAGGAAGAGAAAGAGGAAAGGAAAGTTGACGCAGCCCGTCATCCAGTGGCCATAGCTTATTTCACATAGATTGCTCACAACCCGCGAAAAGTTCAAACGGTGGATGACATCAGCGGGGGGTAGCGCCGACACATCGCTGGGCCTTTGGGGCGTTATATCACTACACATCAAAATCTGATTGACTGATGACCCACGTCAGTCAAAGTTAAGATCCAATGGAAATTGGCAGCTTGTGCTGGTCCACGGAGCTGTGATGCGTTTAGATGATGAAAAAACAGCTCAGCCTCACAAAAAATAACCACATTCTTTCTGGAAATATATTTGTAACGTACTGAAATAGAGAGTAATTGAATTTAGATACGTTCAGACACACATTAATTTAATTATGTACATTTTGACAGGGCCAGCAGAGAAGGCCCTGATAGCCCACCACTATGTATATCTTACAAAAACCCATCGATTCGCTTCAAAAGGACTTTATTAACTTAAATGTACTGCATAAAGCTTGGATTAGCCAGGATATTTTTAAACATAAATATTCAGAATGTCATATACATCTAGGACAGGGATGGGCAACTCCAGTCCTCGAGGGCCACTGTCCTGCAGAGTTTAGCTCCAACCCTAATCAAACACACCTGAACCAGCTAATCAATGTCTTCAGGATTACTAGAAGGCTACAGGCAGGTGAGTTTTATCAGGGTTGGAGCTAAACTTTGCAGGACAGTGGCCCTCGAGGACTGGAGTTGCCCATCCCTGATCTAGGATGACTTGAGAGCAGTGGTGTAAAGTAACGAATTACAAATACTCTCGTTACTGTAATTTTTCTCAGGAATTGTACTTTATTAAGTAGTTTAAAAACAGTGTACTTTTACTTTAGTACATTTTAAGTGCTGTACTTTTACTGTGCTATTTTCCCTAAACCTGCCATCGCTACATTGTTTAATTTTTTCCTGTCAACGTGATTGGCTAAGGCGAATAATCAGTCCTGTGACTCCATGCGTCACGCGTGTGACACCATGATAGCGACCAGCCTAGAGTGAGAGGCACCCGTGCTTTATGAAAGGGGGTTGTTGCTGGTTACTGTATGATGACTGAAATCCTTAAACAATTATGAAAAATTGACTGCAGAATATTACATTTTCTAATACTGGTACATATTCTGTTAGCGCCGCATAAGCTCGCGGTGCCATCTGCTGGAAACACTTAATTTAGCTTGATTGTTTGCCAGGCTTCAGAGTGCACTAGGCATTAACGGATCATCACTGCTAGATTTGTGTCCCTTACATCGAATTCGCTCAGCATGTAAACGCATTAACCTGCTTTCTGTCAGCTTATTGAAGTGCATATTTTAATGTAATGTGTTCTCACATGGTGATTTTAAAATGTTAGTCCATGTATATAGCAAATAACTCTCATAAAACATCAGATTTATATTTAAATCAGGTTTATTTTTTAATTGCAAGCAAAAAATAATCAGTGGTGAAAATTGTTACTCGATTCTGATTTCTGATGTGTATTCTTTTTACAGAGAAAACATCCATTGAAATTAAAGCAGTACAATGAACGTGTCTTGAAAAGAAAGAACTCTGCTTTTTAACAACGCCTTGCAACATTTTTTTATTTAACCGCAAGAAAACCTCTATAGAATGGCTGTCATAAATGTTACCAGATTATTGGTTGCTTTCTCAAATGTTACATGGCTGTATTTTTAGTGCTAGCAGTCAAAAATAAAAACTTGGAGAAATAATGAAATACTGTTGGTGATCTCATGTTTTTTTGTTCTTACTGAGAATCATCCATAAAAGAGTAGGCTACATTTTTAATTTGAGAAGGTGGAATAACATTCATAGCATAATACTCACTACTCTTGAGTACTTTTAAAAGGGCTACTTTTAACTCCTACTTTGAGTAGTATTTAAGGACAGGTACTTTTATTCTAATAGCACTATATTTTTTGACGAGTAACAGTACTTTTACTTGAGTATGCTTTTTCAGTATTCTTTCCACCACTGCTTGAGAGTGAGTAAATTATGGTATAAATTTCATTTTTGGGTGAAAACACTGTTCAATGGAAATGACATAAAGGATGTTAGACTGGCCACCAGGGGGCAACAGCTGAATGTAGCCTAAACATTTAGCACTGCTCCACCTCCACACTGGCTACACGAAGCCACATTGCAACGCCTACACACGCATTAAGCGCGAGAGTAAGACAGAATACAAGTAGGCCTTCATAGTGTAGTAGAAATAAAATAAACAGTGGCTTGCATGCAAATCCATCAAGTGAAGCAATGCGAAAAGAAGGAGAGCAGAGTTGCATATCCTCTTTAGACAGCATGAATGTTTCCATGCGATAACAGATAACATCTGCTTTTATAACATCAGCACTCAGCGGCGTAGCTCATGCTAGCTACATTAAAGACAAACAGCTGAAGTATCATTATGATTTACGGTGTAGAAGATGATATAGGCTATAATTACATAGGAACATACCTATGACTCAACTGGTATAGATTTCATTTGTATATCACATAATTTGTACTACAGTTTATACATTTGCATTACAAATCAGCGGTCAGGACTGCTTTGCTGTATTCACATGTGAGAGAAACAAATAAACAATGGAGTAATGTGAAGATACAGATTTAAGACAAGGCAGATCATGTTTGGCACAAAGCGAAACCGGCGAAACTTATTTTGTTTACAGTTGTTAAGCAATGAAACAACTTACAGCATTACTGTAATACAGGACCCAGTTGATATGCATTTAATATTAGTTTTGCTGAGTCTATGACTCACGTGTTACAAAATGTGAAGTTGTTTTTGCACAGATGCATGATTTATTGCTTTGTTATCGATAATCTTATATTTTGGTTTGTGTCACTCAAGTTCCAAATAAATGATGATAACTCTCATTTAAGTATTTTATTGATATTACATGTTTAATATGCACTATATAAAAGTACACTCGCATTTACGTGATACATTTTATTGCCCTTTAAAAAAAGTGCTTTTTTTGCACTTTTATTGAGCTAGGAGTAATTGTTCATGCATGCTTGAAGTTGCATTTAATAGCATCTAGTTATATCTTTCAGGCTCAACCTGTTCTCTATAACTTAAAAATAAAAATAATAGCTTTTGCTGGTGGCCCGCAGGTCAAATGCAGCCCTGAGATTCATTTCGATAGAACTCCTCAAACAACAGTTTAACTCCTCATGGTTAATCTGGACCCCAAAATAAAGTTTTTGAAGAACACTGCTCTATTCAGTGGGTGAGCATTACAGAAAAGCTGTCAAGTACCAACAAAGAAAGCCAAATGAAGAGAAAATGTAGGATTATTAGGGTGAAAGTGGAGCTATATTAGATTTCTGCAGAAAAAACCCCCACTTTGTTTAAGTCACAACAAAACGCAAGTAGTGACAGATCTCAAGTAAATCTGAGTGAATCAGATTATAAAAAAAGAAAACAATGTAGGGCAGGGACTTGGTTCTGTGCATCAGTTGTTGATTGGAGAGTTGTCAAAAGTACCAACTTCGGGAACCAAGTCGATACTGAAATTGAAAAAATGTGACAATGGCCAATCAGAGACATATATGTTGAGTACGTGAACACAATGGCCTATAGACCCTTTTACAGCCCACGTGATCAAATAGTTGCGCGCGCATTTTGGCAACGGAAGTGGTGTTGTTCCCCAGTGGTTCTAACGTGTTAGCAACTCCGAAAGTTTATCAAAGCGGTTTCCCAGCATCAAAATGTCTGGCTGTTGCGTTTTCGGTTGCACTAATCGATATTCCACCAATGGGCTTAAGTTTTATAGGATTCTGACAGGATCGCGGCCGTTTCAGACATAATAAAAAATGCTCGCGTTATGCTGTGAGGACGTAGTTCTCTCGTTGGTTGATTATTATGGCGTTCCGAAGGGTTCTTTAATATGACTTTCGGCAGACCCAGACGACACGTTTATTGAGACGAGTGCATGTTGCAAAGTCATATTAAAGAACCCTTCGGAACGCCATACACAATTGACTTTCTTCTTCACTCATTCCTCTCAATGAACGGGACATTCAGGGTTGCCAGGTTTTCACAACAAAACCCGCCGAATTGCTACTCAAAACTAGCCCAAAACAAGCCCAATCTCGTTTCAGGGAGGCATCTCCAGTAAAAGTCGCAATTGGGGGGGGGGGGGTGGGGGGGGGGGGGGTGGGGGGGGGGTTAAATATGTGTTTTTTGGGCATGTTTGCCTACTAAAATTTGCATTCCCGGAGCTAATTATCATATAATTGGGGTCGCTTCAACCCGCGGACATGAAAAACAGCCCGCGGCAACTGTGTTGAAGTAGCCCAATTCCGAAGGGAAAACCGAGGACTTGGCAACACTGGATTTGCGTCTGTCTTATGCCGTGACGTCTGCGTCTGTGATTTTATTTGAGTGTGTAAATGCGTGTGTGAATTCTTGTTTAATCCCACAAAGATAATATTTGGGGCCTATATATATATATATATATATATATATATATATAAACTATTATTGGGGTTGTTATTGTAAATAACCCAAGCCTCATACATCGTTGTCTTGTGTCCTTGTCTTAGACTCTGAGTTTTGTGTCAGAAATTCTCCCTAGTCAATGTCATGGTATTTGACGTTCTGTACATGCCCACAGACACCGTATTCATAAACATCCAGTGATTTATATGCTCGTGATTTCTCTCGGGTGAACGTTCGGTTTCTCAACTAAATACGTATATATATATCCGGCCACTGTATATTTGGCCATCTGCTAACGTCTTCTATCCCAGTGGTTCCCAACCACGGTCCTGGTGGACCCCCAACAGTGCACATTTTGGATGTGTCCTTTGTCTGACACACCCACATCAGGTCTTGGAGTAGCTACTAATGAGCTGATGACCTGAATCAGGTGTGTTTGATTGAGGAGACATGCAAAATGTGCACTGTTGGGGGTCCACCAGGACCGTGGTTGGGAACCACTGTTCTATCCACTCCACTATAGTACACGGATCTGGTAGCTGAATACCATTTGATAAAATCAACTTTTTAAAATAACTTTCTCTGTCTGTGTTGCTTAATCCGCTCGCGTAGCTTGACAAGCTGCTGATTCTCGCCATAGTTTGTTGCCAAAATGCGCGCGCATACGTTGCTACGTCATCATTGTGTACAAACAGTAAAAGGGTCTATAAGAGGGGTTTAAGAATCCTTTCAACAGCGCTCAAAATCCAAGAGGGAAATGCTGGTATCATCACATTTTTAAAATTTCAGTAGTTCAGAAGTCGGTACTTTTGACAACTCTAGTTGATTGGATGTTGAAAAGTAGGTATGGCATTTAAAAATTAAGGCAGATGAACGTGAGTTTGCAGGGGTGGGTGTAAGCGACTAAATGATTGGAAAAGTCCTGCAAGTGTTACCAGACAGAAGTCTTTCATTTTCAATGAAACATTACAGTGTTTTCCAGTATTTACCAGCATTCTGGTGGCCCGCCACTGTCTAATCTGTCCTGCCAGTTTCATAATGAACCAAAATTCTTTTTACATTCTTCTCATAATAGCATAAAGCATATTAAGACATATTATTGTAATTTATCTAATGTAGTGTGAAGTAAAATAATATATTCATCTTTCATTTAAATTTATTTTAAAGTGCATTCGTTTTACACAATTTTATTGTCTTAGGGATAATAATTAAAGTATTATTATTATATTCGAATTGTTTGTCTTCCTACAACATCAGTGTGAATGTAATGTAGACTGAGGCACTTTATCACAAATACTAAAAGGTTTGAGTCCACTTTAAATCCAGGTACAAGTCAATGCAAAGACTTTTTTTTTTAACTGGAATTTTGATTGTTGATTGTCCCGCCCATAGACCGTAAAAAATATGGACGACGCAACTTCATTCCCTTCCGCTGACGAGAGTTGAAGCTTTCGGAGGCCACACATGGCGCTGACATGGGCGGGGTAGAGAGCAGGAAGTAGAGGCACGATTATCAAAAGCCCGCCCACACTCTCGCAGATGCAAAACAATTCATTATGTTGGTGTGAAATAAACAGTTATGGAAATGTAGAAATTAAAGCTAAAGCTCCAATCTTCTCCCAAAAATCCAGAAAAAGTCTGTTAGTGCCTCAGTGACAACTTCACTCAGAGAAGCCGTCAATCTCAGCTGTCAATCATGACGTCACACCCCCCGTTTTTATAGCATCAAATAACTAACTAAAACTAAACTTATTTTTTTTTTAAAACACTTGAAATGAAATCATCGTGATAAAAACTGCCTACAATGACAGAAACCATATTTAGGAAACAATAATTTGAAGTGTAATTTAATTGTTTAGTTTGTCTCGCGTCCATTGTAATACATGGAGGGGTGGGGTTTATGAGCTATACTGGGACCAACCACCAGGGGGCGATTGAGGCGTGTAGGCTTCAGTTTCTGAGAGGAGTGCTGCAGGCTTGGTCCCACCTCTGCTCCACTGTGATTGGACGGCTGGGTAAAAAGTGACAGTGATGAGAGCTGCATTTTACTCAAAGTTGAAAATTCTTCAAATCTCTGCAACCGGTAAAAAACTCTGAGCACTTAGCATGAATTAGATCTAGCGTCTCGTCAAGCTGCTGCCATTTTGAGGAAAAAAAAGACGATTCTCCAAAACGCGATTCTCCAATTGAAAAGAAATGAGCTTTGGTGGACACATAGCCTGAGATCCATAACATGCATTTAGAAAATAGATAAGGTGAATTTTCATTTCATGCCAAAGTCAAACAGCCTGACCTTGCAATAATGCATATATGTAATGTATATATTGCAGTATATTGTAGAATATGTGTTTGCAATTGATGAGACATCTCTGGCAAAAATCCCAATCTCTCCATCTTCTGTTTACTTATTTATAGACCGCAGCTGATGGCCACAAAACACGTGACTTCCTCCACATTACATATCCATCTAGTGACATATTGATTGGTCTCTAAAGGACCAGTGGGCAGCAAATCTCACATTCAGCATGTTTATGGGGCAACTTTTTAATTGTCAGATGCTAGATTAGTCTATTTGTTTTACTATCTCCTTAATACCAGTTTTAATCACCCGTTTATTTGACAGAAATGCCTAATTCTTGGCTAAAGTCTTTAGTCTCCCAGGATTGGAGAGCAAAAGCAGCAATAAAAAGGGAAATGGCTCTTACACTGAGGAGAAACACATGAAAACAGAAAGAGGAAGTTGAGCATGCTTACGAGATTCTTTTCAAGCCTTGAATAAGTTCTGATAAGACTACTGCCACATGAATTAGGCTACAAGTACAAACACACATTTTAAACTCAACTTCTTAAAATAAAACTACCAGCACATGATAAATTGTTCTAATCACAACACGAGAAGCACCATCTTTCTTTTCTTTTTTTTGCACAGATGACTCATCATGTTTGTAAAACATGAAAATGTGGGTTACATTTACTTTGCAACCAGTTTAACCACATTGGTTTGCTCAATCCGACATACAGTTACATTATCTGCATTCTTCTCAATGGAAATATCACTGAGGTAGCAAACCATTAATCATCAGCGCACCACAACGAAAATGTTCGAATGGTTGTACTCAATATTAGCACGGCTGTGAGTTGGCCGTTGGCACAAGGTTTTACCACAGTATGTAGCATATTCTTTCATTACATTATGCTTTGGTTTGTCCTACAGTTCTTTGCACGCATGCAGTTTAGACGGCTCCATTAATTACAACGTGGGAGTTTTAGTTTTGAGTCGCGCCAACGGCCTGCAGTGTAGACGCGGGGTAAGCTCTGCTCAGCCCAGCTGTGATGCAGAGAAAGTAGGTCAAAGTAGGTAGAAAGTAGGAGTGTTTCGGGCAGCTTGATTTCAGTGTGCTAAAGCACTTATAACACAGAGGTGATTTACATCCATTATCCACTTTTGCTGACTGTCAAGATTTCTGCTCCACTCTTCCGAGAAAAAGAGAGAGAGAGAGACTACCCTCTTTATGACTGTTGTTAAACTTGAGGTGGCTGCTGTGTCAAATATAAACAATGACTAACCAGTCTGATATTTCTAATACAGAGATGCAGTAGCTGGCATAACTTTCAGTGTAGAGGTCTGGGAAGCTGGTGTTTGGTAACAGAAACCAGTTAAATCTATTCCTATTAGAGATGCACTGATGTATCGTTCCATAATCAGTATCGGCCAATGATCAGGGCCGATTATATACTGTCATTCAAAAGGGTGCGGAAAAATGTGCCCCATTGCAACTCATACTGTGAGTGAAGAAAATCTCTGGTGTTGAATTTAGGGCAAGTTAATGCTACAATGATGCATTAAAAGTTTAAAAATAGCTACATAAAAGCAGGCTCTATTTGAACCTATGGGCCCTATCATACACGCAACGCAAGTGTTTTTTTTGTTGTTGCTAGTTTCGGCCCGACGCAGTTATCATTTTCATGTCCATCGCCACGTTGTTTAAATAACAAATGCACTCGCTGCCATCTGTTCGCTGTTCTGAAAACGAGGTGTGTGCAGGCGCATTGTTGGTTTTTTGCTATTTTGAGGCAACTGAAATCGACTGCTCCATTGACCAACAAAAGCCTGGTCTAAAGTCAATAGAGCAGTATTTGTTGTGTTATTTAAAGGGCGTGTTAGTAATATTCGCCTATAGGTGGGTACACAATGTGTGCTTATTACACACACAGGGACACACAGCAGCACACAAACATTTTTAAATATTCAAAATAAAAGGATTCCTCTCTGGAGAAGCGTTCAATCTTTCTGCTCGCAAATTCCGCCGTGTAAATAGCGAATCCGCCATGGTGTGAGCGCAACTGGCTTTTAAAGGTCCCATGGCATGAAATTTTCATTTTATGAGGTATTTCAACATTAATATGAGTTCCCCTAGCCTGAATATTGTCCCCAAGTGGATAGAAATGTTGATCGGTGTAAACCCGAGTTCTGGCTTTCGTTCTCTGCCTTTGAGAAAATGACAGGCCAGACGAGCCAATCCTGAAGTCTCCTGTTTTGACGTCCAAGCAGGAACGGTTACCTCCCTTTCCTCCGCCCAGAGAATCTGGCACGCCCATGCAAACACGCGAGATCATTAACGTTACTTGTGAACGCTGGCAGTTTCTCAGTGTTTGGATGTACAAATGAAAACAGAAGTCTTTCTTCAGTTCCTTCTGATCTGTGATCAGTGATCTCTTATGTGTAGCTAATTATTTATTATTCGTGCACACGCAGCGGCTTCTCTCTCTCCCGACAGAATGGTGTTTTCGTGTTTTCTATCTTGTGAGTCAGTGTTTTTGTACGTCCTCGTCGCGTCTATCGGTTCTAAAATGTGCATAGTCTTTTCTGTTTAACATCAGCAGTCACATCTTTAGAGATAAACCTCACACACGCCGAAGCTCGGCCTTCAATATCCCCGACCCCCAGTACTGCATCTGGCCCACAGCGGAGGCACCAAACGCGGCGTGAGATTAAGCAGAAGGGGGGTAAGCATGAGCATATCTGGGCTAGGCTAGCCATCTTTCCCCACAATAAACTGGATTACATTCGATTACTGTTGTTGTGTCTTTGTTTGCGCTGTGTAACGTTACTCAATGCGCGTCACTGACGCTATTCATATGATTGGAACATATCTAGAAATAATGCTATACTCAACACTTATTGCATGTGTTACAAAGTTGGTAGAATAATGATGAAGACGGACTCGGCGTGACTGGGACTCGTGTTTATTCAGAACTCTCAGATACAAACACAATAAACTCGCGCTGACTGACAGCGCTCTCATAACTCAGAAGTTACTATAAATAACTTTGTTAGCAATCGCTCCGTCTCCATGATGTCCGGTTCGCGAACGAATCATTCTTTTGAATCGGTTCTTTTTAGTGAACCGAACCAGTTCACCAAATCGGACTGAATCGTTCTAAACGGTTCGCGTCTCGAGTCAGCGCTGATCCATAATTGACTAAAGTTACTAACTTTCTGACATGAGTGACAGTCCCTCCGACTAGAAATAAACTAATAACCTGAAGTATATGCTAGTAACTACAACAGTTCACCCTGAACTGAGACTGAGAAGTGAACTCAGGTCCATCCGTCTCTGGCAGACTCGTGCCTGCTCGTGCCTCGTTAAACCACGCCCCCTCCGCTCATTTAAAATGCAAAGATGTCAGCCAATCACAACAGTGGGCGTTTTTACTGAAGTCTCACAGCAGACACGCCTCTTGAAGCAGGGCATTCAGCCACAGGGCAAACAGCAGTATAGAAAAAATGCCTTTTATTTCTAAATTATGACATTTTATGATGTAAAAATCATACTAACAATATAAGTACACCTCAGGAAACACTATAAAATAATAGAAAAATGCCATGCCATGGGACCTTTAAAGGGAATGGGAGATGAGACTCTGATTGATTTATTGCACGTTATGCCCAAAACACACCCATGACTCATTAAGAGACTAGGGACAATCCTTAGGTTGTTAAACTAGCAAAAGTGGATTCGGACATGCCCTAAGTGCACTTGCGCCATGCGCTTCAGACCATGTGCTCAGATCGTTACAATAGGGCCCTATGAATCCCCCGTAGTTCAAGTCAGGGTTTCCAGTCTGCAGTTTTTCCCTACACTAAACATTATTTGTAGCGCGCCTCTCATCCAATAATCACAAAGAGCTCTGTAACTTCTTTATTCGTTTATTATCACGAATTTGAAAACTTGCGATAAACCTAAAAGGACCAGATCTGAGGTGTGGCTTTTACAAAAGTCCTGAGTGAAACTTAATCGAGGATGGTCGCCCTGTCTGCAGAAATGTTGTTTTGAGTTGAAATATTTTCTCACTCACTTGAAATTAATGTGAAGCTTCCGCAAATAAAAGTTTGCAGCAAGTGGCTTTGTTAACAATATTATAGTAGTATTAATAGTAAAGTCTTCTGATTTCATTTTCAATACAAACAAAAACGGAGACGCAAGACGGCAAGTTGCATTTGAATGAAACGAGAGAGCACTGTGACACATGGATGTGCACTGTTATACAGTCCGTCCAATTTTTCGCGATTCGGCGATCGCAAAATCAACAAAATGTCGCATTTTTTTGCAATCCTGCATAATTCGTAATTTCACCGCAAAATAAATTGCAAAAACATAAATTTGATGACAAATATAAATTATATTATCTAATTCACTAATTTAATTTATGTATGGTCTGTGTGAAAGTGAAAGCGAGTCTTTCTCACCTGCCGTCTCACATAAATGCCAAGGACCGGGAGAAGTGATTATGTAAGATGGATGAATGACCAAACAAAAGTATGATATGCCGGATAGCACTAAAAGAGTTAATAAAAGTGCTGTATACCACAAACTCAATTCACTACTGACACACGGACCGATGTCAGACTGGCTGCAGATTCTGTGCGTGCAAGTATACCGAAATGGGTTCTATTTCTAGGCTCATTGCCCTTTGTACGATCAAATACACACATAATTATGCCTAAATGTCCATCTGGGCGGTTATGTCTTGAGTGAACAAGTTTGGAATGTGTCGGTCAGTTTTGAATTACTTTGTGCATTACTGTAGGTCTTAAAGGGTTACTTCAGTGATTTAGCATTAAGCTTTGTATCAGTAGAAACCCCGTAGTATACTTGAATTATGGTACCCCTCATGTCCCCTGAGACGAGATAATTATGCATTTTATTTCTGGAAAAAATCCTCAGATGACGCAAATATCGTCATTTTGCGTCATTGGAGGATTTTTTGGCCAGAGGCTAAAAACTACAGCCAGTAGAGGGAGCTGTTCTACATGATTTCAACCCGCCCACAGGGGAGAGATCTCACTCACAGAATGTTAATGCACTCGGCTCGGCCTCGGGCATTCATAACCGGAGTGCTGCAGAGCAAAGTGAGTGTTTCAACTTTCCAATGAATTCCTATGAAAGTTTAGCTTCACATATGTGATCAGAAAACACGCGCTGAGAATGACTGTCGCACTTATCTCAGCTCTGCTCAGATCTTACTTCGTCTTGTGCTGAATAAAAATCGGTTTCCTTCTGCGTTTGTCCTGCGACTTTCGTTCGGCTCACTCACACTTTATTGAAAATACACGTTCAGCTTTTAATTGTAGTGTTCATTCTCTAACGGAACTAAATTATTGTATTATTATGAAGATCAAAACGACGTTGGGGGAAGTGTAGGAGTGGCCTCGTAGGGCAGCAAAGCAAGTGCATTCTGGGAGTTGTTCTTTCATCTACATGAGACAAAAATACATTTTCTGTCTTTTCTCAGTCTAGAAAGCACCAAATTCAAAAATAAATATAGCTGCAAGCAGCCATACCGGGGCCAAGCGCAAAGAAGAAGACAAGACATGCCAAAATGGCTGGCAATGTCAGATCAACTGCAGCAATGAGCAATTAAAGACCTATTAAGGTGATTTTAGGCAAAATAGCTGTAAAATTATAAATACAGTCAATAATAAGGATTTAATGATTTATCACTTTCAACTAGGGGTGTAACGATTCATCTACTACATCGATGTATCGATTTATTTTCCTACGATCTAACTACATCGATCTGTGCTCGGCAAGTTGGCCTTCCGGACGACATATATCGATCTAACATCGTTTTAAAAGGTAATCAATCGATTGTATCGATCATAGGAAATAACGCATTGGATTTAAGCACGTCAGACTTTAAATGGATGTTTTTTCTTAGCACTTTTAATGATAACGGCGTTAAACGTTACTCGATTCAGTTTGCCTATCTGTGACATCATCGCAACGCACGCACCAGCAGCAGCGCTAAGAAAACAAAACATAGCATGGCGGATGGCAGAGGAGAAGCCAATGAGCGAGAAATTATCAAGCCACCAGGAGAAAGAGCTACCTGTACTTTCAACCCTGGCTAAATGTTACCTGTGCATTCCTGGGACCAGTGTGCCAGCAGAGCGAGTTTGTAGTACTGCTGGCGACATATTGAACGTACAGAGAAGTGTTCTGCGGTCAGATCATGTTGATATTTTTGAAAAAGAAATATGTAGAGTCATTGAAGAGTAGTTGGTTACATTTTATCTTTTGTTAAATATTGTTTGTTTATTAAACTGAGAGTAGTAGCAGGTTCAGCCAGTTTATTCAACCTGAAGAAATGTTGGTTGCACTTTATTTTTGATATTAATATTGTATTTGTATTATTTTAATGTTGAAAAACAACAGCAAAAGTAACAGGTACACCTTCTATTAATTAAACCTGAAGAGAAGTTAGTTGCACTTTATTTTTGATATTAATATTGTAATATTTATGTTGGAAAACAAAAGCAGAAGTAGCAGGTTAACCTACTGTTGAAATGTTGGTTGCACTTACTGTGCTTTTATTGAAAATGTATTGAATATTGAAAATGAGAGCAGAAAAGGTTAACTTCCTGTTAATTCAACCTAAACTGTTGGTTGCACTTTATTCAAATAAAATTTGAATGCATTTGCCATTAATTGTTGTTTACTTGTTTGTTTATATCCATAATTAATTGATATACCGGATTCCCTTACAAGAAACAACAGGAATCTAGGAAACTTCACCTGCACTGACCAGTATCCAGATATTTATTTCAGTCACACAATTTTTGGCTAAAAAGTTCCTGAATCGATTTCAAGTCACTGAATCGTTTCGGATCGTATCGTTCTAAATGAACCAATATCGTCCTTGAATCGTATCGACAACCTCAAATCGTGATACGAATCGAATCGTTGTTAAAACGAATCGTTACACCCCTACTTTCAACCAATAGGTGGCACAGTTACGAAATTGATATGGGCTGGTCAGAATAAGAATAATTTCGTAACAATCCGTTCATGTGTTCATAAAATAATGCATTTTAGCACATAATTCAAAATGACCGACAGCCAAAATGGCCGATATGGTACAATTGAATGCCGACTCGGCATGCCGTCCTGAATCTAACGAGACCACTTTTATGATTTTTGGACAAACGGTTCAGAAGTTATAAACAAAAACAGCCATTTTTTTGTATCTCTGGACCAGTAGGTGGCGCTGCGCCGAAACGCTGCATGTTACCTCAGGTCATGCTTGTGATGACGTGTACCAAGTTTGGTTTGAATACGATAAAGCGTTGCAGAGATATTGCCTTAAGTGTGTTTTTGCAACCGCTACTTAAAATTTGTTTGGGCGTTTATCGAAAACGATTTGACGAATCAACTTGATTTGTAAGATTTTTTATCAGCATGGTCTGAAGATGATCTGGTTCAATTTTCGTGCAAATCGGATGAACCGTCTAGGATGAGTTCGCAAAAGTAGGTTTTTCGGAAAATTCAAAATGGAGAGAAAATTTTAATAACGGAAAATGACGTCATAGGGTGCAATCGAATCTGCTTCAGCCAAGGAAGCAGTTTCTAGTTTTTTTTGTTTCTAGTCCTTATGGTTAAAAAGTTATTAGCATAAACGTGAGTCAAATTTTGGACTGATGGTGGCGCTAGAGCGATTGAGTTAGAGACTCCAAATTTGCTATGGTGACTTTTCAGATTGTCCTCTATGAGTGTGCCAAATTTCACAACTTTTTACCATACGGTTCTATGGGCTGCCATAGACTTTATGGCGGAAGAAGAAGAAGAAACGGAAGAAGAAGAAGAAACGGAAGAAGAAGAAGAATAATAGGAACGGGAATGGTTTCAATAGGTGCCTTCGCACCTTCGGTGCTTGGACCCTAATTTCACATTTCTACTGCATAAATGACACAGTTTAAATACACATTCCTCTTCCCAGCGCTGAAGTGCCCCTTTAAAGTGAAAGCAACCTAATATAGCCCATACTCGCTCCTGTCTGTGTCGTCAATGTTAACAACAACAACAACAACAACAGGGGAAAAACAAACAGTAGCCTATTCAAACTTAAAGCACTGTTTGTATCTGTATCTTTATGTTGTACTATTTATTTGTCGTATTTTCATTTGTTTATTAGTCCTTATTTTATTTCTGACTGTTTACTTGATTAATTACTTACTTGATGATTGGTCAACAACAAGTTGTCATGTTATTAAAGCTAGACAGTACAGCACTGGACTAGCCTTTTTTTTAGTAAAATACCAAAATAAACCAGATTTGTGCATTTAGTTTGCTCTATTGTCACGTATGGCTATTGTGCATCTAACATAATACATAATATGTTAAATGTATTATCCTAATTATTTTTAAAAAGCATTGCAAATTTTTCGCAAATTTCTGGAAATTACCACCACAAAATCAGTCATTTTGATCGCAAAAATCACAAAATATTGCGAAATCCTGGAGGGACTGGTTATAATGCGTTGCTACTGACGACGGTCGGTCGTTATAAGGAAAGAAATGCCACAGAATGGAATCTTGCTTAAGAAAGTGATTTTCTTTGTTGTTTTTCAGATATAAAACTTGTTGAAATGTTTTCAGTGTCTGCATCAGTTCTTTTTGAACACTTTCATCTCATTTGAACAAATCTGTGATAATATTGGTAACCGTGATAATTTTGGTCACTATAATCGTGATATGAAATTTTCATACTGTCCCATCCCTACTATCGACTAAGAAATGTAGTATTCTATCGGTGTCACTTCAGTGTCACATGATCCTTCAGAAATAATTATAATATGCTGATTTGCTGAAACCATTCTTTTTTTAATGGCCATTTTTTTATTATTTGTTGTGAAGAAGTGTGAGTTGGATGAGTAAAGAACACTGTCATAAACTGCTGCATAAATTTCCTCTGTCGGGAGTCTCTCTGTTCAGCTACAAGTGTAATCAAATTGCATCTTGCCAACGGAAGTAAAAGCAAATGTGTTTGCATTTTAGTAATATAGATTTTTTTATATAGGTTCAGAGCACTTTAAAATAATGCGCAAATTCTGTTACTCAGCTCCTGGGGCCTTTTTCAGAGAACCTATATTTTCACTAGTCCAAAGGTCCTCGTTGTGGAGCTGAGTTAAAAATACTCAGTGGGTGTGCACTGGAGGGAGGAGAAGATAGACTAGGAGGAGAAAGAGAAAACAAGCTAGTCATTTACAGCTGCCTGAGAGTGCCGTTGATATTTACTCATATAAAGCCAAAAACGATTTGAGCAAAGCTTTCAGAAAGAATGTCTGAGTCACTACAAATCAAAGGGTTTGGCTCCTCATTCAAGATGTAGAAGCAGTCGCATAAGAGAAGAGATAGTGGGGGGGAAGCAGCAAAACATAAAGGGTGTGAACCAACCTCATGTGTGCGTGAGAAAAGTGGCGCCACTGACATGATACCAACCGTGTTTGCCACAAAGCGTGCACACGAGAGAAACTGAGAGACAGACAAACAAAGAGCGAGAGAGAGAGCAAGAGACAGCTCCTGCCTAAGCTGGCTGCAAGCCATTAAATGTCACACAGGTTGGCACGCAGTCGCAAACAACCTCAACTCCCACTCAAAACCTGCAGACCACAAAGGAGGGCCTGATAATTGAGCCCACATGTAAATTAAAGATGAAACCTCTCTTGTGTTTCACCATCTGTTCATGCTCTCCGTGAGTGATCCATGATTGGATAGTGAAAAAGCAGTTGTTACATGTGGGTGTTGGAGCCAAACTTTTGAGGAAGCTTTTTGTTCAGGACGTGGAGGTTGAAGGTCAAGTTCACCCTTGAGAGCATCTCAACATCTCTTAATGGTTATTTTACGAATTTAAATGTGCTATTATTGCCGTGAATCAGGTGAGTCCAATCTTGATCCTAATTAAAACAACTTTCTCAATTACAAGAACACACGATTTCAGTTTTGCCAGGCTTCCTTGAAAGAACAAACTCGGAATGATGGGAGGACACAGAACGCATCTTTGTGAGAATTGAGATGTGCTGCGATCTTGTTGCTCAACTGACCGTCCCATAAGTATCGGGACCAATGAACAATAAATACAAAATAACATCACAAAAAAAGTGTCAGAACCTATTAAAACATTTATTTCATATTATATTAGTTTATTTCCCTACATGTATTTGTGAAAATGAATATTGGAGCCCTTATACTTATATTATAGTTATATAAGTATATACTTATATTATAGCCCTTATATCACGTTGCCCAATTGGCATTTCTGTTACATCAAATGGCAAACGAAACGAAAGCTGAACGTAACCGCTCTACTCGTTTGACTGCGCTTTGCGGAATAAGCTTGGAGCAATAATAGACAGCACAGCGCGAGCTTATACACAGACTGATCTCGATTACGCTACACCGTTACTACACATTGCTGGGAGATCCAGTGAAAAGGCATTTGAATTAAAACAGAATTAAAGGGATAGTTCAGCCAAAAATGAAAATTAGCCAATAATTTACTCCCACTCAAGTCATCCCAGGTATATGACATGCTTCTTTCAGACGAATACAAGCAGAGTTATATTAAAAAAGTCCTGGCTCTTCCAAGCTTTATAATGGCAGTGACTTGTTGGTTCGTTTTTAAAGCCCATAAAAGTGCATATATCCATCATATAACTGCTCCACACGGCTCCACGGTTAATAGAGGCCTTCTGAAGTGAAGTGGTGCGTTTGTGTAAGAAAAATATCCATATTTAAAACTTTATAGACCAAAATAACTAACTTCCGGCAGTCAGCAAGTCGTTTTGCGGCGAAAGAGTAACTTGCCAATTTAATATTCAAGCGCAAGAAGACACGAAATAGTTTTGTGCGCACACTGACGAAGCTCACACGTAAAGTTGCGAGTCTCAGACAGTGTGCAAATAATACAATTAATTCTCTATAAGGGCTGTCAGAATTATTATTTTTTTTTTTTTTCGTATATTCGTCATTATATACATAGCACATTCTAATGCAAAAACTGTGCATTCAAATTTTTGGTAGAGGCACGCGAGACATGATGACGTAACTGACGCGGTTTGTTTATCCAGTACAGCGGTGCGGCTGTAAAAAGGCGTAAAAAATGGGCAACCGGTTCAACGGCGTATTCAGTCACAGAGCAGTGCAGAAGAAGGCAATCAGGGCTTAGGAGCATGAGATGGATATAAATGAAAGAGAAGATAGATTTGCTACCTGCTGGCAAAAATCCTCTCAGTTGGTGGCAAAAATCATGCGGTTTATATGTATCCACATATTGCGCAGCTGGTAAAGACATACTTGATCATACCTCAGCAAAAAACGCTCAGCACTCACTGCAGGTCAAGTTGACTGTGTGGTGTTTTTCACCAACAATATGTAGATGTTTAGTGAATGGAAATGGATTGTTTCTGAATGTCCGTTTGCTATTTTGTGTCCACATTACGTTTCCTGTTGAAGCGTTTTCTCAGGTTACTGATGCACTTGCAGTTTTAAGCACTTTTGTTACCTAATTTTCCTTACATGCTCATTAATGAAATTATATTTTATTTAATAACAATTGTTTAAAAAAAGTTAATGCACTGTAAAAAGTGAATGTCATTTCATTTCAATAAAATATGCGATACTTGATTTGGTTTACATTTGCTTGTTGCGCTATCTTGCACCCATAGGAGACAATACAGTACATTTTCCATCTAACATTTAAATATTGCCTTTAGAATTCAAATATAATTCAAATATTGCTAATATTTATGTAAGAATTTTGAATTTAGCTTTTCAGACATTTTGACAGCCCTATTCTCTATCACGTCTACCTTGCGCTTGAAAGGACAAATTCACACAAATTTATCGCAAAATGCCTGCCTTAACGAGTATCCTAGTAAACATAGTCGTATGTGTATCAGTGTATTGGATCCGTGCATTAGTCTTAAAGTGACAGAAGCACTTAAAGTGACTGTTTTTAATGTTTTAATGCTCTTCACTGAATAACTTTTCTGTAACTTTAATAAGGATGAACCTTTATTTCATTTGTACAGTGAAGATTATATGCAGTGTTATTTTACATTTGATTACTTTCTTCAATTTCTGTACCTGAAAACTACTCTTTAATAATCTTTGAAATGTATTAGTTAGTAGTTTTAGCTGTGGTATCGAAATTGTAATAGCGATTTAGGTTAGGGTCCAATTCTTAACTAACTATTAACTAAGACTTTTGCCTCAATAAACTCATAATTACTGCTTATTAATAGTTAGGAAGTGATAGATTTTGTATGCAAATCTTCCAGGCCAGTTTCTGTTTGTAAAATGAGCACCATTTGTCTTTAATGGCCCTTGGAGCCCATGAGTGATTGGATTAGCATCTATGCATTTGAATGTCACTGTTATGCTGATTGGATCAGGATCGATGGCAGGAACGTTTGGGGTGTGTACGAACGATCTCCTGTGGGAGGTCCTAACAGTTTCCCTTTGTCTGAAGCCCTTTGTCTTCCCTGTATAAAGTTCTGTCTCAGAACACAGAACGTTGGGTTAAGATTGTTAAAGGGCGGCATGAAAAAATCGATGCTGAAAGACTGCTACACTACAAACCTTCAATAAAATCTTCTCCCCACAAGAACTCTGGTCAAGCTTACTTATTTTATGTATTGGAGAAATCTAATACATTGGCGAGCCACCCAAACGACTGCTCGGCCAAATACACCAAAATCGAACAGAAGGTAGTTGTTAAGTTTAGGTATTGAGTATGATTAAGAGATGTAGAATATGGTCATGCAGAATCAGGCATTAATATGTGCTTAATAAGTACTAATAAACAGCCAATATCCCAGTAATATGCATGCTAATAAGCAACTAGTTAATAGTGAGAATTGGACCCTAAACTGAAGTGTTTCTCTAACAATTTTTGTGTCATAATAACCTTGTTTATTACAATACAAGGATACATGGGTCAAAAATAACAACTATTTTATTAATGCATTACATTTTAGGTAACATTTTACAATAAGGTTTCATTAGTTAACTACTTTATTTAACATGACCTAAGAATGAACAATATTTCTACAGCATTTATTAATCTTAGTTAATGTTAATTTCAACATTTACTAATACATTATTTCAAATTCAAAAGTTGTATTTGTTAACATTAGTTATAATATGGCTCTGTGGAATACTTGATTCTGATTGGTCAATCGTGCATTCCAGCGATATGTTATTCCCATATCCCAACTCAATATCAGCAAGTGTTTTGCAATACAATATGAACACAATAAATACATTGTACTTAGTTTTTGATCTAAGTACATAGTAGTTAAGGACACCTAATATAAAGTGGGACCAAAAAGGAATATATTTCTTAAAGTTACCACGATTATCGTTTTCATGCCCGAGTACTAATGCACAACCCTAATCTGACCTCAATGACTACGACATCTTTGTGTTTATTTTTAGCATCTAGTAAAAGCTGGATTATGTGGGTGTGTCACTATTGGCCTGTTCATATGACAAATATGCAGACACTTCCTCAAAGACTATGATTGGCACGTCATTAACAATCAATCAAACTTCTGCAGTTTCGGGTCGAGCTGCAGAGACCTGCATTGTGAACTGGAGATCACTCAGCTATGTGTGTCAGTTACATAACTCTTTGATAAGTAAAGTCAGCTTCAGATTTCCTGACTTACGGTAAACACACAACGGGGTTTTTTTTAACAAAAGAAGCACATTAACAGATTACTTACTTACACAGAAGTTCTGCCCTACTGTCATTCCCTCAGAACACATTTTATACGATTTCTGCTCACACAAGTCAGGGTTTGCAAATAGGTGAGGAGAGATAGCATTAAAAACATGATGGAACATGAATGTGAAGAAGAAAATGGTGCAGTACTGTTGGAATGTTCAGCATTAGAAATTACATTCTTGCATTGATCTTACAGCATCTTTGAGTAGTTTAATACTGTGGGTAAAACTGTAACAAACCAATAATGGTACAGCATGGTAATTGTTAAGACTAATTTAGGGAGCAGCCCTATCTTTAAAACGGATTTTTTTTTTCCTGGTCTGACCTAGGGCTGTAAAGATTTGACCAAAAATAAAAACCTTGATTAATTGAACATTTTACCTCGATTACGATTAATGAGCTTTTTTTTGCTTTCCATTTTTTGCCCTCATAAGGTTTTTGAGTAAGTTCCTGATAAGGTATTATTAAAGGTGGTTTTTCTAATGAAAAAGTTCATTTCTTTGTGATTTCAGCAGTTATTGTCTTTGGGGCAGATTTCTGCTTGTTGTACATCAGATACTGATAATTTAACACAGTAGGCCTGCATTAGGCCCTACATTTATTTGAATGCATTAATGAGAGAGTGATTGTGTGTGTGAATTACTTATACCGTCTCTATTCATTATGAAGCTGTGGTTTGTACTTACTTCAAAGGTATTCAAATATATGCCTATAACGGTTGAGCTTCCAAGCTTCTTTAGTGACTTTACTTTAGTCACAGGACAGACACTGCGTTTCTGCGCTGCTCTCTGCGCGCGATCTTCACGTGATGTGTGAGCTTCTGTGTTCGTTTGTCACAATATATCAGGCATTAGTTCAACATAATACACATCTGATGGTCTAAAATCGCTTTAATGTTCAAACTGGCAGGCCTTAAAACACGTACAAATGACAAAGCTTTGTGAGGACGCAGGTGAAAGAGGTCTGCCTTCAGGGCGCGCACTCGTTGTCAGAGACGCGATGCGACACGGCTCTGTGTCACAGAAAAAAGCTGAGCACTGAACAGATAAGTTTTCCATATTGTTGTTTTTGAATAGTGCACAATAGCTTTAAATGTTCAAGCCTTTAAACGCATTTACTTGACAAACTTTATGAGGACGAAAGTGAAAGCGATCTGGCTTCGGGGCTTGCGCGCACCGTCTCTCTCTGTGTGTGTGTGGCAATGTGTAGGCTATAAGAACGGCAATTAACTTACCTGTATAAACTGTGTAAAACATGCAGTTACTATAGTGATTCTGGGCATCTATAAACAGAGATAACTGCTCCTGCATCTCTCTGTGTGCCTGCAAACTGCACTTGATGTGACTGACGGGGCGGAGTCACGTGACTAAAACCAAAATTACCGACATGGGAAAAATATGTCGGTTAGAGGTTCTGAATTTCGTTTTGATTATTTTTCAATTAATCGTACAGCCCTAGTCTGACCTCTATTTCCTGGATGTTTCTTACTGCAGTAAATGCATAGCATGATTATTCCCAGAAGTAGAAAAAGTTGTCATTCTAATCGAAAACGACATTGACACAGTTTTTCAAGTTGTGGTTTTCAAGTGATACTGTAAAGCTGTTGCTTTAAAGGGTTACTTCAGTGATTTAGCATTAAGCTTTGTATTTAAACTGGGTCATCTATGTAGTAGAAATGTGAAATTATTTTTGAATTTGGTGCCTTCTAGACTGAGAAAAGACAGAAAATGTATTTTTTCTCATGTGGATGAAAGACAACTCCCAGAATGCACTTGCTTCGCTGCCCTACGAGGCCACTCTGTACACCGTCGTTTTGATCCTCATAGTAATTCAATCATTTCGATTATGAAAGCACAAAGGCTGCGATTTTAATGACATAAATAAATGCCCAGCGTGTTATTGAAGAGCAGCTCTGTGATCAGTAGGAAACGCTGTTCCGTCTGAAAGCACTGCGAGTTTGAGTCACTTATTCTAACGTGCGTTTGAAAAAGCAACACGTGTCAAACATCTTCACAACCTAGTGATGTGAAGTGTTCATAAACCTGTTGTCCAACAAAATACGTTTAATAACATGTTTTAACTCACTTCATATAGTCAGTCGAGTGTTTGTGAGCTGAAGTGGCTTCTTATCACAGAATGAGGCAGACAATGCTTTATTCTATACAGTGATTAAAGTCTATGTCAATCAGCACTGAGTTATTATTATGAAAACACCCGAGAAGGCTTGAAGAACTCAATTACACCATATCTTGATGCAGTCGTGTTTATTGTCTTCATGTTTAATCAGTCAAAGCGTTTCTATCTTCCTTTTATTCAGCCAACAGCGTGAGCTTAGCTTCACATAAGGGCAAGGGTTTTCAAACTTTATAATGCCAAGGACTCTCAAATATGATGAACCTTTTATGAGGGACCCCCTTCCTATGTAAGAATACTGCCTTACAACCCCAGTGAGCCAGATAAAGGGGACTATAGTGAGAAAAACTCACTAGAAAGATACAAAGCAAACAATTCTGGAAAGTACGGCAAGAAAGGAGAGAAACATTTAGAAACGAAACAGTTAGAATGTTTCGTTAGACTTTATCCATTTTCGCTTTGTCTTTTTATTCTCTGAAATTGTCTGGGGACCCCCAGTTTGAAAACCCCTGCATTAGGGATTTCCTAAAAATGAACCATTACTTCTCTGAGGCAAATGTGGAGTTTCTGCTCCAGGGCGCCCTCTGGCCTTTTTGGTAATAAATGAGAAAAAGAATACTTCTCTCTAAATGAATTATGACAATCCATATGTTTTTCTTAAATACAGGAGTTTTTCCCCCACAGTGGATGCATAAGAGGCTCATATTTCATATTAAAGACATAGACTTTAAGAAATTGATATCACAGATAAAAAGCACAGTTTTTTATAATAATTTTACAATAAATCCTTAGACCTTTCTAATGATTTTTAGTCATAGGCTGTCTGCATATTAACAGGTTACCCAGCAGTTTTTTTTGTAAAGTAAGTTTTCTGTAAAACATCAATATTCTTCTTCTTCTTCTTCTTCTTCTTATTATTATTATTATTAGTATTTAGTATTATATTTATATTTATTCTTAAATACTCTATTTTTATTAATGAAAATGTTATTGTAATAGTAATATTTCTTATTTTGTTAAATATTTTTATTTAGTAATAATATTAATCATAATTATTATTATTAGTCATATTAATATATAAACACAGAATGTTATATACACACACACAATTTTTTTCATTTGTAAAAAAAAAAAAAAGCATTTAAATCGCAAATCGCAATTTTAACCAAAATAATCGCAATTAGATATTTTCCCCAAATCGTGAAGCCCTAGTCCAAAGTCTGGAAAACCTGAACTCTGTTTTCATAATTAGACAGATATCGTGATGTATCAATATAGGATTGTCTAGCATTGTATTGATTTTCTCAGAATTGCTGTATAGTGATATTATCGGTATCGATATTACTAGGCCTGTCGCAATTGGTTGATACAATCGACTGCATTGACGTCAATATTTTTAGTCGACTGGGTAAGTTGGGTAAGATATAAAATTGTATTAGTACCAGTTCTTTGACACAGCACTCTAATAAGAGCAGTATTTCTTAATTTGCATCAGCAGGAGTGAGGACGCTGCTGCACACGCGCCTTTCACTCAGACTAGGGATGTGACGGTGAGGAAATTTTCCCACCGGTTAATTGATGTGTGACAACACCGGTAATACCGGTATCACCGGCGGAGGCTTTTAAATCTAAAGTAACATGCACACTACCGCTCTGAACTGAAAACGCGCCAGTGCGCGCACACCGTGAATGACAGCTCGTCTGTAAATGCGCGCTCTGTGAGGCCATGGGTGCGTCTCAATCAGTTCCCTAGTTCAGTAGTCAGGGCACTGATCAAGCATTGATCAGTCTATGATTGAGATGCACACCATGAATGAATGACAGTTCGTCCCCTTGTTTATACTCGACGCGCCCGCACGAGCGCGAGGGTGCGCGCGGCAAAAAATAAATGCGCGGAGCCAGGCGAAAGTAAACAATGCGCGCTCTGTGCGGCCGTGCACATTTTACTTTCAGTTTTGAATTAGCGCCAATTCGGCTGCGGGTTGCTTGAATTGTGGGTTCATTAGCCTATTATTTTTAATGAAAAACACAACAACAAAACAAATGACAAACTCCCTTAAATAGGCGCTTTTACGTTTCGCTTTGAAACCAAATCTTCCGCGATCATCTCAGTCTCACTCCTCACTCTTAAATCTGATGAATGACTCCTGCCGCTGCCGAGACTCACGGTCGGATCCTGCTTTATTAAGCAGATACGTTCAGTTTTTATTTGTATTGTCTGTTCTCTAACTGAACTAAATTATTTTATTACTATAAAAAAATCAAACAGACGGTGGGCGGTGCCACGGTGGGCAAGTGATGTAACCGGTGTTGAGTCTGGACACCGGTAACACCGGCAACACCGACTATCGTAGCAAGCCTAACTCAGACAGATCGCGACGCCAGTTTTGCGGATTATTGGGTTTGAATTATATATCGGCAACATATCGTTATCGGCCGATAAATGATTATTTTTGATGTTATCGTTATCGGTCCAATAAGAAAATATGACCGATATATTCAAGCCGATAGATAATGTATTATTTCCTTCAGCTGAGACAGACGCGCTGTCCACCATGATGGGTTTGAATTGCTCTAAATATGATTGGAATCACTTCGAAAAGGAAAATACAGTTATGTGCATCATATGCAGCGCAAGTCTAACATATAATCTACATAAAACGATAATGAGAATAGAATACGGCTGTAAAAGAACGTTGTGTTTCAGCGCGTTTGTTGAGGGAAGAGCGCGCCCACGGAGTTACACCTTCATGACAAGCACAGTCAAGTTCGCTTGTGTATTAACAGCCTTTTGTGCCATTGTAAGTTGTAATATTATATTTATTATTATTCTGTGTATATAATCTCATATAGGATGCGTTTGGTTGAGTTAATTAGCGATGCAGTAAAGCACTTCATTGGACCGGTCTTTAGCTTCAGCGCGCGCATTTCAAACAGAAATGCACAGCATTCAAAACTACTGGGACTGTCCTATACATAACACTGTAATGAGAATATTTTTGTTATAAAATGAATGAGTGAATTCTCTGGGTTTAGTTGTTGTGTTTCAGCGCGCTGTTGTGGGAAGCGTCCACAACGCATTCTGACCAGCACAGTCAAGTTCGCTTGCGCATTCGCGTCATTTTAAGCATATGTAAGTCGTAATATTACGTTTTTGTAGTATAAACATCGGATTAATGTCATATAGGATGCGTTTAGTTAAGTCAATAACCCGCAGTGCTTCATTGTACCGGTGATCATCTTCAGTTTCAGCGCGTGCTCTCAAACAGGGGAAGAGCATCCACAGGAGTTATAGGCCTTCACCTATGCATGATTGTGTGCTAATATAAGTTGTAATATTATATTTATTTTGTATAAATATCTGATTGTTCTCATATATGATGCGTTTAGTTGTTAATTAACCTTCTAAGCACTTCAGTTTACGGTTGTTCGTTCGTTCTCTCCAGCTTCAGCACGCTCTCAAACAGCAACATTATTACTAATAGACTAGACTAATATTAAAGATGTTTACTATTACTGTAATATTAAACATATTTTTTTTTAAACACAGAAGCGTTATTTTTTTTAACAAGCACTTTTTTTGTTCTCGTATCATTTCCATCAACAATATACGGTTTGATTAAAACCATTTCCTCATTGTCTGTGCAGAGGCTATTTCATGTATTCTATTTCACTTGTTTGCATTATTTAGGTATATTATTTTTATTTTTTAGGCAATATAATTTTTGGTAACATTTTACAAATAAGGTCTCAATTGTTAATGCATTAACTAACACGAACAAACAGAGAACAATAACCTTTGTAATAAAATGTTTGTGTTTATTAACAGTCCATTCACAGTGCATACCTAATGTTAAAAGACACAACTTTGGGTCTGAATATGTTGAGATTAACATACACTTAGATGAATAAATCCTGCTGAAGTATTGTTCATTCATTGTTGGTTAACTAATACTAACAAAAATTGAACCTTATTGTAAAGTGTTAAAAAAAATTATAAAGTAAGTTGGCCATAGGAGTGTAAAATTAATTTGAAAAGGTAAGGAATCTTACACTGGTTCAAATAGGCTACTGTACTATATAGGTTTGATTTATGTTGAAGTGTTTTGGACATGGCTTTAAATGGTGAGCCTTTTGTTTTTGTAATCAGGCTCTCAGAGTTTATCAAAATTTGTATTTAGATTTATCAGCCAATATATCGGTATCGGCCAAAATGTTCATATTGGTGCATCCCTAGTTTGAATGGTAAAAAAAATGTAAAAATGCACGTCCTGGCGAGTATTTGGGTAAAAGCAGTCGGATATGTCTTTAGTGAGCGTATACAGAGTTGAATGAGAAATCGGGTGTTACAATGAATTTGGTCCATGCAGCTCTTAAAAGGCTGGACCTAATTTTCTGTGTGAAGCAGGGCAGGGCAGGAACATGCCGGCCAAGTGAGTTTTTAGGGTTTTTTAACCCTAAAACAATGATAAAACAATGAATAGTAAGTTCTGTCATATTATTCAATTACTTTTACTGTTTTTTTGCCATGGTATCTATCGATTCAGTATCGGTATTGAGGTATTTTAGTCTGGTATCGTATCGAAGTCATAATTTTGGTATCGTGACAACACTATTCTATATAAAAAGTATTTGCTGATATTCTCTTTTTTTGTTATTTTGGTTTACAAATTTGTACCTTTTCACATTTTTACATTTTGTCAAGGGCTTGTTTACATTAATATTTTTTGATAGTACACTACTGAAGGCCAACGTTGCAAGCTAAATTAAATGTTTTTAAGTAAAATTGTTGAAAATGATTGTGATAAATTAGTCGATAGATTAATTGATATAAAAATAGTCGTTAGTGGCAGCAGAGCCGTAACCAGAGTTTGAAAATGAGTGAGGTCCGGGGTGGGGTGTTAAGAATTGTGCATCTTCGGGTGGGACTATTTTTTTCAATTGCTAACAAGCATTGTTCAATACTGAAACCACATTTTCAAAACTTTTCACACATTCAGCGACACACAAGTGTATACGGACCAAACTGTGAATAATTTTTCATTACTTTCAGACAAAATGCATTCAATCACCACATTTTTCAAAATCCACAAACACTTTTGTCATTCATACTCCACAAAGTCAAGTCAACTTTATTTATATAGCGCTTTTTACAATGCAGATTGTTTCAAAGCAGCTTCCCAGTGTTAAACAGGAAAATAATGCAAAATAATTTTAGAGAAAATGGTGGTGTCATCAGTTCATTTCAACTATCATACAGTGACAATGTGGGCAGATCAGTAATTAGATCAGTAATTTAGTTTATATGGTTAATTTAGTTTACTAATTAGATTTATTTGGATATTTAGTTGAACATTTAGTGTCCCCAACTGAGCAAGCCAAAGTGCAAAAAACTATATATTTGCAGGATATTTTTCATATGCTAACACACTACTTTCAAAACGGATAAAAGCACATTCAAATCAGAATGATGGCAAATTTCAAGCATTTCTGCAGAAATTATTTTGAAATATAGAAAATCTAGCTCCCTGTTGTTAGTGTTTTTTTTTAGGTCAGTGTGTTATGAGTGACATGCATGTTTTCTGAAGGAGAATTTGTTGCCAGTGATTGGTGAAACAGGCTTATTTTGAGACATGTGTGAAGTGTTTTGTTGGTCTGAGTGAGTTTTGGGGGTTAGATTAACTGTTTGACCAAAATTTATCTTGGAAATGCAGAATGTATGAAGAGTTTTGAAAATGTGGTTTCAGTATTGAACAATGCTTGTTAGGAATTGAAGAAACCTGTAAGATAGCCTACACAAAAAAAATTAAGAATATGACACTGATGATGAATAAACAGTATAAGGTAGCTCCCAAACGAGATTTTGTTAATACAATAATGTTAGTTGTAAATTTAATGAATGAACCTGAGGATGAATGAACAACATCATAAACCTGCATGTAAATCATTCGCAGCTAACATACTAAGTGTAATTTACTGGCACTTTTTGGTAATTTCATGACTTGCTAATTAACATGCATTGTTGCATGCTCGTAGTTTATTTTGCGCTTTATTTATAATCAAGTCACAGATCCACCGCGTTTATTGACTGTCTGAGAGGACAGGAAAGTTCTGTAACCTGCTTGTTATACATATCTGTATTATGCTACTGGTTTTGATTGTGTTGTATATAAATCCGAAATAAGTTTAAAAAAGCTTGTGTTTTTGGAATAAAATTAATATATCACTAACCCTAACATGCAACTTACCACTTTATTAACTTCCTAAAGTGTCACGTTAAAGGTCCCGTTCTTCGTGTTTTTTTGAAGCTTTGATTTTGTTTACAGTGTGCAATATAACATGTGTTCATGTTTCGTTTGTAAAAAAACAGTATTTTTAACACAATTTACTTATCTGTATACCGCTGTTTTCACTGTCCTAAAAACGGCTGATGACTTCCTTTATTCTATGAAGTCCCTCCTTCAGAAATACGTAACGAGTTCTGATTGTGCCAGCGGTTCCCGTGTTGTGATTTGACCGCAGCTTAGTGCACATGGCACGGTTCCCGTGTTGTGATTTGACCGCAGCTTAGCAAACGTGGCACGGTTCCTGTGTTGTGATTCGACAGCAGCTTAGCGCACGTGGAAAGGTCACGCCTCTTAACGGGAGATATATGCGCTTAATGATCTCTACAGCGTCCCTGGGAAAGCCAAACAAAGGTGATTTGACTCCGGGATGAAAATAACAACGTCTCGACGACATGGCGACAAACACACTCAAACGCAACAATTCCTTTTCTCCACGCGACACGTCCTCTTCTCCACGTGGGACAGCAAGAAGACCACGCCCCTTTTTTCGCGTATTCTTGTGGGCGGAGGTTAGTCTGTTCTACTGTTCGACGTCATTTATGAAGGAAGTACCAGGATGTAGTCCAAACCAGCCATTCGCTGTAGGCTTTGAAAGGGAACTTCTGTTAAATAAAATATCTCGCTTGGCATTGAACTTTGAGCTTTATAATTTTACAGGTATTATTTATGCTCTAACAGCAACATTACACACTAACTAAAGTTTGAACAATGGGATCACGAAGAACGGGACCTTTAAGTGGGAAAAATGTGTCCAAAACTGGATCTGACAACACGGAGGCGGCACCCACGCCCTCACTTACAAAAAGCTCTCGAGTCCCGTTCAGTCTTCTCGCAGTGACATGAGTCACAAACACTCATATGTGCCTATAGGATGTGGTTCACATGACTTATTAGTCATTTAGAGCAGGGGTCTCAAACTCATTTTACCTGGGGGCCGCTGGAGGTAGACTCTGGGTCAGGCTGGGCCGCATCAAGTATTACACATAAAAAGTGTTTCAAGTATTCAAAAAAAATCTTCTCAATCTTTATTATTAACAGTTCTTCAACATGAATGTTTCTTCTGAACATGAACTGTTCCTCTGAATTTGAACTAAATTATATAACCTATAGAAATTAAATGTAATATGAAATAATGATTGATTTGAATTTTATTTTAAATAATAGACTAATTCACAGCAAGGCCGTAACCATGTCAAACAGAACAGTGAACGAAATTCTAGGTCTAGTTCTAGTTGGGAAATAATCTTTTTGGGACTATTTGTAAACAATATTTGCATTAATTTGCGTCAAATATACTGTATTATTAGTCCCGATATTCTTTGCATGAGTGAGTGAATAAATACATAGATCCGTGAATGACTATTGAATTCGCCTGTGGTCTGGTGGTAGAATTTTTGTCAGGTTCCGGGTTCTAATCTGCTCTCATATAGTTTTTCTTCATTAAAATCAAAGATGCTCATCAATGATTAAATAAGACCATGGACACTTTGCATTTTGTCCGGAAAGAATAGAGTCTCTCTCAGCAACGGCATTAAGCGATAGATTGACGCGCTCGTCTGTGTGTGAAGACTGCAGTGTGCACGAGCCAAAAGAGAACGTAAACCCCGCCTACTTTGATTTGATTGGCCATCTCAATCATTTTGACATTGACGAGCGCTGTTAGACAACATTCGTTTCAACTGTCTGATCAGCTTCGTTCGTCTGTTCCTGTCAATCACGCGGTGTCAACCAATTATACTGCACGAGGGAGGGGCAAGCCAACTCTCTCTCTCTCTCTCACACACAGACACACACACACACACACAAAGGAGGCAGCAAGCATGGCAAGCGCGGCACACGCAACGACTCAGCAAAAAGGTACTTTTCAGAGCAACGCGCGGGCCGCACTTACACTAAACTTTGATGTCAAGAAGGGGCCACAAAATATCATCCTGCGGGGCCGCAAGTGGCCCGCGAGTTTGAGACCCCTGATTTAGAGAGCTTGAAATTTTATTTTTGAATATGAAAAAAATGGCCGAGGTCCGGACCTCGGTGACCTCATAGCTGGCTATGGCCGTGGCTGTAACGATTTGACCAAAAATAAAAACCTCAATTAATTGAACATTTTACCTCAATTACGATTAATGAACGATTATTTTTCTTTTTTTTTTTCTTTTTTTTTTTGCTTTCCATTTTTTGCCCTCATAAGGTTTTTGAGTAAGTTCCTGATAGTTCCGGACCTCGGTGACCTCATAGCTGGCTACGGCCGTGAGTGGCAGCCCTAGATATTACCATGTATCGTGTATTGTATCGTATCATGAGGTACCCTGGGTTTCCCACCCCATTGCCTAGTATTTTCTCCTTAAAACAGCCGTGAACCAAAGACAGTCGCAAAAAAACCTGTCTGAAATCGCTGTTGTTTCCGATGTCACAAACTACCTTGTAACCAATCACTTCAACGCGTGGGCGGGCTTTAGCATATAATTAAATATTACCACTCTGAAGCAGGGGAGACTCAAGAGAAGCCAAGTTAGCCTATATTTTTCTGTTGATATGAATTCGGGTAAATTTAGCAATCTAGCAGGTGAATTATGTAGATTATGATGTTATGATAAACTATATGCCTTTCTACACAGACGTACAAAGTTGTTCAAAGCGTTTCTAAGAATACAGATTTTTAGAAGGCAGACTGAGATGGCAAACTGGAACATGGTTTGTGTAACATTAGCAACACATTATTAGCTGTTTGATAAAGTCAAGCAAAAGGCAAATCATATAAAATTACCGTTATGTGTCTGATGTTGTAAAGAGCGACAATTGTGCAGCATTTACTACAGTAACTTGAGCAAAAGTTGTGGGTCTCTAAGCTGGTATAAGTGGAGGCAGGGATAATTTTCATATTCATGGATCCGCGTATACTAAATGAAGCAAGGGTGTAGAGATGCATTCAAGCTATTTTAAGGCATGAAGACATTTGGACCCACTTTATATTAGGTGGCCTTAACTACTATGTACTAACATTTGAATTAATAATTTGATACATTGCACTTATTGTGTACATACATGTTTTTACATTGTACTTACATTTAAAAAAATTCCTGCATGTAATTAGGTCTGTAATTGATTTCTGTAGTTACATTTGTAATTACACAGTTGACACTTCCCTTACACCTAACCCTACCCTTAAACTTACCCATACCACGACACCTGTCCCTAACTCTACCCGTATCCCACCTCAATATCAGCAAAGGTGTTTTGCAATACAATTTGAACATAGTAAGTACATTGTACTTATCTTTTGATGTAAGTACATAGTACTTAAGGCCACCTAATATAAAGTGGGGCCAGACATTTTTTTCTCAGAAAGAAAACATTTAAATATGACATTTTGGAGATCAAATATAAATTTTAAGGGTTAAAAGTATTGACTCCAGGAGGACTTTAAGTAATTTCAGAGACTTTTCCAGGCACAAATAAAAAAATTCCCTGGGACTGGTCATTTTCATTCATAACTGAAGCACTGACAATCCTGGAGGCTTTCATGGCTTACCTGGCATAGGGGCTTGTGAAGGTTCTCTGTTGTATTCCGCTTGCATTCCCAAAGCTGTGGCCCCTGCTCCAACTGTCTTCTGAAAAGGTCAGAGGGGTGTACACATTAAAGACAGGCTTCTGATCTTTCTGCTGACTGACAGCAGCTGTGGATGAACTGGTCCCAAAGAGGAAGCTCTGTCCACTTGAAGTGGTGACACCACAAATGTTAATGGGTGTGCTGTGGAGACCAATCTGACAGTAGTTAGTCCCACCGATGTTCTCCTGTTTGATGACCCCTGGAGTACACAGCTGGATTATAGAGTCCTTCTCCACCTTCACAGTGGCCACGCTGGTCATAGTGCTGGAGGGGCTGGAAGTGCTCATGGAGGTCGTTGCCTTTGTGTCCCTCTCTGTATTTGTCGACAGGTCTCCAAGCAGAGCATCTTCACCCATATTGGAGAGGAACGAGTCATCCCCCACATAGAAATCAGAGGGCGATCCGTCCAACTCAAAGTCCTGCAGGAGGTCCAGAGTGTTGTCACTAAAGAGCTTATGATTGCCAATATCAACATCTTTCCCAATGGCACCATAGGAATCTTGGTCAAGGTCCATATCGCCTTTATCCATGGGAGAAAAGTCCTCTGTTTTTAAAGGAAAGAGATTGGGGTCGACTCCACCGATCAGGGAGTCCGCTGAAGGAGAGGTGCTATTGAGGTCTGAAATGCTGGCCTCCAGACCTGAGAAGCTGTCCCCCAATGTGAAAGAGCACAGGGCCTGATGTTGTTGAGCCCTCAGCTCCTTCCCAACCACTTTGAGTTCTGAATCTTCCAAAAAGACGCCAAGAGTGGAGTTGGTGTGCTCCTCCAGAGTGGGTGAATTGCTCAGGCCATTGGGAAGGTCCGCAGAAACTGGCTGCATAAGTGGACTGAGTTGAGGAACCATGAACGTGGGTGCGACAGACATGGCACTTTGTATTCCGCTTCGTAAAATTCCCTCAACTGGGCTGTTGCTGTAATCCAAAGTATTCAAACGCTCATCTCTCTTGACGCCGTTCTTCAGTCCTCCTTGATCCATCTTGCATTACTGTGGCAAACACAACAAAACAATCATAAATAACATCCCTTAAAAAAAGCATAGTTTACTGTAAGTACCATGAAGACCAAACATGATTAAAAGAGGTAAAGACAAAAATACATCTACCCAGTACCCAACACACTCTTTAGGCTATACTTGTATACATATCAGGGCAGTCAACGAATATTCTAAATTTGAATATATATTCGAATAGTTTTAAAAAAACGAATTTCGAAGGTGAAAATTAATATTCGAATAAAAAAAATATATAAAAAACGCCCGCGGTAGTAGAGGCGTGGCTGTCTTCACACCGCACGCGCAAGCAGTGCATTGACAGGGCAGAAGCGGTGCGTGTGGAGAGCGGGAGGCGCGCATTCAAACTGCCAGTGTTTGTCTCGCGCAGCTGAACCGCGGCTCGTGTATTGCAAATACAGATGAATATTGTCCATTATGTCACATTTTCCGGTCTTCTCCTTCGATCTCTGTCTGTCTCATGCTTTGATTTATGATGGGCAGCATATATCTGCTGCAAATGCGACTGTGTTCCCCTCTGTCTCATACACACATGCATATAACATTATGTATATAAGTAGTTTACATGATAAATGTAACATTCAAGTGAAGATATGCTTTTAGTTTTAATCATTTAAACAGGCTTTTGAAGTTTGGGCAAAAACTTCTGGCAGTGTTGTGTTTTCGTGTATTTTATTAAATTTTCTCACAGCGCTGGATGTCATATGGTGATCGTGATACACATGGGACACTTCACTGAACAATCCACTGTGGCTTTAATTCAGCGTGAGAAGAGCGGCAAAAATAGACTCGCCGCTGAAACGATTGCGGCACTGCTGCTTTTGCTCTGCCACGTAGCCTCTGCGTGCGGTGTGAATGCTCTAATCTGCAGGGCGCCGGAAAAAATACGCGCTTACGCCCTGCTCTTGCAGTGTAAAACCCTCACTGTTGAAACTTGACGGCGTCTTGCATGGAAGATGGCAGAAAGTGAGAGCCCAACTCGACCGCAGCAGAGAAAGCAATTTTAACCCCCCAAAATCTAAAAACCTAAACAGTCACGTCTTGACACTTGCTTTGCATTGCCCGCCACAAGCTCTTTGTCTGCAACACGACAAGAGGCCATAACGGAGTAATTAATTTTGTTCATTTGTAAGGACATGAGAGGACAATTGACACCTTGCACAAGGAGGGCAAGACACAAAAGGTCATTGCAAAAAAGGCTGGCTGTTCACAGAGCTCTGTGTCCAAGCACATTAATAGAGAGGTGAAGGGAAGGATAAGATGTGGTAGAAAAAAGTGCACAAGCAATAACCGCACCCTGGAGAGGATTGTGAAGCAAAACCCATTCAAAAATGTGGGGGAGATTCACAAAGAGTGGACTGGAGCTGGAGTCAGTGCTTCAAGAACCACTACGCACAAACGTATGCAAGACATGGGTTTCAGCTGTCGCATTCCTTGTGTCAAGCCACTCTTGAACAACAGACAGCGTCAGAAGCGTCTCGCCTGTGCAAAAAGACAAAAAGGAAAAAAGTGGTCCAAAGTTATGTTCTCTGATGAAAGTAAATTTTGCATTTCCTTTGGAAATCAGGGTCCCAGAGTCTGGAGGAAGAGAGGAGAGGCACACAATCCACGTTGCTTGAGGTTCAGTGTAAAGTTTCCACAGTCAGTGATGGTTTGGGGTGCCATGTCATCTGCTGGTGTTGGTCCACTGTGTTTTCTGAGGTCCAAGGTCAACGCAGCCGTATACCAGGAAGTTTTAGAGCACTTCATGCTTCCTAATGCTGACCAACTTTATGGAGAAGCAGATTTCATTTTCCAACAGGACTTGGCACCTCCACACAGTACCAAAGCAACCAGTACCCGTTTTAAGGACCATGGTATCCCTGTTCTTAATTGGCCAGCAAACTTGCCTGACCTTAACTCCATAGAAAATCTATGGGGTATTGTGAAGAGGAAGATGCGATATGCCAGACCCAACAATGCAGAAGAGCTGAAGGCCACTATCAGAGCAACCTGGGCTCTCATAACACCTGAGCAGTGCCACAGACTAATCGACTCCATGCCGTGCCGCATTGCTGCAGTAATTCAGGCAAAAGGAGCCCCAATTAAGTGTTGAGTGCTGTACATGCTCATACTTTTCATGTTCATACTTTTCAGTTGGCCAAGATTTCTAAATATCCTTTATTTTTATTGGTCTTAAGTAATATTCTAATTTTATGAGATACTGAATTTGGGATTTTCCTTAGTTGTCAGTTATAATCATCAAAATTAAAAGAAATAAACATTTAAAATATATCAGTCTGTGTGTAATGAATGAATATAATATACAAGTTTCACTTTTTGAATGGAATTAGTGAAATAAATCAACTTTTTGATGATATTCTAATTAAATGTCCAGCACTTGTATGTATGTATGTATGTATATATAAATAAAATTATATATATATATATATATACAGTGCTGCTTGAAATTTTGTGAACCCCTTGCAGAATCTGTGAAAATGTGAATAATTTTAACAAAGTAAGAGGGATCATACAAAATGCATGTTATTTTTTGTTAAGTACTGTCCTGAATAAGATATTTTACATAAAAGATGCTTAACATATAGTCCACAAGACAATTTTTTTTATGAATTTATAAAAATGACCCCGTTCACCAGTTTACATACCCTTGATTCTAAATACTGTGTGTCCCTTTTGAGACTTTTGAACAGGATGAAGATGTCCAATTTTTTCTTCTTTCATTAAATATCTTTTTTTTAGGGCTGTCAAAAGATGAATCACGATTAATCACATCCTAAATAAAAGTTTGTGTTTACATAATATATTTGTGTGTACTCTGTGTAATTGTTATGTTTATATAAATATTCATGTATATATTTAAGAAATATTTGCATGTATATACTGTATACATTTATATAATTTATATTATATATAAATATAAATATTTTATATATAAATATAATAAATTTTTCTTAAATATATACATGCTTGTGTGTGTTTTTATATATAAATAATAATTATACACAGTTCACACACATATATTATGTAAACACAAACTTTTATTTTGGATGTGATTAATCGTGATTAATCTTTTGACAGCCCTACTTTTTTCCCTTCATTTGGTAATGCCTTGGGGTGTAACAATACACTTGTGTCACGATTAGATATAAATCGCTATACTGATACTTTTTTTATTTTATTTTATAATTATTAAAATAATATTATTATTATTAGTGTATTATTATCAGTACCCACAAATATTCCACCATTGCATTATTAAACACTATATTAAAGGTCTCGTTCTTCATGATCCCATTGTTCAAACTTTAGTTAGTGTGTAATGTTGCTGTTAGAGCATAAATAATACCTGTAAAATTATAAAGCTCAAAGTTCAATGCCAAGCGAGATATTTTATTTAACAGAAGTTCCCTTTCAAAGCCTACAGCGAATGGCCGGTTTGGACTACATCCTGGTACTTCCTTCATTAATTACGTCAGTCAGTAGAACAGTCTAACCTCCGCCCACAAGAATATGCGAAAAAGGGGGCGTGGTCTTGTTGCTGTCCCACGTGGAGAAGAGGAAGTGTTGCGTGGAGAAAAGTAAGTGGTGCGTTTGAGTGTGTTTGTCGCCATGTCGTCGAGACGTTGTTATTTTCATCCCGGAGTCAAATCACCTTTGTTTGGCTTTCCCAGGGACTCTGTAGAGATCATTAAGCCCATATATCTCCCGTTAAGAGGCGTGACCTTTCCATGCAAGTTACGTGCGCTAAGCTGCTGTCGAATCACAACACAGGATCCGGGCCATGTGCGCTAAGCTGCTGTCAATCACAACACGGGAACCGCTGGCACAATCAGAACTCGTTACGTATTTCTGAAGGAGGGACTTCATAGAATAAAGGAAGTCATCAGCCGTTTTTAGGACAGTGAAAACAGCGGTATACAGATAAGTAAATTGTGTGAAAAATACTGTGTTTTTTTACACGCGAAACATGAACACATGTTATATTGCACACTGTAAACACAATCAAAGCTTCAAAAAAACACGAAGAACGGGACCTTTAAACATTATATATAGTCGTTTAATGTAATAATGTCACTGAAACGCCGTAAACGTATTGTTTTTACCCTCAAGCATTACTCGCGCTTTCAATGCAGGCAGCATTCTCTCCCAGTGCTCGCTATGTCTCACCTCTCCCGCTATTAAAATGCTTTGAATAATCATACTACTAAAACTAAATGTGATGATTTAAATGTTTGCGCTTTGACTTTGAAGAGTGCACTTCAGATGATCAATGCAATCAATCAGTTCTAACCGCAAGAAAGCGTCTCAAAATGACCACTCTCAAACTAAATGTTTAGCTCATCCAAGAATTGTAATTCTGCATTTGCTCACTCGCATGTTGTTTTCGCAAGTCACGCAATCATTTTAACGTCCGTGTTTACTACAGCATCCACGTCGTTGTAAATCTGTTCATCATAAACCATTGTTTGTGTCTCTTCAGAAGACTTGGATTTGGATTAGATCACTCGATTAGTTCATATGCATATACCGGTATGACATTTTTTGGATCTTTCCTCCCCCCTGGACTATTTACATTTTACCGGCTACAACTGAGTTCTCACGGGACTTCAGCGAGACTACAGCTTGCCGTCTAAAACACTATTTCGGTGAGTTTAAACAATGGCTAAGTTGCTAAACGCATCTCGATGTCATGTAAGGGCCCTGTTCATGTTGGACAGACATTTTAATTGCATTTTGTGTCTGTTAAGAGGCACAAAGACACTCTTTATGTATATGCCCCCATAGTTGCCGTGTTAGCTGAGTGGGAGCTCTGGGCATTAACTGTAACAGCTCCGTGTTGCAAGCACCAATCCGGTTCGTTTTTTTTCTATAGACCGTACTCACAAAGGTATAACGATCAAGATTAACTTAAAAATTCACCGGAGTTCTCCTTTAACGAAAAACGACATGATGGTGAGTACATGATGACAGAATATTCATTTGTGGTACATTTGTAATTTGTGTTTGGGTGAATTATACCTTATAAATAGGCCTACTACAGCAAGTTGAGCCTCATATCGTTTCCATCAACGATACATATCGTCACGTGTTTATATCGCAAAATATCATTACACCCCTAGTAAAGCCCTTCAGAAGCAACAGACGATACTTCCATGTTTTCCAGAAGACAAATTAAGTACAATTTACCTTGATCTTCAAATTCAAAAAGTTTTCACCCCCCGGCTTAATGCATCATGTTTCTTTCTGGAGCATCAGTGACTGTTTGAACCTTTTTAATAGTTGTGTTTGAGCCCCTTAATTGTCTTAAGTGTGAAAAGATGGATCTCAAAATCATATATTCTCACTTCTGGAAAGGGTTCAAATATGCAAAAGATGCTGGAAAACTGAAGAACTTGCAGGACCTGATGGATTTTTCTGAAGAACTGGGCAGTTTAACTGCTCAGGACAAACAGGGGGACTCAAGAACAACCATCACAAAACAACAAAACAGCCGTGGATCATGCAGGTCACGACACACAGTATTAAGAAAGGGTTCATAAACTTTTGCATTTTTATAAATTCAGCTTCTTCTTCTTTTTTTTGTCTTGTAGACTAATTTATATGTAAAGATCGTTTAAGTAAAATATCTTATTCAGGACAGTACTAAATAAAAAAAATAACGTAGTTTGTATGATCCCTCTTATTTTGTTAAAAGTATTCACATTTTCACAGATTCTGCAAGGGGTTCACATACTTTCAAGCAGCACACTGTATTTTATTTTGTATTAAGCTTCTTCATATTATTTTATTTAAGCTTCAATAAGACAAATTTGTGTGTGTAAGCAATCTGCTTAAACGTCACATAAACATGTATGCTTTTCAAGTATATCTTTTGACACTGGATGAGTTATCTTTAAATATAATAAAATAATAGTGACACCGTTGGTCAAATATACGTTATACGCACTTAATAGCTTGCACACATATCTGCCCTATTAAAATGTCATAATATTTGACGTAATAAACACTATTTTGTCTCAAACTTTTCGTCCTCTGCAGATAAATACGTGCAGCTTATAACATTATAATCGTTCGAGTAATAATATTCAAATAAACGGAGAAAAATACAAACGTGGAAGTCTCGTGCTGATCTCGCGCCCTTGTAGCAGAGCAGTAGCACCACGAGCGCGGAATCCACTGGCGGTCAGTGATGCGCACTGAGGCCTTCTCACACCCACTGCTAATCCACAGCAGACGGACAAGTCAATCACTTCGCGTATACACTCCGAACCCTTAAATAACACACTATACCTATGCAACAGCCAAGAGCGCACGAATCGCCCTAACAGGACAGTAATGACTATTCAATGGCAAACCGTGAAAAACAGGTCACGAGTTCAGTCAAAGTGTAGTAACTTGAAACTAGTTGCTACACTTTTACGCCATCAGTGCCAGTATTTGTATTCAGGTGCCTGGTTCCCAAGAACAAAATCTGATTAGATGTCAAAAGAAAATACGTACTTTTTGATATTGAAGTACCTGTTTTGATTTGTTGCATCATCTGACATTGTTTTGTGCAAAGGTTTCTGCTAAAGAGAGAGATTAGCAACAACATGAGCCTTCACCGTAGTCCGAGGTCGTTTCAGAAGAGCAGGAGAAATCGCAAGCTGCGTAAACAAAAGCTCGGATATCGTCCAGCGCTTTAGTCCGAATTCATAACCCCATCTGGGTAATCCAGGCACATTTCTTGTTTTCGGCCATGAGAAAAGAGGCGTGCCATAAAACCGTAAACCATAAAAACATTCAAAATGGAGATTACAGTAGAGGTCCGTGGCGACACTGTTTACAACATGCAGTGCGACCTATTGGCAGTAACGAGTTATTACACCTCGCTTCTTATTAAAGTGACTTCATTGGGTGAGATGAGATGTGTGCTGGAGTAACCTCATCAGCATAATAAAACAAATGACACTGCCTTCTCTTTTCACTGCTTCTGTCTCTCTCATTCATACACATCCACAAAGCTTGCCGACGCTGTATAACATATTATTACAAGTATATAATACATAAATGATCATTAGTTCGTGAACATTAGTAGTAACTCTAAAAAAATGTTACTGACTGGTGTTTTTAGTTTTAGTTTATTTCATGCAAATATGGAAAACATAAACGGTCTCAATAAAATATGTGCAGTGTCACATGGATAATGCAAATTGTCACATGACCAGAACAGTTTATTTCTTGTTTGCACCACGAGAAGATGATGGCTGCTCCAAAACAAAAGTAAAGTATGCTAACATAAAGATATGACAAATATTTCTTGTTACACATGATCTTTAACCCTTTAACTGTCACTCCCCTTTTTGAGAATACACACGAAAATGCACTATCCAAACATAAAGGGCTGTAATTCAAGAATGCTTTGGAATATAGATCTAAGTTTGGTCTTGTTTTAAAGCAGACACTCTGCAGATTATTTCTAAAGGGAAAGCAATTAAAAAATATATGAAAGTATGAAAAAGTTATGGAAGTTTACATTTACTGTAAATAAAAAAACACTGTACTAAATATTTTTTATTTTATATAAAATATATATTTTACAAAAATGTTTTAGTCTAAAATTACTATAAAATCAAAGCCATATGTCTAATCAAGTTGTGTTCCAAATTTGAAGTTGATATCACAAAAATTGAAGTCCCCATGAGATTTTGTTTAGGCGCTGTACCAAAAATAGCCACCGGGTGTCATTGAAATTCCATTGATTGTTTTTTGATGCATTTTCCTGTAATTTTCTGTCCAAATGTCACTTCCATCACAAAACGGTCACCAAATATGGAACCTTGAGACTCAGACCTTTCCGACGATATGTGTTTTGTCAAGATTAGAAAAGATTTTGATTATAAAGTAGTTAAAATAAATATTGTAATATGAAACATGCCGCCCACTAGGGGAGGAGCCTGCTAAAAGAATTTAAAGTACCATTTCCATGGTAACGCAACGTCCAATTTCAAAACGGTTTCCACAGGATGAATTTTGAGTTCGTAAGCTTTCGAATGATACCTAATTTATGATAATTTCTAAAACATATGATATGAAAAAAAGGCGATCAAAAAAGAGTGCCAGGTGTCCCGCTAGCGGGACGGTGACAGTTAAGAGGTTAAGGTGCCTAGTCTTAATGTATTAATTCACATTTGTTCAGTTTTGTTGAGTGTGGTCATAGAATGAGTGAATATGTTGACCATGGGACAAAACAGTGCATAGCACTTTACAATAAGGGTGCACTAATATGCATTAATTCATGCCAACATTCTATTTGAATAATAGATTAAGTAATCAATAAATTGCTATTAGTTAAATGTGTCAATTAACATATGAATTTACACAATTAGTTAATACTATATGCTATTAGGGAATGAAGACATTATGACACATTTAACTAATAACAATTTATTGATTACTTAATCTGTCACTCATATAGAATCTTCATGTGTTGATGCTGCAGGAATCATTAATAAATGCTTTAGTTCTTCATGAGTCATACATTAACTCATGATTATCTGTGCATTAGTTAAGCATGAATTAATGCATTAGTAGTCAAGACCACCTATCTGTAACCAAGTCGAGACCAAGACAAATGTGTGTTGAGACCAAGACAAGACCAAGACCAGACCAGCACTCGTTAAATTCATAAAGAACCACATTACCGTCTGAGAAATTAGGCTACTTTTTAGTCATTAAATATAATTATGAAAATACAGTATATACAGCTGTTACAAATCAAATGACATTAACAACAAAAATCATCTTTTCACTGCAGTGGTGGTACAGAAGATGCATCTGAATTGGTCAATTGCAATGTTGAGAATAATATTAAAAAAAAAAAAAGTTTGTATCATGTTTGCAGTCATGCTCAAATTTGTGAAAACAGCTCTCTTGCTCTTGTGATGTTGCTTAATTATGTTAAAATATAAAAATCCAGATGTCGTACAAGTACTTTTTTGCAACAGCTTGAATTTTTGTGCACATTTGTATTCATTTTCGTGAAGTTTTTTAACAAAGTCCCTCATTAATTTCTGAATCAGCGCAATAAATAAATCAAATTAGAAATTAGTTATTGATTGCATCTAAAGCAGTAAGTTTCACATCCAATCACAGTAATGATGTTAACAAATGAATCAGACAATGCACGGGCAATTTAGTGATATCCTCGCAGTTGTGGTCTTGACCGGTCTTGAAACAAAATCCAGAGTCCTCTAAGTCTGAGACAGAGACAAGACCGATTACAAATGTGGTCAAGACCGAGTTCTACAACACTACATATTAGTGCAGCCGTATTGTAAAGTGTTACCCATTTAGGTATACAAATACTTACAGTGAACTATCCAGTTGCAGTTGTTAGAGGAGGTTGCGACTAAAAATTGGGATTGAATGAATAAAGTTTGTTTACTTTATTTTGTTTCTGTGTGTTTATTATTGATCAGATTGTCTTATTCATTGATATTCCTAGAAATTGTTTTTTTTTCTTATGGGCTTGTTACACTAAAGTGTTTTCTTAAAAAAAAAAAAAATTGATAAAGAGAGGGTAAAGTTATTCAAGATAAATATTAACAAATTTAAGCTGAATGCTTACACTTGAATAATTACCTAATAATTACAAATTAATAATTACCTCAAATTTTAGTCTTCACACATGGTGTACAGTTAGTCTAAGCTGTGCATTATTTTAATGGTGACAACTATTATGGGAGTGGCTTGATGCAGCGTAGGAGATGCAGATAACTTTGTAAAAAAAAAAAAATGCTAAAAACACTTTGTGTGAAATGACAGTATATTCCAGGTTAATAATTGCATTGCTTTCACAGTAATTTAACTTTTCTTGTATCTAACTGCACTAAAAAGGGGTTTTAGTTTATAGTATTGGAAAACACAATTTACTGTAAACAAACATCATACTGTATTTACAGTGCATATGTTCTATGAAGGTACCCAGCATGCAGTGCAGCATGTATAGATTATGTTGTGGATTTTCTTGATTCTTGTCGGGTTTTATCTGTGCTTCTGAACTTATTTTTGCTTCGCTTTTAGCAGTTGTGCTGTTGGTTTATTTTGTAATGTTGGTTTATGTTGTATAAATGTTTTTATTATTTATTGAGTGTCACCATTGTTGTGTTTTGTATGTCAGGTATTGATGTCTCTGCACCATTAAGTTGTAACGCTTTACATAGAGAGGCCGGATAGCTTGCCTGAATGGTTGTAGCAAAGTGTAAGCAAAACTCAGGTAACTTTATCTGATACAGGGGTTTATTATCAGCGTCGTCAAATCCACACATACATAGGGCAGTTTGCAAAACACTCCACTTACAACTGCGTTACTGAACAGAAATAAACACGGCAAAGAGCAACTGAAAGATATTCAGGCTTTACACGTCACGCATACATACGATGTTCACAGCTCGCGCTCCATCTACAAGAACTGCCCACTCATCAGCGAGTGAGTAAGAGAGTGCGTTCCGCCTTAAAAGGAGCAGTACCTAAAAAGAGGCGTGATAAACAAGCATAAATTAAATGACTCTGTACGCAATTGGATAGTCCTTCTTCAACCAATCAGACCACAAGAGGCGTGATAAATGAGCATAAATTAAATGACTCTGTACGCAATTGGATAGTCCTTCTTCAACCAATCAGACCACAAGAGGCGTGATAAACGAGCATAATTCAAATGACTCTGTTCGCAATTGGATAGTACTTCTTCATCCAATCAGACCACAAGAGGCGTGATAAACGAGCATAATTCAAATGACTCTGTTCGCAATTGGATAGTACTTCTTCATCCAATCAGACCACAAGAGGCGTGATAAACGAGCATAATTCAAATGACTCTGTTCGCAATTGGATAGTCCTTCTTCAACCAATCAGACCACAAGAGGTGTGATCAACGGGCACCGACCCATCGCTGTCATCATGTTAAACCCTCCAATAGTGCGCCAGGTGGATAAGCCAGTCTGTGATTGGTTCCCGCAAAAGTGTAACAGAAGCAGTAGAAATGAATGTACAGGTTTCCAGACTGAGCTGCAGGGCGAAATCAAATCGCTGGCAGATCAGGCCGGGTTTATCCAGTCTAGTTTACAAGATGATCTTTCAAAATCTCAGCAGTTGATTAATTGTGAACGATCCATCTACAAACAGTTAAGCATTTGAAAGTATTGTTAAATCTTCATGCTTAAATAATACAAAAAAAACCTTCGTATTCATGCTAAGAATAATTTGACTAAACGATTTCATATTCTAGCTTGTAATAATTTTAATAATTTTTTTTGTTTTTTAATTTGTCACATTTATGACTTGGCTAGAACAGAAATCGGAATATGAATACAGAGGATCCAAGATCCCATGATAATGGAACACTGATCACCATTATGGTGACTTAAAAAACAATTACAGTGGTAAAGAATTAAATGTATTACAGTGGCATGATTAAAGACAACATTATAATGTGAAATCACAGCCAAACAAGAGCAGTAAGTTACTGTGATGTCAGCATCATTATGCTGTTGATTCACAGTATTTTGTAAAAAAAAAAAAAAGACCAAGCATGCATTGATTTCACAGTACATTTTTGACTACAGTAATTTATTGTAAAATAATACACTTTAATCCTGTATGTTCCTGGCACATTTTACAGTGTGTTGTGCCATTAGATGGTCTTTAACCCTTAAGAAACTTTAATTAATGTTGTCATGCAACAAATCTGCTTCACAGGTAATGAATTGTTAACATTGAAATAAAAATGTATAGCCTGTACAAATACTAGACATCGCAAAATAATGAAAATGAATCATGTAGCAAATAGTACACATTTAATTTATTTATTATAATTTCTGTGTTGTTTTGGTCGCTTGGCTGTTTTCTTATAAAGGTCCAGAAGTTTTTCATCAGGTGTGTGATGCTCTTTTTTAATATGATGTCATCACGTTGCTGTCTTGCTGTCAGCCAATCGCCACATTGCTGATCATGGTTTCCAGTATCGATACATCTGCACTTTCCAATGAACTCAAAATGTGCAGTAATCTCAGATAATTGAATCCAGATAATATCGATATATAATCATATCTGGAAATTCATTTGATGAACCAAATTAGCAAGAGATCAGTTCCCTTACGAGAGTACTCTCGTATTGCGTTTTGCTAAAACGCTATGGGGGAATTCCTTTCCTCGAGATATTGAAGCAAATTTTTATCCAAAAATACCTTTTATACGCAGTGCAGCTGCACAACTCTCAGCAGGAAGCAGCTGCGTGCTGATTGGCTGTGCCGCTGCAACTGCAGCAACCTATAGCGAGACCGTGGGGCGGGACGGACCAATCAGGTCCTTCCAAATTCCCGCCACAAGGGGCAACAGAATTTGCATAGCCTAGGGTATATAAGACCCACTCTCGCAGGGTTAGTCAGATTAATTCTTCTTCAGCGACTTGCAATCGTTGAGCTCCGGATCAAAGCCTGCCGTCGACACGCACCCAGCGGAACATGCGGCCTGAGGACGTCGGATTCTCCGCCTTCAGCCTGCCTTCCAGCTGTGCCATCCGGCACTATATCCTTTATTACCTTACTGTGTTTTTCACATTCAAAAAGAGCACGAGACGTTGTTGGAAATGTCTCGTTCCTGCGCCTCGTGCAGAGGTTTCATCGCGGACGAGGATCGGCACATTATCTGCGTGTCATGTCTCACACGCAGACTGCACTCAACCAGGGCAGCTGCCATGAGTGCGACGAGCTGGCGCTGCAGACCCTTCGGGCTCGGCTCGCCAGCTTCGACTCGGATCCCGTCCCGTGCTCCCAGCCTCTGGAGCCACGGAAGAAAAAACGTCGCGACCAGAGGCCACCGGAGCGCTCTGACGAGCACACATCGGGCATGTCCCCGCGTGCCTCGCCATCGCCCGTGTTGTTCGTCAACGAACCCGGTCAGCGTTCGCGCTCTACGAGCCGCAGCAGACCGCCGGAGCGTCGAGGTCCACGACCCAGTAATGTGTCGAAACCTGAGCCTTCGAAGCCGTCCTAGCCAGAGGTATGAAGAGAGGGTGGATAGTGCCCGCTTCGGCCGGTGCACCGCCTCGCTCTCTTTTAAAACGTCCCCCAGCTCCCTTCAAGGCCGCTGGGAACGCCATATTCACAGCCAACGAGCCCGCAAGCAAGCGCGCTCGCCTGTACACAAACGCCGTTTTTACGGCGACCCATATGAGTCACAAAAAGAGCATTTTCTCTGTAGGCAGTGTGCCAGCATTAAAGCATGTACCCCTACACTCAAGCACTCCCCCATGTTCCCCAGCCCCCTGCACTCAGGCGGCTGGAAACACTATTCTCACAGCCAACGAGCCCGCACTCAAGCGTACTCGCCTGTACACAAGCACCAATACTTTATCTTCCCCGGCCCCCTGCACTCAGGCGGCGGGAAACAATTCCCTCATAAGCGGCAACTTAGCGCAAGGTTATCGGGCCACCGAGTCCCTGTTACTCAGCGACTCGCCCCACAGATTAATTCAGCCCCTGGCTTCGAAGGCCGAGGCCTGGCGGGCCATTCCCGGCATTTCGAAATGGGTGTTGAACATAATAGAACGATGTTACTCGCTACAGTTTGCTCGCAGACCACCGCGCTTTCGCGCCGTGGAAGAGACAACAGTGAGAAGCGACAAAAGTCACGTGCTTCGAACCGAGATATCAAAACTGTTAATAAAGGGAGCGGTGGAAGCCGTACACCCCTCACAGAGCGAGTCGGGCTTTTACAGCCGTTACTTCCTTGTACCAAAAAAGGACGGTGGTCTCAGACCCATACTAGACCTCAGACATTTGAACAAAGCCCTTATGAAGCGCCTGTTCAGAATGTTGAGAATGAAACAAATCCTCGCGCACATTCGCCCGGGAGATTGGTTTTTCACTGTGGATCTAGAGGATGCCTATTTCCACATACAAATAGCCCCCCATCACAGGCCATTCTTGAGATTCGCCTTCGAGGGGAAAACATACCAATACAAGGTGCTACCTTTTGGTCTATCTCTAGCCCCTCGCACGTTTACAAAGTGCATGGAAGCGGCGCTAACCCCGCTGAGGCTTCGGGGAATGAGAATTCTCAACTATCTCGACGACTGGCTCATAATAGCTCAGTCAGAGATACAGCTATTAACCCACAGATCTTGGCTTCTCAACCATTTACAATGCTTGGGACTCAGAATCAACGTGGCAAAGAGTTTATTGTTTCCCACACAGAAAGTTTCATTTCTGGGAACAGTATTGGACTCGCTGCAGATGAGCGCGCGGCTGACGTCACAGCGCGTGCTCTCTGCTCAGAACCGAGCGGTTTCCCTCAGGTCCGGTGCACACATTCCTCTCAAACACTTTCAGAGGATGTTGGGTGTCATGGCCTCGGCGGCGCCAGTTCTCAGACTGGGTCTGTTGCACATGCGCCCCCTACAGCACTGGCTGAATCGCCACGTTCCAGCTCACGCATGGCTTTCGGGCCGATTGCAAATCAAGGTAGACCACAGCTGTGTGTTGGCTCTGGCTCCTTGGAAAAATCCCGTCTGGTACAAGACGGGCGTGAGTTTGGGCACTGTTACGAAGTGGAAAGTTATCTTGACAGATGCATCCAACCTAGGTTGGGGAGCCCTTCATGAGGGCAGGCCGATCTCCGGTCTCTGGTCAGACTCGGAGAAGTGCCTTCATATAAACTGTCTAGAGATGAAAGCGGTCACGATATCGCTAAGAGCTTTCCTTCCGTACATAAAACGTCCTGATCCGAACGGACAGCAGATCGGTGGTAGCCTATATAAATCGCCAAGGCGGTCTGAGATCTAACGACCTGCACTCAATAGCGGAAGAAGCCCTAATATGGGCAGAGCACAATCTGAGCTCGCTGAGAGCGACTCACGTGCCAGGCATTCTGAATTTGGGCCCGGACATGCTGTCCAGGGGCAAAGTGTCCCCTGCAGAGTGGTCTCTTCACCCAAATATAATTCAGATCATTTGGGGCAAGTTTGGAGAGGCAAAAGTGGATCTTTTCGCCTCACAAGACAATGCTCAATGCCGAATATATTTCTCCAAGCACGAGGATGCGTTGGCCCACGAATGGCCCAACCTTCCTCTTTATGCGTTTCCCCCAATCTCAATGTTACCTCAAGTCATAGAGAGGATCAGGGAGAGCAAATGCGCTGTGCTTTTAATAGCCCCGCTTTGGAGAAATCAACCTTGGTTCTCACTGCTGAGTCAGATGTCAGATGCAGCTCCGTGGCCGATCCCGCTGAGAAGAGACCTCCTCATGCAGGCGGAACGGCAGATCTGGCATCCCCGTCCCGATCTATGGGCGCTTCATGTTTGGCCCATCAACGGGTACATGAGAACCTTTCTGAAAGCGTAATGAATACTATTACTGAAGCTAGAGCCCCCACAACTAGGCGGCTCTATTCAGGCAAATGGTCAGTCTTTTCAGACTGGTGTAAAGCGCGAAACCTGACCCCACATGATTGTGCAGTGTCAGAGGTGCTTACATTTTTACAAGAGCTTCTGGACGCGGGTCGCTCCCCCTCCACGCTCAAAGTTTATGTGGCTGCTATAGCAGTGTGTCACATTCAAGTGAACGGACTGTCACTAGGAAAGAGCGATCTCATTGTTCGCTTCCTTAAAGGGGCTAGAAGGCTTCACCCACCTCGCCCCCCTTCAGTCCCTATATGGGACCTGTCCACGGTCCTGGATGCCATGAAGAGCTCTGCATTTGAGCCTCTGCATTCTGTGAGCTTAAAGCTCCTGTCACTAAATGATGTTTCAGTAACAAAGTTCGGGAGGAGCACGTTCAAATGATCTATCTAATCATCATGTCATTCCAACCAGCTGTCAGCAATAAGTAATCAACATGTCTACCCAATCAGCACAAGTGGAGGATCATATAAATACCCAGTCAACTCACCAATGTTTCTCGACAAGTTTTGCAGCATCCCTCCACCACCCCATCTTCCTCACACTCACCTGGTTACTTCCTAAACCAGACATACGGGGGGAGTACTCTGGGTTCGGGCCAAATACCGAGCTCGGAGCCCTCTCCTCGGACAGCACGCCAAATACGCATACCATTCTTTCTATCTGACTTATTTGTAAGTGTGAACTCGTGAAAGACTGTTTTTCTGCTAGCGATTGCATCAGTTAAGCGAGTGGGTGATCTGCACGCGCTCTCTGTGAGCGCCTCGTGTCTGGAGTTTGGGCCAAACGACTCCAAAGTCGTCCTCAAACCAAGACATGGATATGTACCTAAAGTGCTTTCAACTCTGTTCAGAGCACAGGTCATTTCACTTTCGGCACTTTCATCGCAGTCAGATGAAATAGATGCTAATTTGCTCTGTCCTGTCAGAGCGCTGGGAATATACATAGAGCGTTCCGCTGCTTACAGGCAAACTGAACAGCTCTTTGTATGCTTTGGCGGCCGCACCCGAGGGTAGGCGGTTACAAAGCAGACCCTGTCACGGTGGATAGTGGATGCTATATCACTGGCTTATGAGTCTAAAGATCTCAGTTGCACCTTAGGCATTAAAGCCCATTCTACTAGAGGCATGGCCTCTTCGTGGGCTTGGTCTACTGGTATTTCTCTGAATGATATCTGTGTGGCGGCAGGCTGGGCCTCCCCGTCCACTTTTATCAGATTCTATAATTTAGATGTTCCGGCTTTACAAGCTGGGCTTCTTGCTGTATGAACAGATTTAACCCCTTAAGGCCCGATAAGTCCGGCCTGGGTTGAATATTGTTTAAGTCATAAGCATATTCCTTATACGGCCCGAAGTATCTGGCCACTCATTATTCCTGACCCGATTATGTCTGGTCTATACTTATTATTGCACGAATATCGTGTTCATTCTCATTAGGGCCCGACTCAGGTCTGGCTCATTCTGAATTATTGATATCATACTACGGGCCCACCTAGGTTGGCCTGGGTTTGGTGTCGTCGGCTTTAGAGCCGTTAAGCAAGCACGGCGTTTTGCATTGGTCCCCCATAGCGTTTTAGCAAAACGCAATACGAGAGTACTCTCGTAAGGGAACGTTTCGGTTACTAACGTAACCTCGGTTCCCTAAGATGAGGGAACGAGTATTGCGTTTTGCTTGCCGTGCTTGCTCACTTGCTCAGGAGTCGCTTCAGTCGACTAACCTGACTAACCCTGCGAGAGTGGGTCTTATATACCCTAGGCTATGCAAATTCTGTTGCCCCTTGTGGCGGGAATTTGGAAGGACCTGATTGGTCCGTCCCGCCCCACGGTCTCGCTATAGGTTGCTGCAGTTGCAGCGGCACAGCCAATCAGCACGCAGCTGCTTCCTGCTGAGAGTTGTGCAGCTGCACTGCGTATAAAAGGTATTTTTGGATAAAAATTTGCTTCAATATCTCGAGGAAAGGAATTCCCCCATAGCGTTTTAGCAAAACGCAATACTCGTTCCCTCACATTAGGGAACCAAGGTTACGTTAGTAACCGAAACGTTATCATGATTAAAAGATCTGGCATCTGTTAAACGAGGTACAAAGAATGGACGCCTGTTCTGCAATTCACCAACCAAAAATTCAGCAATTAATTGTACTGTGCTTTCAGTAATTACATTTTTAAATAAATCAAATGTAAAAAAAAAATTATTATTATTTATTAGGATAAAACATTATAATAATATAAATTATTTAAAAAATCTTGAATGAATCTAAATTGGGTTACAATAATAAAAGTAGGGTCAGGTCAAGTTTTTTAAGGTAACAGCTTTCATTTTAATTTATCTTCAACTGAAGTGCTGCTATTAGAGGTATTATTGAAATAAAAACCAAATTATGCACAGTGGATATTAAAATCTACACACCCGTTTAAACAGATGTTTTTCGTTATGTAAAACAATTAAACAAAAAAAAATACAACCTGTGCAATGCCACTGAGCACCAGAAGTAAAATAAAAACGTAAAATGTATTAAATAAATGAATAATTGGGTGCGTGTTCAGAATAAACTAATCATCAAGCTCATGCGAAAACGAAGTGATTCTGTTTAACTTTTTAATCTTGGTTGCATGAATTAGATATACCATGGAGTGAAGACAGTCATCAACAAGTGGAAAAGGTTTGGCACATCAATGTCATTATTATGAATGGGGCATCCCTTCAAATTTGATGAGAAAACAAAGAGAAAAATGGTCTCACACATGAGTACCCATGGTGAAGCCTGGTGGGGGCAGCATCATCCTTTGAGTGGGGCCTTTTCTTCAGCTGGAACTGGGGCTTTACTGAAGGTGGCGGGAATCACAGCTCCAAGTACCAGCTGTTTTTGGCACAGAACCTTCTGGCTTCTGCTAGAAAGCTTTCAGCATGACAATGATCCAAAACACTCTAAATGAATAAAAGTATGGTGTTTTAATAGACTTTTTATATCTACTGTGTAGGTTTTGGGGTGGAAACATACTTTTTGATGTGTTTGATGCATTTCAAACACTGTCACATGATCTTGTAATATTCAAACATGACAATATTTCTCATCGATTGCACATCATATAGTGCTTATAATTCTGTCTTTTACTGCATATGATAATTCATATGAAAATTCGAAATCAGAACTAAAGTGACTAGATTATTAGTCAGTACCTGCATTGTTTTGCATTTTGTGACTTTTAGTTGAATAACAGACAACGTTTCAGTCTCGTTCGACCACCTCTCAAATCAAATCAAATCAAATCAAATCAAATCACTTTATTGTCACTCTACCATATGCACAAGTGCAACAGTAGGTGAAATTCTTAGGTGCAGTCCGAGCAAACATAGTAGTCATGACATGACATGTACAACATTTAAGCAACAACAGATTACACATGCAGGTGTAGAAGCGTGTGAGGATGTGGCGGTTCATTCCAAACCTCCTCAGCCGTCGCAGGAAGAAAAGGCGCTGATGAGCCTTCTTCACAACGGCATCGGTGTGGACGGACCATGAGAGTTCCTCTGTGATGTGGACACCGAGGAACTTGAAGCTGCTGACTCTCTCCACCGGTGCTCCATCGATGGTGATGGGGCGGTGTTCTCTCTCATTCCACCTGAAGTCGACCACCAGCTCCTTGGTCTTGCTGACGTTGAGGGAGAGGTTGTGCTCCTGACACCACCGTGTCAGAGTGTGCACCTCCTCTCTGTAGGCCGTTTCATCATTGTCAGTGATGAGACCTACCACTGTCGTATCGTCAGCAAACTTGATGATGGTATTGGAGCTGTGGGTTGCCACACAGTCATGTGTGTACAAGGAGTACAGGAGTGGGCTGAGAACACAGCCCTGAGGGGCTCCAGTGTTGAGAGTCAGTGATGAGGAGATGTTACTGCCCATTCTGACCACCTGGCGTCTGTTTGACAGGAAGTCCAGGATCCAGCTGCATAACAAGCTGTTTAAGCCTAGAGCCCGGAGTTTCACGTCAAGTATGGAGGGCACAATGGTGTTGAATGCTGAGCTGTAGTCTACAAACAGCATTCTCACATAGTTCCTCTTTTCCAGGTGGGAGAGAGCAGTGTGAATTGTTGATGAAATGGCATCATCAGTGGAGCGGTTTGTGCGGTATGCAAACTGCAGTGGGTCCAGTGAGGGGGGGGAGAACAGAGCAGATGTGGTTTCTGACTAGTCTCTCAAAGCATTTGCTGATGATGGGGGTCAGAGCAACAGGACTCTTGGTTTGTTCTCGTGAACCTAATATTGTGTATCGTCTTGTCTCATGAGCTAAGTGTATCATCACTCTCCTATAGTATTTATCCATTACAAATGCAGAAGCATGTTAACCACTGCACTTTTGGGCCGTTTACACGACACAATTTTCAAGGGTACATTCTAAACAAAAATGGTGCTATATGGCACTAAAAGTGGTTCTTGGCTCGTAATCATAGGGGAACCATTTTTGGTGCTATATAGCACCATATCTTAACAGGTTCTGTATATGGTAGCGGTGCTGCACCTCAGTCATCCCAAAGAACCGCTGAAGCACCCAGATTTGGTGCTATACAGCACTTAAAAAGGTTCCCCTATACAAGCCAAGAACCACTTTTAGTGCCATATAGCACCAATTTTTAGAGTGTACCCTTGAAAATGGTGTTGTGTAAACAGCCCCAAAGTGCAGTGTTTAACATGCTGCATTTGTAGAAATTTTTAGAGTGTAGCGTTTTATGCATTTTGGTTGTTAATTTAAAAGACAACGCCGTTTTAGGGACTAAAAATGCAAGCTTTTGAAATCGGGTTTTAAAGTGCAAGTTTTTGAAAACTGATACTGTTATTGTCTCTGTAAACTACAAAAATGCGAATTTGTGAAAACGTTGACATCATGTGCATGTGTATTATGTGTTCAGTCTTTAGATGCGTAGTGTTTCTTTACAAAATGACATCGCCATCTACTGGCAGGGCATGAACAATACAGTGTTTTTAGTTGTTGATTTTTTAAAACGATACTCTTATTGTCTCAATGTAAACTACAAAAACTCGAATTTGTGAAAATCAAGCGTATAGCGTCAGTTCTGGCAAACTTGCATCAGCTGTCTGTCAGCTGATCATGTCTACCTATAGGAATACGACATCTATCACCGCATACATATAGCTCCTCAGTACTATCAGCAGCTCTCACGTTCTCCAGAGCTCATTTACCCTCCTCCACCCCCAGCTCCTCTTGTCAGTCAGGATTTGGTATTCTGATTTCCCTTGAATCACACTAAATTCCTGAATCACTTTGTACATGTAATATCAGCAATAATGATATCTGCAATACATTATGTTGGTTCTGTTCTGTTTACCCTAAGGGGGGTTATTGCTGCTCTCCCTGCTCTTATCCATGATAGTGTAACGGAGGCCAGCTAGTAGTTGCTGTGCGAGTAAACCTCACTCCTCTAATCTCAAGAGATGCTCTAGCGAGTGACGCTAGAGGTTGCAGCCTTTAGCCTCCTTGTCAGAGCGTCCGACTCTCATGCCGGCGGACCCGGGTTCGAGTCCCGCTTAGAGCGGGGCGGTTTGAACAGGAGGGGTTACAATAGGCTGCATGGATACCCAGGGAGTTCTTGCCCAGAACAGAACCATACCGCCAATCCAAACTATATGTTAATAGTCAATCAATCATCTTTGACAATAGTGGTCCTGACAGAAGCGGTGATGTCATGCTACTGGTTGAGTGTTTTTAGCCATTTCACGGATTCATGTGAACAGGGATCGTTTTGACAACGGTGTTGTTTCTACGCAAAAAAGGTAAGTTGTTAGTTGTACATCGTTGTTGTGTAAACGTTCCCAAAGTGCAAGATTTTGAAAGCGATACTGTTATTGTCTCGAATTTGTGAAAACGCTGACGTTATGCGCATTGTATTATGTGTTCAGTCTATAGGCGTGTAGTATTTATTTACAAATTGACATTGCCAACTACTGGCCTGGCATCAATAATACAGCGTTTTTAGTCCCCCGGATCTGTGAACAGGGATTTTAGTTTTTTAGTACATTCAACTTATTAATACAACTTTAACAGTGTCTTAATGGTGCTAAAATATCACAGCTTCGTAGACATGCATCTGAGAAATAGCAGATGTAGGAAATGAGGTGGTCTGTGTGTCCATTTACATTTCCATGTAAAATGGGTGGAGGTGTATATAACTCTATTCATGAGCTCACACTTACAAATAAGTCAGATGGATTAAATAGTATGCTTATTTGGCATGCTGTCCAAGGAGAGGGCTCCAGGCTTGATATCTGGCCCGAACCAAGAGTACTCCCCTCATATTCCTGGCTGTGGTAGGAACAAGCCAAGAGTGGAGAGTTGGGGTGGTGGAGGAATGCTAAAAACTGTCGAGGAATCTAGGTGATATTTATATGCCTCCTTTTATGCTGATAGGATTAGACGTGACAATTGCTGATGACGAGTTGATTGGATAGATCATTTGAACATGCTCCTCCCAAACTTTGTTTATGAAACATAATTAACAAAACTGTCAGGAATAATGAAACCGTTAAAAAATATGGGTAGAAATCACCAGGCAATAGGTTCACCACAAGCAACAGGATCAAATCCTCAGTCTCAAAATCACACCACGGAGCTGAAATATAAATAATTGCAATAATGGCACTCTTCTGCTTCCATTAAGTACGAAGGCAGCAACACAGCCCTCCAAATGCAGAAGCATCCAAACCCACATAAATGGCTCCTCTCTGAGGCAGGGGTGGCTGAAATCCAGAGAATACTAAAAATCTAGGTCAATGGATTGCTGCACAGCTATGACGACTCCCTCCTCCGAAGTGTGTGTTATGCTTATGGATGGATGAAGACCACACAGTTTGACCAGTAATCCTAGCAATGAAAAAATAATATGTCTTTATACATGGATTATCTGTAATGCAACCTGCAAGCTTTTCATTAATCAGTGGATGAATGGGTTAATGCTAATTTTAGTTTGACCTATTACATTTCTTCATTTACATTTTATACATCGTACAGGGATTGAGAATAGGCATCCAAACAGGGCTGGATGAGTAAAGAGTGCCGGATGTGTACCTGAAGAGTTGTCCTGCATTATTTAAGTGGCTGCAGGCATGTCTTCAACTTTGCAAGTCATCATGTAGTACTTCCAAGTCCTGCTTTCAAATGAGGACTGAATCAAATCAAACAGACAGAGTACATGCTAGCAGTCTAAAGTCAAATGATTCATATCATCTGAGAATGGAGTATTTTTAGCAGTCCCTAAGAGGGAACCAACTTGAATTCAGAAGATATCTTTATGTGCATACTTGTATTACTGTACGCATCAAATTGCTGGTCCTTTATAATGAAACATTATTGCAGATAAAAAAGAAAACAGCAGAGCATTTGCTATCTGAATCCCACTCAGTTTCTCCTGTCGGTGCCTAGCAACACTTTTTCAGCAGAATACACAAAATTAGCAGGATAAGCGTGACCACAGCTTAAAAGCCATCGCTCAGTGAAGCCGAGCTCACAAATTCCTTGAAACGAGATCAGCACACAATGCCAAAGGTTTGCATGCCTAAATAAACATGTTCTCTAACTCAAAGGATGTATGCAATCTTGTGAGTGTTAGGCAATAAAATGCCATTAAATCTGTGATATGAATTCACAGCAGATTTTACAATATATTCTGTGAGTGCAAAAGCGATAGAACTGAAATGCTGCCGAGTTGTAATAGGGACAGGAAATGTAGCCACATTACATAAAGCCAATGCACTATTGAATATCATTCAATGCTCGAATTACTGTAATAGCTAGTAAGCCAACTGGAATCAAGTTTATGGGGAACTGTCCGTAGCCCTGAAACCGTGACAAACACTGAGGTCCCCTAAAACTAACCAAAGCTCATCTCTGGGAAAGCATTTGGGATTTGAGCTCAACCACTGCTAATAAATCAATGAAGTTCTGAGATGAAAATGTATATCGCAACCTAACCAACTGATGTTCTTATCTAGCTTCATAATTGCAGAAGCATATCTGGAAATCTGGAGAAGGAGGATGCAATGCTTGTATCTTTCCAGCTGTCATTTTCCTTTAAGATGATGTAAGGCTCATCTCCCTAAGAATGGTCTCCCTCCCCCGTCCAAAGCCTCTCTCAGCACGCTGCATTCATTCGCACTATGCTGCTGATGCTCTGGAGAGTAAGGATGCTCAAACTTCCCAACGCACTCGAGATCCGCTGGGTGGGTGCCAGGTACATGTAGACTAACTGTTCGGGATGGACCAGATTTCACGAGAGAGACACACTCTTCTGAAGGAATTTGAAGCTGTCTTGCCTGGCGCAGTTTTTCATTTTTTATAAGCAGAACTTATTTTGGGATTTTCAGCATGAGCTGCACAATTGGATCCCTTCGGTGAGCGCTCTTCTACATTGTTATAAATAACAGGGGATGAGGGTTCCAAGATGCGCACATCATCTAATGGAGAGGCCTAACAGTCTAATTGTGTCATTTTGATACATTTATACTTTTAAGAAGGTCTCAGAGATGCTGTGCGTAACATAATGGACTGTGGACGGCTGTTAAAGAGTGTGCAGGTTAGGTTACGCTTCACTTTTTGCTCACTAAACCCAAATCAAAAACTTTTGCACATTCACTTTTTCATTTTTTGAAGTGTGCAACGCCAAAATGGCCCTGACTGAAAATTGCAGGACTTACCAAACGCCCAAGGACGGTGGATGTGCTCAGAGTTGCTCTTCCGACGTGGTTGAGCTCAATGTAGGAGGACAGGTGTACTACACACGCCATGCCACCCTCACCAGCGTGCCAAACTCACTGCTGGGTAAATTATTCACTAAAAAGGACATCTCCAACGACCTCGCTCAGGACATCAAGGGACGCTACTTTATTGACAGGGACGGATTTCTGTTTCGATATGTGTTGGACTATCTCCGCGATAAGAACGTTGTCCTGCCGGATTATTTCCCGGAGAAGGGGAGGCTGAAAAGGGAGGCTGAGTTCTTCCAGCTGCCCGAGCTCGTCAAAATCCTGACACCAGATGATTATACTAACAATGATTTTGACGAAGCATCCCAGGGAAGCGATCAGAGGCTGTTCCCTGTATATTACCTGGACGCGCGCGATAGGCGCTACGGCTTCATCACGGTGGGATACAAGAGCTCGTGCACCTTCGGGAGGGACCCTGATCCAAAAGCTCGAGGAATACCCAAAATCTTTATTTGCGGAAGGGTCGGTCTGGCTAAAGAAGTTTTCGGGGACACGTTAAACGAGAGCCGGGATCCCGACAGGCCACCTGAGCGATACACTTCCCAGTTTTCCCTGAAGTTTCGCCACCTGGAGCGAGCGTTTGATATGCTCGCGGAGAGCGGATTCCACATCGTCGCGTGCAATTCATCACTCACCACATCTCCTCACAACAGACATACAGATGACAGAAACTGGTCCAATAACACGGAGTATGTCTTCTACCGTAAGTAGCCTACAGTAAACCAGTCGCTCATGATCTCTAAATCATATTTCGAGTGTTGTCAATCATTAATTATGGATTTAAGGCAAAAATCGAACGAGTTTGTCTTCAGTGTGCAGACATATTTGACCGCTGAATGCACGACTTGTCAATCAGAATCAAACATAGCAGTGCTCCAATTGATAATAGCCTATATAAATGCAGTCCATTTTAATAAATGAAATCCAAATGACAAACCTTTAGGATACTAAAGTGAATTTGATTAAGCCAGCTTTCACACTTTTCTTATCCAGTACCACTAGGCGGCGTACATAGTTTAAATTTCATGAACAATTCTATAATCTGCCTCAAACTAATAAAGTGTGCTGAATTCTGTGACAAAATGCACATCCCTTCAAGTATCCCTTGTAGTGGCTAAGTCAGAACATTGAAAGAAGAGAGAGAGAGAAACGCTTTTGAGCCAATGCAGATGCGGAGAATTCCCTCTAGTATAGCTCTCAGGGATATGAACAGAGTGTGGTATGATGAATATTTCAGTAATCTACCTCAGTGATGGTCATGTCACCCAGCCATCCCCCCCCCCCCCTCTCTCTCTCTCTCTCTCTCTCTCTCTCTCTCTCTCTCGCTTTATTTTACATGTGCACCTTTTGGATATAACTGTTCTCCAGTGCCTTGCCTCCATTGGTGGTTCATTTCACTTGCCTTTGTCTTAAATGAGAGAGATGTTGCAGCATATGGCCAATTAAAAATCACTTTGTGCTTAATTCCAAACGAGTCCCCTTGGAAAACCTAAAGAGATTGGGCCTGGAACGGAGAGCTTCTGGAGGACAGTCAGTAGATTTTTTGGGTGAATGGACATATGGCTGCTTAATGATTTGTTCTCTGCCATCAGTATAATTACTGCAGCATTCAGCCCCTCCCATAGTCCACACATCATAGATAAACTAATGACAAATCAAGATATACAATAAAGGTATGAGGAGTCACGCTAAATTGTAATTTACGGTTACTACATTTATGCATACTACACCTTTCTAAATGCATCTTATTGATCTTATTGTGAACTGTTCATCTGCAAATGTTTCTTTCTTTATTTTTTACCTCGTAATGTTTATTCAAAACTGTCACTTTTTCAAAAGTCACTTAAACCCTGTCCCTGCAAGCTCACAGTCACCGGCCTTCACTTTTGAGTGCAAAACCCACATATCAACATCCAATCGACAACCGATTGGTCCAAGTCCACGCCCTACTTTTTTTTTTCTTCTGTAATCTGTTTCACCCGGATGAATATCACAATATGGAAGAAAAAATCTATTACTATTTCCGTTTCATTGCAACTTTAGTGATGAGTAACTTACATTTTAAACAATAATGCAGTTACTTTGTAAATGTTTGCTCCACCAAGCCCAGGCAGAATTAAAGGTACAATATGTCATTTTTACCAGTAGAGGTCACTTATTCAAAACAAAGGCATAGCTTGATGACATCGTGAATGAGCGTGGAATCATGGGAGTTGTAGTCTTGATAGCGGCCTCTGAGCTTTTATTATGCTTCTGCTGCAGTCGTCGGCCGCTTCTGCTCTTATCGCTGCATATGTGGGGTAACACAGCGCTGTTTTACATGGTTACATACAATGTATGTATACATACAATCATACTAAATACATTTGAGTGTGTTGAAAGTTATGTTATAATATTACTCTGTGTGTTCGCTCTGTGGCTACTTGGTATGAGAGGCTTGCAGTAATCTAATCGACATTAGAATAAATACAATTGCTAAATGACATGCAATTCATTTTAAAATTCATGATGGAGAAAGTTCGCTCTGATTGTGCTATGTTAGTCACTTGACAAAATAGTGTTGCCTCTGAGCAAGCGGCAACCTCCCGCGGTTTCTCTTGAAGCCAGTACGGAAGTGACACATATTGCAATTCATCGACTGGCCACTAGGGACAGGCTCCAGAAGAGAGCAGAATCTCATTGAGCCCCATGTTAAAATGGCCAACTTCACAGCAGAAAAACACGTTTACAGCCTATACGGCTAATTTTGCCATTCATGACATCTGTGAGGTGGGTGAATTATAACTCATTCGTTTACATTATATAAAGCATTAAAGTTCTGCATAATTAAGGGCGTGGCCACTTCGAGTGACAGGTGGATAGCCATTTATCTGCTGTATGTTAGTCATCGCGTCACTTCAGCTCCGCCCACGTCCCGCCTTTTTGCCCATTTTCTGTTATCTGGGAGTGACGCGCGATGACGCGCTGCCAAGATGGCAACGGCCATCTTGTCCATACTTTGCACTTCAAAACTGCTCATCAGAATCCTATGGGTGACCAAGGTAACCAAGCTAACCAAGCCATCACCTGCTGTTAGCATTCCATTGACTCCCATTCATTTTGGCGTCACTTTGACAGCGAATAACTTTACATCTGAGGCGTTTAAAGACTCCATTTGTCCATTGTTTATTTCTAAAGAAACACGAAAATGTATAAAAGGCTCCATTACCTTGTGTCTTACACTATCGCCCCGTAGAAGCTGTTTTTGTTTAAAAAAATAGGCGCTCCGTCGCGCTGTACCGTATAGACCCGAGGAGAAGCTCGCAGGCAACTTTACTGTCTATGAGGCAATCTAGGGGACTTGGAGGCATAAACACCGATAGCGATGTCGCAAATCCTGCTTCATTCATCAAAAGTTGCTCCTGCTCTTTCTGTCTCTACAAGATTTGGTGATTCAGAATTCACTTTGCACAACTACTAGAAGACTTGTGCAGTGCACTCAGCCATCAGGAAGTGAGTGCTTCTAACTGACTTCAATTCTCTCCGTTGAAGTCTATGAGGTCGCTGTGTCCATTTCTTTTACTGTCTATGGTAAAAACATTACTCGCAGTGAATCAAGAAAACAAGTGATTCAAACAATAAGACTATATTGCGCTGTATAACAATGATGAATGTATATCCAAACAGTTGCTCGCCTGTCTAATAAAACACATAATATATAAAGCGTCTTTGATGTTTCCATGATTTCTACAAAAGTAAACCTGGAAATCAAGGGTAGCGAGGATATGACGCCATTGGCAGGCGACGGAAGGACATGGTCTGTAACACTGGTTAAAATGACTGATTTCTCTGAATTTAAACATTGTTGGAAACATTTGGGATAATGTAAGTATACAAGTCAACAAAATCATTTTTGGATATTTTCATCTTTCAAATCATATTGTGCCTATAACCATTGTTTATCACATAGCAGTGTTTCATAAAAAAAATGAATCAGTGTTTTCGAAGAAATCAATTAAATGAATGATCACTTGTAAGGACATCCATTTGTTTCATTCCTGAATAATTCAGAGTATTTGACTAAATTGAACGAATGAATGAATAATTAAATGAATTAGTGTGCCGCTCAGTCAGATTTGAGAACCAGAACTAAATGCTATGTAAATTAAATATAAAAAAAACATACATTTTCACTATTATAATCAGAGTTGGGGTGCAAGTTACGTAATCAGACTACTAAGTAGTAGTTGTAACGTGTATGCTCTGTTTTGATGTAGTGTTCATTGTTTGGTGTCGTCTTAGATGTATTAAGTAACATTAACATTCGCTCCCAATGGCTCTCGGTTTTCTATTTCCTGTGATGCCTTTTTCTTGTGCTGACTGATTCGGAGATTTAAGCGAAATTGGAGAATGATATGATATGATATATGATATAATATATTATAGGATGTGATACTTTATGGTCAGACAGGTCTGACATTTTTCTCACATGACAGTATCTATGTTTACAACACTCAACATCCAATAAAACATTGACACTTGACACTTGATCCATATAAAACAAGTTACAATCACAAAAATTTCACACATTATGCATCACCACGCACCAGGGGTGTCATGGAAATTATTTTACTGAGAGGACAGGAGTGCTGGTTCACTTGGTGCTTATAGATGAACAAAATAAGAAATGACAAAAGAAAAGGAAAACGCTTTTATCTACTTAGCTGTTACTTTCTATTAGGGCAAGATGTGACAATCTAGTAGTACATGTTTTATTTAACCTGAATGGGGACCTGGCTTTAAATCCTAACCTATTACTTATCTCAATAAACCAAACAAATGAACTTGACAGCTAGTGATCATCATGAATTTTCACTTTTTGAAAAAAGATTCAGGTTTGACATTCTTTTCCACAGAAAAAAAAGAGACATGAGGGTTGGTCGATTATAGAATTTTCAGTTTAAAGCAAAAAATAAATAAATACATCTATGAATGACTACCTGACTTGTGTGTGATTTGCAAATAGTTATATTTTTAACATTTAAATTTGCATTTAAAATAACTTGACTCTAAAATTTGAAGGGGGGATGTGCACCTGCATTAAACTGGCTTGACTCGTCCAATCAGATACAGTCTAAAGTTATAATGAGTTAGATGCATTTCACATACTTCCACTTTCCCCTGCACTGTTCAGTTTACAGCATGATTGGTAGATTCTTGTTTCTCTTCTGAATTAGTTGGCTTTTCAGTCCCCTGGTAAATGAACCAGTTGCTTTTTACAGGCCTCACTGCCTTATCTTGTGCTGTTATTTCTCAGAACATCACCCACATGACACATTTTACCAATTTAGACTGCCCGAGGGATTGGTAATATATCATTTGCGGTCAATAGGGTTGCTTTTTCTCTGTTTTTCCGTAGAGCTTCTTGCATGCTTATTTTCCTTTGTCGCTTACTCACTCATCCTCTTTCTCAAATACTTCATCAGTTACCATGTCTTCTCAGCCTATTCTTACAGTTAAAAATGTGCTGCAGGTTGTCCTTGACAATTTTTTTTTATTATTTGTACCAGCTGCTGTTTTGTCTTTGCATTAATTAATAGTCGTGATTAATGGCCAAAGATCACATCCACAGTGAATTCTGGTAGACAGAAAAATAAATTGCATGAGCATCATGCATTACATAAACATCTCACACTGCCACATTTCATGCGTTCATACGGAACTCGTTTACTGACTTTTCTGACTCTTTATTTATTGCCTGCTTCAGCTTTGGCATTCCATTTGGACTTTAATTTTCGTCAAAATATTTTAAATTCTACACACATTTCACATTAATGATGATCAGCTCAGACTATGTTGTTTCTTCTTCTGAAAGTTAATACAATGAGAATAATTTATGAAATATTTAGAAAAAAACGTTTATCATTATCAGTAACAATCCCTCTTCAAATTATTCTTATTCTTTTGATCGTTAAGGACCAAAACAGTACAGCTAATTATTAACATCACAAGCAAGATTGAAAGTTTTCCAATTAAAAAATCTATTAGATGTTTCTTAAGGTCACCTTTTCTGTTGCCTGAGAATACTGATGATCTACGGCATGTTTTTGCATCATAAAGCAGAACCATCCTGTGAAGTTGACGCTGCATGCATAATTATCTCTACATTCAAAACCTAGAATTTAGCTCACACTATATGATTTTGCATTTAATGTTATGACTCTGCCTGTCACATTGTTTCCAGTCCAGTGCAGATTACACATTAGTGTGTGTGTGCGTTGGGGAATGCAGTTCATGTTGTGTATTAGGCCCATAGCAAATGAAACACTCAGTTTCTGAGTTTCCGAGAGAGAGAGCGAGAGAGAGAGAGATCATTCTGGCCATTTCCTCTAAGAACCTCATTTACATTTATGCATTTGGCAGACACTTTTATCCAAAGCGAATTACATTGCATTCAAGGTACACATTTTTTACATTTTTGTCAATTCTTGCTTTCCCTGGGAATCGAAGCCATGACCTTGGCGTTGCTAGCGCCATGCTCTACTGTTTGAGCTATAGGAAATCTATAGGAAACCTCATGTGAATTTGCAGTTTCTATTATTCCAACACTAGTGATTTACATTCTTTATTGAACTGGCACTTTTCTGTGTCCACTGTGGGAGTTGAGATGGGGCAAATCCAGATTGTTCCTATCTCTATCTAGACTGCTGTGCAGATGGGCCCACCTGAGATAGAAAGTAAATGGAGAAGAGCGAGAAAGCATTGCAAGTGGTTTTCCCGGCAGAACCAGCCATATCAAGTGTGTTAAAGATTTCTGCTCTTAAGAAAAATGAAATTATACGAGCACAGGGTTGACGCTCTGATATGAGATTTTGAGCATCCAAAATGGCAAACTTTCTAAGCACTTTTGCGAATAGCATTCGAGTACTTTGCAAATGCTAAAACAAGTATGTTCTATGAATGTGTGACTATGAATGCAATCCAGACATACTACATTCTTTATATTGTCACTGCCATGTGACCTAACAGCGTCGGTTGCTTTGCTTCTCTATCAATCACAACTCTTCTCCCATGGCCTCATGGGATAGTAAAGTGTCCATTAGATGTGCACTTTTGATCATCCGGGTACTTTTCACATACTGCTTTGTATGAAAACTGTGAACGTGGACATTTACTCTTTTGACATAGGCTACTGTTATCGCCTACTATAGTAGCCAGTGGAAGTACGCCTTTTCGGATGCAACCGTAGGATTAGAGATCACTTTAAAGTCTATCTCCCTTCACCATGAAATTAAAATGGACAATTCTTATTTTTAACCAAACAATGCAGTATTTATTACCGTATAAATGATTAATCTGTGCCCTCGTAATCTTTAATCAAAACAATGTCCCGTCCTCTTGCAGCGACATCTCGTCTCTTTTCTTCTCTGACGACGTGTTTACTGGACCGAGGGCGGGACAGCCTGTCACTCATATGAAATGAAACGGAAATAGCAATAGATTTTTTCTTCCATATTGTGATGTTCATCCGGTTGAAACAGATTACAGAAAAAAAAAAAAGTAGGGCGTGGACTTGGACCAATCGGTTGTCGATTGGATGTTGATATGTGGGTTTTGCACTCAAAAGTGAAGGCCGGTGACTGTGAGCTTGCAGGGACAGGGTTTAAGTGACTTTTGAAAAAGTGACAGTTTTGAATAAACATTACGAGGTAAAAAATAAAGAAAGAAACATATGCAGATGAACAGTTCACAATAAGATCAATAAGATGCATTTAGAAAGGTGTAGTATGCATAAATGTAGTTACCATGAATTACAATTTAGCGTGACTCCTCATACCTTTATTGTATATCTTGATTTGTCATTAGTTTATCTATTATCATTGACAAAATCGTTTGACAAAATCGTTTGACACAATTCTGCACTCATAGGTACGGTGACGCATTGCTGCTGTAATAACGAGATGTTATTAGATGACACTCCATGTCTCCAGACATATTGCGCGTCTTACTCATGCTGCTCACTTTCCATAATCAACATATTAAAAAAAAAAAAATATATATATATAATAGGCTAATATTTTCACATATAGCCTAACTATGAAACTAAATATGCTACCTTTTCTTTAACCCTCTGTCCGATGAAAGCGCCCGCGCATTTTTTCCTTTATGGCAGGAAACAACTCACAATACTCCATCATTTTTAGCCATACAGATAAGTTCAAGACATAATTATAAACTATAAACGGTCTACTTTTATTTGTGTAAACTCCCAATAACAACAAAGGATTCAGGGAACAGATTATTTTGCATGCATTCCACTCCAAACGCTGTCTACATTCAAAAAATAATTTTGTTTATTAAACGTAAAGTTTTTAATTTCAAAAGCATTTTCTAAATTCAATTCCTATTTCCAACAAACGGAATTCCTAGCCAAAATAACGAAGTGGTAAAAAAAACTTGTAAGTTGAAAAGGAAAAAATGCGCGGGCGCTTTCGTCTGCATGAGTAAGATATAGGCTATAAGACGCGCAATATGTCTGGAGACATGGAGTGGGGTCAGACATGATTTTTATTGAATTTTGTTTTATAGAAAGTGAATTTCGTGAATTTTCGATTTCATCAACTAATTGTCTGTTCATTTAATAAATAAGAAGCAAACCAGGAACGCTGGGAATTAATTGACGTGCGTAACGAACCCACTGGCCATGTTTCCGTGGCCTCTGAGTAGCCTAAGGCTGAAACTATAACGTCTTTCTGTTATTAATACATAGGCTATATGAATTCTCTAATGTGGATACATATACACACATCACTATACACGTTTTAATGACATATCTTGTTATTACGAGAAAATGATGTGTTTTTACGACATAAGATCTCGTTATTACGACATAATTGAGTGGAAAAAATAATATGTATGTGGCAGCAATGCGTCACCGTACATAGGAGATGCTTCAAAGAAGTAAAGATTTTCAGTTTTTTGTGATCCAATTTATGATTTAAGTGTTCCCTTAATTTTCTTGAGCAGTGTATTATGTGCAATTAATTAAGAAATTGTGAACAAATTGGTTAAAACAACTGTAATTGATTACAGTGCTCATTTATTCATTTAGTTAGTTAGTTAGTTAGTTAGTTGAACCACATAATGAAAGAAATGTGTCCAGTATTCAATAGTGTAATATTTATGACGATCTATCGACAGAAATGCAATATAATATACATAACTATGTTTTCAGTTTTGTAAAAAGACCTTACATGAACTGTTATGTTTTTATTACCTTAGAATGAGTCATTTCTATCTTCATACACTGCAGGTCCCCTTACAGTGAAGCCGCCATTTTGTGCCGTCATGTTCATACAGTAGCCCTAAACGGACAAACTGCTCTACAGAGCGCTAGCTACTCTCTGCTGTCTCAGACGACGACGTCTTTGTCCTGTGTCAGCCACCGTAGCTTCTCTATGTGCTCTGAATGGGAGGGGTGAGCGGTGGACGGTTGCAATTCACAACTTCACCGCTTGATGCCGCTAACATTCACACACTGCACCTTTAAAAGCATCTCAGGATGTACCTCATGAAGTTGGTTGAGAGAACAACATATCAATAATAGCATATGAGGAAGTGTGTCTGGATGGTTAGTGTATATACATTACAAGTACCTAAATGTTTCACACTCTCACCCAAAGAAGCAGTTTCTCTTCTTTAGTATTATTCCTTCTCTCCTTCACTGTCCTCTCTATGACACTGTGACATTTTTCTTTCTCCACATCTCAAAAAGAGCCACTGTAGTAATGACAGGGTCTCTGTCATCTCTTTCTAGTGGTCTTATTACACCCCATCAGCTCTTCGAAAGGGATCATGACTGCATTGAGATGATCTTGGCTCTCCAATCTGTCTGTCAGGCGCTTCTTTGCCACAGACACGCATGGCCGACTTTAACAAAGGAAGGAGATTACAGTTTGTGTCAACATCAGTCAGAGGATAAAATTGTCATATTGCCTGTAATCTTCCTGCACAAACTGACTTGGAGAGTGGGGTTGGCATTACTTGTCCTTGGATTAGGACAATGGGTGTTTATTAAAGGGGACCTATTAAACCAGGGCCGTAAGCACCATAGGCATCCCCACCTGCTCTGCCAGAGCGGTCTAACAGCGCTCGTCAATGTCAAAATGAAGGCCAATCAGATCAAAGAAGGTAGAGCTTAATATTCACTGAAGATGAGTGTGAATTCCAATGCAACGCTTTAGTTTTTAGAGTGAAAGAGTGTGTGCGTGTGTGGTAAGATATAAGATAAACATTTAATATTTGACAACTATTTTACGATGGATATGTTTAATGACCCACTAACTACTCAAATACTCAACTTTTTTAATGTAGGCTAATTTAGCCATTTTTAATTGAAAATATGCAATCATTTAAAGGTGCAGTGTGTGATTTGTAGCGACATCTAGTGGTGATGTTGTGAATTGCACCCCCAACGCTCACCCCTCCCTTTCAAAGGACATAGAGAAGCTACGGCGGCCAACACAGGACAAATATGCCGTCGGAGAGAGCAGAGAGTAGCTAGCGCTCTGTAGAGCAGTTTGTCCATTTAGGGCTACTGTAGAAACATGACGGCACAAAATGGCGACTTCACTGTAAGGGGACCCAAGGTGTATGAAGATAGAAATGACTCATTCTAAGGTAATAAAAACATAACGGTACATTGTGTAAGGTCTTTATACACCACTGAAAACATAGTTATGTGTATTATATTGCATTTCTGTAAATAGATCCTCATAAATACTACACACTGAACCTTTAAATGGTGTCATTTATAACTGAATGAGACGAGACACAAAACCTTTTTTTTTCTTCATTTTTGACATATTAGACATACTAACAAGAGTGAATGTGAGCATATTTTTAGAATTTAGTTTAGAATTCACCATTCTTATTTCTTCTTTATTATTACATTTCTTTAAAGGATTAGTTCACCTCAAAATGAAAATTTCCTGATAATTTACTCACCCCAATGCCATCCAAGATGTCCATGTCTTTCTTTTTTCAGTGAAAAAGAAATAAATTTTTTTGAGGAAAACATTTCAGGGCTTTTCTCCACACAATGGACTTCATTTGCAACCAATATGTTGAACGTCCACATCATTGCAGTTTCGAAGGGCTTTGAAGTGCTTCAAATGGTACTGCGCGATCCCAGCTGAGGAATATGGTCTTATCTAGCGAAACCATCAATTGATCGTCTTGTGCTGGTCTGCAACGAGCCAGGCATTATGTAATGTACGTTGAAAAGGTCACACCGAACGTGGGCGGAAGTACCGCCCCATTGTTTAAAAGTGAGGAGAAGGAGGATCGTTCAAATTTTATTGTATGTTGAATGACATATTTATTATTTAAAGGGGTGGTAAAGCACATTCTTTCAAAGGCTTGATTGTGTTTGTGGGGTACACTGTAACATGTGTTCATGCTTCGTTTTTAAAAAAAATCATTATTTTTCACTATTTTTCATATATTTTACCTTTATTCTACACTGCTCTGTCCCTCCTTGTAAAAACGGTCTAATGGTTTCCGGGTTGTATGAAGCCAGTCCCTCAAAAATACGCAATGGGCTCAGATTGGTTAGCTGGCCCAGTATGTTGTGATTCGCTAACCGCCTAGTGCACGTTTGTCGGAAATGTCACACCCCTTACCTTTACCGGTAGCCTGTGCTTTGGGTAGTACAATGGCGTCAATAAAACCATACCAATTTGAGCCCGAATCAGACCCAAACAATTTTAGTGAAGATGATCGAGCAGAACCTGTTCAGTCCTCAAGAGTAAAGACTGCGGATCTATAGTGATCGCTACTGAATGGCACCATTACTTTTGTATTTCTAGAACGATTATAGCCAAATATTTGTCGCAAGAACTATTAACCCAAAATGAGCACTAAACATTGGCTTTACTATAGTATCCAAATCAAACACAGAACCATGTTTAGCATGCCTGTAGATAAACAATACATAAAAGCTCTAATCAAAGAATAATTTACACTAATGCCAAGTTCGCTGTTGAGATTTTAAAAAGTTTGTAACGTTAGGTGTTTGTCGGATAACGTTAAGAATGAATGAGCATTTAACAAACTGGTTTGCAGAGCCAAATGAGCGTTGTCATCTGTGTACTTCCTTGCTACAACGTACAATTAACAATACAAACTATTACAGGAAAACACACACAAAAAATAAATCATACTTACAGGTTGTGGCCCCTAAACAGCTTCTGTTTTTAAATCCATCTTTCAGGACAAGCCGTTGTAAGAATCCTGCATTGAACTCGAGCTAGATTGTGAAAGCTTTCCTCCGTGAAATGTGCTGCAGGAGCGTCTCACACTGGCAGTGTTTGTCTCACGCAGCTGAACCGCGGCTCGTGTATTGCAAATACAGACGAATATTGTCCATTATGTCACATTTTCCGGTCTTCTCCTCCAACCCCTGTCAGTCTCATGCTTTGATTTATGATGGGCAGCATATATCTGCTGCAAATGCCACCGTGTTCCCCTCTGTCTCATACACGCATGCATATAACGTTGTATGTTAAACGCACTGCAACACACCCCCGTCCCTAGGAAGGCTGAACAAAGTGGACCTGCAATCCGGATGAAAATAACAGCGTTTCGTCGGCATTGGCAACAACACTCCAGCCTACTAACTAGCCTACCACAACAACTATTCCCCGTGGCGATACAAAATGGCTTCACCCAACCCTTATTTCATATTCTCGGAGGAGGGGTTTATGTAAATATTGGGGCTGGTGATGTCAGCAACCCTGGAGGAATGTCTGTAGTCCCTAGCGGCCGTTTGCTGTAGTCCTTAGAAATTGATTTCTTTAAAAGTAGATATCTCCCTTTGCTTTAAACTTTGAACGTTGTAACTTTGCAGATGTTGTTTATGCTCAAACAGCAACATTACACACTAGCTAAAGTTAGAAAAGTGAAATCGTGGTTTACCACCCCTTTAATTTATCATTGTTTTACCTGTTTTGTTAAAAAAGCGTTTGTATTAGTCTTTGAACGTTCGCTTTGTAAACGAGGGGGCAGTACACATTCGGCGTGACCTTTTCAACGTGATTACATCATGCCTGGCTCATCACAGACCAGTACAAGACGATCAATTGTGGTTAAAAAGTATATACATTTAAAAAATATTTAGAAAATGGCCGATCGTTTCGCTAGATAAGACCCTATTCCTCAGCTGGGATTGCGCAGTACCATTTGAAACACTTCAAAGCCCTTTGAAACTGGACGTTCAACATATTGGTTGCAAATAAAGTCCTGAAATGTTTTCCTCAAAATGTACTTAATTTCTTTTTCACTGAAGAAAGAAAGACATGGACATCTTGGATGGCAGTCCAAGAGTAAATTATCAGAAAATTTTAATTTTGAGGTGAACTAATCCTTTAAATAAATAAAAACAAAAAACATTGGTTCTCCCCAATGTTCAAGACATGGTTGCGGCCTTGTATTAAACCCCTTTTCACAGTCTTGATTTAATTTTTGGGGCTACAATAATAGGTTTTCATGCTTAAACATTCACATATTATACAATGTTGCAGCATTTCCCTTTCCAGTCTGTCTGCAACACTCTGTTTAGTTCTTGGCTGAATCCGAAATCGCCCCCTAAACCCTCAATCACTATTCCCTACTTTAGTCCACTAGAAGGAGTGAATGAAAACGAGTAAGCGAATTCAGACAGCCATTGAGCATACTTTGGTACACTTGTTATTGTGGGGCAATGTGGAATTGAATTAGAGCACTCAAAAACATCTACTATGGTTTCGGACACCACTACAAAATGTCTGTCCCTTCAAATAATGCCCTATTGGAGGGTATAGGGGACGGTTTCAGATTCAGCCAGCATCTCTATGAAGCCCCTCCTTCAGACTTTTGGACCCTATTGTTACCTTGCCTCATTTCAAATCAGCCTACCCATGATCCATCAGCTCTTTTTACATTCGGACACCTCATTAATACTATGATCAGAGCAGTTTGAACTCTCAGGAACATATGGTGATTAAATCTGGGAAGACAGTGCTAGTGGGTCAAGGCTGGTTTTGTACACATGTACGCTGTAAAAAATTGTAAATGAAACAAAGATTATTGGAGTATGTTTTTGGAGTACAAGAAAACACTAGCTTTATACAAAAAAATCCTGTTTCAGTCTTTATACTTAAACATTTCACATTTAATTCAATGTTATACTTGCTGTTTCTTTATAATTAAGTGACATTTCTTGTTTCTACACCAATTTTGAATATTCAAGTAAAATGTTTATGTTTCTTAGATAGAATCTCTTTTCATCTGCAAAGATGAGTCTTCTATGACTGCTCCCCCGCAAGAACAGAATTGGCCTACTTTGTACATTAACAAGCACATATCAACATTGAGGTTTGACATTATCAAACCTCAGGCAAAGCTCAAAACCATTATGGAGGGACTTTAATCATAGGCACAATGCATATTTACACAGAGCTCTTATAATAAGGCCCCTGAGTTTATCAACATCATACATGTTGAATTGATGTCGATTTAGCATTGATCTGCAGAATTTCATAGAATAAAAACATGGCACAGGATTCCAGAATTCAGGATTGGTATTAGTGGTCTCATTCTTATTAAAAAGCCTTCATTGTGCAGAGAGATTCCTTTGCTAATTTCCCATATCAAACCATTCTGTTGAAAATTAAGAGTTTCACCATTTTTATGATCTGAAGCCAGAGCCACAAAAGCTGAGTGTACAGAAAGACCTATACCTGCAGAACGAATATTATTTCTCTCTCAGGAAAAATTGATGGTTATCATTGTATTGTGCAAACCGAGGCTGAGACCTGTATGCATGCGTGTGTGTGTGTGTGTGTGTGTGTGTGTGGAAATAGCTCAAATCCAGAAATGCCTGCAGGGTTGTGGAGGGTGAGTATGATTGGTTGACTTTCCTGGCATACCAAAATGGACGGCTTGACTCAGTCATTTTTCAAAAGCTCAGAATATTTCTTTTTTCCATTTGCTGTTTGTAGATAGACCCTATATTTGAAGCTGATCCACACAGCCCAAAAGAAAATTGTATTGCCCCACTTTTATAGTTGATTTGATTAGTACATCGTTCATACATACAAAATATAATTTAATTAAATTTGCCAATTTGCATTACCCTGGTTCCCTCGACAAAAAGCCAAAAGGATTTTTACATTGGCTTTTGATTATTGCAGAAAATAAGCTGTGACCAACAAAAGTTTATGAATATTGCACGGGATCTACTGGAAATCACAAGGCCTAAGAGTACAAACCCATTATATCCGGTTCACAAATTAAATTTTCTGAATAACCGCATTGTTTTTCCTTGACATTAATGAGATTAAATTGAGAACATAAAGATTTATCTTAATCCGGACTGAGTGGCAAAAAATAATCATCATAATAATCTTTAGTCAATAAACTAACTACATTACAGTCGCATGGCTTCAACGTCACCATCACTAAGCTTCCAACAATTCTTTCAGTCTTCATTTGAAATCTACAAGTTGAAAAGTTTGTGATAAGTTTAAACACAACAAAGCTATACAATTGGATTATTAGATAGATGAGTTTTCTTGTTCGGTGTGATGATGTTTAAGGCCCTATCATAAACCCGGGCAATGCGACGCCAGGCACAACGCAAGTGTTTTTGCTAGTTTCAGCCCGACACAGTTATCATTTTCACATCCATCGCCACATTGTTTAAATACTCATGCCCATCTGTTCGTCCAGGGGCGTGCTGGTCTGAAAACAAGGTGTGTTCAGACGCATTGTTGGCACGTTGCAATTTTGAAGCAACTGAAAACGACTGCGCCATTGACCAATAAAAACCTGGTCTAAAGTCAGTAGCGCTGTATTTGTTGTGTTATTTAAAGGCTGCATTAGTAATATGGCGCGTGCCGTGTACACTTTGCTTGTTACACACACAGGGACGCGCAGCAGCACACAAACATTTTTAAATATTAAAAATAAAAGGATTCCTCTCTGGAGAAGCGTTCAGTCTTTCTGTTTGCAAATTCCACCATGTAAATAGCAAATGGTGCAAGCGCAACTGGCTTTTAAAGGGAATGAGAGATGAGACTTTGATAGACACACCCATGAGTCATTAAGAGACTAGGGACAACTCTGCTCCAATCATTTTTCCCGTCGTTAAACTAGCAAAAGTGGATTCGGACACGCCTTAAGTACACCTGCACCATGCACTTCAGACCATGCGTTCAGATCGTTAAAATAGGGCCCTTAATGTCCCAGATCCAACCTCTGTAGTCCCATATAGGCATTTGTTGCATTGGTTCCCTATTAAACCCCATTGCCTTGCCTTGCCTATTAAACATCATATAACGTTTAAAATCTTGCTTATTACTTACAAAGCACTAAATGGCTTGGCTCCTTAGCTCCTCAGTACTTGAACGACTCCATCACGTCTATTGCACGTCAAAATTCTGGACAGTTGATAATACCTAGAATATCAAAATCAACTGCAGGCGGTCGATCCTTTTTCCTATTTGGCCCCTAAACTTTGGAACAGTCTTCCTAGCTTTGTTCGGGAGGCAGACACACTCTGTCAGTTTAAATCTAGACTAAAAACACATCTCTATACTGTGGCATACACATAGAACATTATCAATTTCTATTATTTAAATCAGTTAAATGGTCGTTAGGCTGCATTAACTAGGTCTGCCGGAACCGGGAACACTTCCCATAACACCTGATGTACTCGTTACATCATAAAAAGAACAGCATCTACACTAATGTTAGTCTCTCTGTTTATCCCGAGGTTTACTGTAGTCTGCCGGATCCAGATCAGATGGTGGACCTGCTCCTAGACACGACCACAACGCAGCCCTGAAGTGTTAGCAGAGACCATGTCAACCAGACTCTCCCCTGTGAAGGCCTCTTTCCCTTCCCCTCTGTACAGATAAAAACACATATGCACACATACGTAGTCAAATGCACTTGCCTATAGGCTGAACAGGTAATGCTTGCGTACATGCCGACTCGCCTTTTTTGGGGATTGCGCGGGGACGATGATGGTATAGTTTCAAACTATTTCAAACCTATTTCATGGTTTCGTTCTCCGGCCACCAGGTGCTGTTGCCGTGCGGATGGGGTCCGGAATGCATTGGGGATTTTCTGTTTTAGTTGAGGATGGTGTTGTTTAAGTGGCGCCAAATTAAATTACTAATCAAAAACTTACTTTAGCTTTTCATCTAAAACAAAATAAATGTTTCCTATTATCACTGTAAAGCTGCTTTGAAGCAATCTGTGTTGTGAAAAGCGCTATAGAAATGAAGGTGACTTGACTTTTATGGACACGTAAAAGCTTCAAATCTTCAAGTCAGGCTCCAGGACGAACTAGGCTGCAGGCAGTGGCTCCAGGGTGGAACTCTTCACTGACAAGTAGGGGTGGCATGGTTCACAAAACCCACGGTTCGGTTCGTATCACGGTTTTCGGTTCTGTACGGTTCTTGTTGTTGTTTTTTTATCGTTAACACTCAAGAAATTTACTTCAGCATATGATATATAGCTTAATCATCCACAATTAGGATACAGTATTAAAAAATTGTTATATCATGTACAAGTTGTTTCTTAACTGGCTGTCTACAGAGTCCAACACATTGGCGTAACATTTTTCATGTAAATCATGTCAAGTTTGATCAGAACAATGCACTGTGGCTTAATTCAGCTGACCTGATTAACACATTTCACCATGAAGTGTTCCGTGTGTTTCACAATCACCATATGACATCCAGCGCTGTGAAAAGAAAAAAAAAAATACTCGAAAACACAACACTGCCAGAAGTTTTTGCCCAAACTTCAATGGCATGTTTAAATTATTAAAACTAGAAGCCTCTTAACTTTTAAATGTTACATTTATCATGTGAACTACTTATATACAGCAAGTTATATGCATGTGTGTATGAGACAGAGGGGAACACGGTCGCATTTGCAGCAGATATGCTGCCCATCATCAATCAAAGCATGAGACAGACAGGGGTCGGAGGAGAACACCGGAAAATGTGACAGAATGGACAATATTTGTCTGTATTTACAATACACGGGCCGCGGTTCAGCTGCGCGAGACAAACACTGCCAGTGTGTGAATGCGCGCGGCTCCCGCTCTCCATACGCACTGCATCTGCCCTGCCTGCTATACGTCGCTGGCGCATCCTCCAACTCCGGGCAGCCTTCCTTATCTCTCCCACTTGCATTTCTACACGTGACGTGACCTGCAGCACTCCACTTTTACTTTATTTTACTGTATGTCCACACACACACACCTCTTATTTCATGCGAAAAGGACACCCACTGTCTGAGGTAACATACGGGCACGAGGATACATTGCGCATGCGTCGAAACCGTGCGACGCACACGCTCCGAACCGAGACAAGCGAATCGAACGGTTCGGTTTTTTTTCATGTACCGTGCCACCCCTACTGACAAGGGGTCCTAAGAGGGCACGGGCTCTTGGCTCTATGTTTGTGTGGGGGGGCGTGGGCTCAGGCTCAGAGTCTGAGGTGGGCTCAGGTTTGGGGTCCGTGTACTGCGAGCAATGTCGAGGGTAACGCATTGCATGTAACATACGTAATCAGATTACTTTTTCAAGTTACTAGTAAAGTAACGCATTAGTATCTTTCTCCAACACTGCGTGCAAATAGCATATCATCCTCCACCTTACCTAAGGTGAAAGAGCAGCCGAGCAGCCGAGCAGCCGAGCAGCCGAGCAGCCGAGTCTGTAGCAATTTTCAAAAAACAGCTAAAGACACATCTCTTCCAGCAGCACCTGACCAATCAAGAATAGCACTTAACATTCTATTCATTTTTCTGTCTGTCTAATTTATAAAAAAAGACAAAAAACTGTCCTGTGTGTTCTGTGTTAGATTAACTGAGACTTGTTACAGCACTTGCATACTGTAGTCTTTGACTGTTCTACTTGCTTCTTTTGCTCTCATTTGTAAGTCGCTTTGGATAAAAGCGTCTGCTAAATGACTAAATGTAAATGTAAATGTAAATGAAAGAGGAACCACCCTGTAAGATCACTAGCTCAACAAAATCCTGAAACCTCCCTTGAGGACCATCAACAGGCAGGGTGACAAGTTGTTTTAAAAGTTCAGTCCAAGAAATGAGGAATGAGACTGCTGTCAGGGTTGAGTTAGATATAATCTCTGGTGTGTTCCTCATGGAAGCGATCATCCTGAGTGAGGAGGAGGCGAACGGCTAGCAGATCCATGTTTAATGCTTCTCTAGGTCTAGTATTTTGTCACAGTGTCGGAAAGCAAGGCAGAGGAGATGAAGATCTTTTGCAGCTTAAAATTTAATCAAACAAACTAGGTAATACGACAGGAGAAATACACAAATACACAAACAGCTTTGTCACTTAAATAAAGACAATAGAAGGTATGTACGTGACGTCACCGTCGGCCAGAGTTGCTGCGGTTATGCCCACTGAGTGGCAAAAAGACATTTTCAACGTGAATGTAGGCTATCAATTTGACAAGAAATCTGAGGTATATTTTTACAGACTGCTGAAAGCTACAGAAAAGAGAAACAAATAAATCGCTGCAATTCGCAAAAACAAATGGACTCCAGGCTGCAAAACGTTGATTTGCGGTTATCATTTTGTGTCAATTTGGGGGTAAAATCATACCAATTGTATTGACAACTCATCAATTATCAATCTTTTATTCTGCAGAATTGGATGTTTTTAAATAAACACTGACAAAACCTATACAGATTTTAGGGCTGGACGATAACAATATAACATTGATATAAGCGATCGCCTGGATTTAGACCTGCCTATATTGTATTTATAGGAAGTGTTCACAGGCAAATTTGCTTTAATGTATTTCCCCGGCATTGATATCAGGCACATATAAATGTCAGGAAACACAATTCCTGGCTGTATGTCAGTATCCATGGATCACTGGATCTTTCAGTTTCCCCTATTAAATCCAGTCATGCAGCAGCTCTTTTGCCACACTGCGTCCAGATTCAAATAAATCTTTAAATTCTCAATTTAATCTCATTGATGTCAAGGAAATACAATGCGGTTATTAAAGAAATCTAATTTGTGAACCGGATATAATCGCCTTGTATTCTTAGGCCTTGTGATTTCCAGTAGACGTAATCCATAATTAATACCATAGTATTTAGTAGTTAAACATCTCTCCAAACTTTAATGCACAGGAAGCATTACAGCTGCAGCTACATTAGTCGCCGCCCCTATGATTAGCATCAGCTGCTTCATGTGAGCATTAGAAGATTGAGTATTAATTAAAAATGCATAGATGTGCGTCACACTATTTTTAGGATTGCTGCCTGAGATCCGCTGTAGTGCTAGCAAACACATTACACCAGGCACACTGCTCAAGAGAATTCCCATTTGAGGCACTCTCAGGCATTTAGACACAATGCATTGTGGGTAGACACTGGTGGGTGGATGCCCCTTGTGATGAGATTGTCTCTGCTCAAGCCCGGTGCCAAATGCATCTCTCAAGCTTGTGTAATTCATGAGAATGCACTCATATACGGTAACTGATTTAACTCTGCAGACAAGCCCCGACCGTAATGGGCCTGCAATATGATCCGGCTTCTCTGTAGTCGGGTTGAGATCAGAAGACAGAGTATGGGGTGGATACAGCAAAATGCAATCAATTTCTTGTCTGATAGATACTGCAACCATAGGCTTGGTGAGTATTAATGGTAAACAGCACCAGATTAGCCTAATATCCTGCTGACCAAGGCCATTTGATATGTACTCCTTACAGTAATACCAATAAGAAACGATTGTGGAATGCGCTGTCTCGAGATCTTTACAGACTGTTTGGGAAATGTGAGTTTTCACAACAGCGAGCTTAGGGAGCAGTTTCATTCCAGGTTATTCCGTTTTATGGCAGCGTTATTGCTGCTCGCCTCCGTTCTTGACTTGTGGTCCCATCAGGCTGCACCATCCATTTTGCAACAATCCTTCAATAAAAGCCTCTCTATTCACCCTGCATACGCTGCAGGAAAGGAGAAGCGAAGATGAGAGATGGACAGAGAGCAGAAGTCGACGCAGGGGGAAAAGAGGCGACCCTGGTTTAATTGTTATGCAGGGAAATGCTCTGCGTATACTGGTGTCAGATTCATGGATTCCCATTAGAAAGCCACTAGCAATCACACTGCCTTCAATTAGCCTGTTATTGCATTCTGTAAAATGTATTTGCAGCTCAGTTGAATGATTTTGTTATTAATCAGGATAAATTAGCTGCGTTGGAGACACTGTGAACACGAATTATTGCTTCTTAGATTCTCGTTTTGCTAATTATGATGCTCAGATGTAAAATACCATCCTCCATGCAGACGAGGTCTTATTGGCGATCGTTCTTTTTAATAGTATGTCAAGCTGATGGGAAAAGGGTTGAAATTCTATACGTGTGAAAGAAAGAGAAACACCAATAACAGGAAGATGGAGATATGGTGACCCCTTGGGAGAAAATGTCAGGCTTATTTTACCGAGCCTTTGTCAAGCTACAGGTAGACTATATGTTCTCAAAACCACAGGAGCGATTCATAGAGTTTGGAATGAGAAAACGCCGCAGCGATTATATACACGCACACAAATGTGCGATCTCATGCACATACTTTGATTTGAGTGAGTCTCTCAATGTAATGTCCGGGTCAAATTTCATCCCCAAATGAAAGAAATGGACATAAAAAATTGAATTACGCATGAAGAAAATGTGCAGTTTATTGCATTAAAGCATACTGCAAAACAATATAGATTTAGTATATAGAAGTTTTTCATGTTTAAAAAGATTCACATGAAGATATTACAAAAACTATATATTTATTTCAGTAATAATTCCTTTTAATACCATATGTATAAATGATTTACTACTTAAATATATTTATTTATGCATCACACTAAAGATATTTTTAATTTTCATAACTAAAGTTTTATTTTAACAATGATTCTTTACTATTTCATTTATTTATTTATGATTTTATTTATGCATTGCAGAAAAAAGATCATTTTCTTCATACAAAATATTTTTTGCTTTGATTTTGACATGAAATATGACACGGACATGTTCACAGAGTTTTTTTTTCCACTGGAGTGGGAGGTGATTTGTGTCCATGAACTGAAGGAGACACCTGGGCTCGAGGGCCGGTGATACATGGGGCCGGTACAGCCCTGCCAGGAAACAGAATAGCTAGAGGTTGGTTTGCGGTCTGCCAGTGAAGGTTAACAGGATGTCATCCATTCAAAGTTTCACAGAGTGTTTCAAAGAAGAAGAGAGCATGTTTGATTTTCAGATATTTTAGTTTTTAACAGAAATTCAAGAGGAGCATGTTTTTTTTATTCTGTTTTTAAAGCTCAGCTTCTCCACCTCTATCTGACCCAAGCATTACAAGTAAGGTAGGCAGTTTTGGAGAGGCTAGCAATAGCAGGCTAACTTTGAAAGCATGAGATCCCACCCTCCCTTCAGAGCATCTCCAAAGCCTCGCCTCCTTCAAAACACAGCAGAGTCTGCAAAGTGTCATGAGATACGCCGTTATAATGACTGCAGATTCATTTCGCCGTTGATAGTGTTGACATAGAAGCGCATAAATCGGAGTCTGAGGACGTGAGCGTTAATGTCACAGGTTGCCATCTTGTAATTATGGTTATGACATGGCATGGACACAGTATTGGCTCATTGTTTTGGTTCAGGAGGAACTGTAAAAAGTGTCTGCTGTTTGTTTGTGGTGCTCAGTGACTGTCTGTCTACAACTCTACATAGCCTCATGAAATGCGCTGATGACGTGTGATGTCTGGGTGAGCAGGGTGTGCGGAGGTATCGAAATACATATGTTAAAGGGGTCATGAACTGGCTTTTTAAAAAATTTTATACTGTTGTCTGAGGTCAACTTATGACGTTTACGTGGTTTTTACATTCAAAAACATCATAATGAATAAGTAATAGGCTATTTTCTGTCCTGGTTTTGAGGCTCTCTGAAAAACGGTCGGTTTTGATGGGCGTGCCGCACTGAAGACTTGGAAGTAAACGCCCACGGCTAGGATTGGATAAGATTTGCATATTTAATGAGCTTCTGCTCCCCTGTCAGCAAACGGCAACCAGAATGAATCACCCAGCCCACAGGGGCTCGCAAAATGTCTTTATCAAACAAACACAATGATTCATCTTTCATCCACCCGTGATTGATTGGAATGTTATTTCTGTATCATTTCGCCCAGTGAATAACTGCGAACCGTACGTATGGTACACACGCACGCATGCTTGTATGTTTTGAAGCATGGCAGATGGTTTGAGCTGGTTTAAGCTGGTCAAGTGCTGTGAAGGTCCTATGAAACTGGCTGTAGCTCAGGACCAGCTTAAACCAGCTCAGGACCATCTTAAACCAGTTCATGACCAACCAAGGAACAGCATAAACCAGCTCAAACCAGCTGCCATGCTTCAAAACATACCTAACCAGCATAAGGTGTTTTTTTCAACAGGGAAGTACGATCTTTTTAAATTGTTAAGACGTTATTGTGTGTTTGCGCACGATATCAGGAAGCAACGTAATACGCACACAAGGACAGGGAGGTGACGGCGGTGCGTAAATCCAGTTACCCCTCCCACTTCTGCTAGTTTTACTGATTTATTATCCTGTGCGAATTGGCCGTTAATATTGCAGACGTTCTGTGGTAAAATGACATTACTCCATCTACCCTTGTAAAACTAATCCCGTCCGAATAGGGCTTTAGTCTGTTTTGATGCATGCGCATCCATCAGTGAACAAAAGGGGTTAATGCACACTGTTATCTATTTGAGACAAGAACTCAGTCCTTTGTGGTTTTTAGCAAAGTTCTTTGTCCAAAACACAAAACAGATCAATACATATAGTTCAAATGGTGATTTAAATATGGATTCTTTATGTCATTGATAAGGTCAGCTTGATAAGGTCAAACTGCTCAATGCCAAGCCACTAGCTTGCACACATGCATATTAATGTGTTTCACCGTGTGAAGTGCACGTGATGCTTTTTTGTTTCCAAGTTTGTGAGTTTCATTTCTTTTGAGTAAATGGTTCATGTTATATGGGCTGCTTAAATGGTGGCATGAGCATCGACTTGTGTAAAATGAGAAACATTAGAGGAGTATTTATGATATCTGTATTGGTTGAACTGCAGTATTATAAGGGGAAATGAAGAATATCTTTGTTCACCTCAGTTCTTTCACCTTTGTTATCATGTTTCACACATCCTGATTCCTAAAAGGACTGCTCCGCAATCTGATACCTACAACAAAATTGCACTGACTTCCAAAATGACTTCCAATTCGACTTCTGTTTTCATTATCATTTCGGCTGTTTATTTTTGTGTGCTCATATGTGCTCTGTTGACATCTGTGGGTTTTGTGGCTTTGTGTTTTTTAAGGTGGTCCATCCGGATGGTCTTCTTCTCACTGCGACTGCTGCTGCAAGAGTCACAAGAGCGAGCGTGAGGGTGAGAGCGGCACTTCCTTCAACGAGCTCTCCACTTCCTGTTCCGAGACCCAATCAGAAGCCAGCTCGCCCCAGGAAACGGTCATCGTGCGTCCGGTCCCCCGCCAGCCCAACATCCAGACTTTGGACCGTCCGGTGAAAAAGGGTCCAACCCCGATTCCCAGGAGAACTGATCTGCTGCGTGTGCGGACCACGGGGCCACGCGACGCCATGGCAGGGAAGAGGAAACCGACCAAGGAGAAGCTGACCCCAGAGCAGGAGCTGGAGAAATGCATCCAGGACTTCCGACGGATTAAAATTCCAGCACGCTTTCCGGAGAGGAAGTACATGTGGCAGTCGGATCTCTTAAAAAAATATCAGCTCTGAAACGATTTCCTGCAGGCTCACTGAGCCTATTACTGTGCAACACAACAGAGCTCTCAGAGCATAAGATGACATCATAATTCTTCTTTGCTTGGACTTAATTGGCTCGTCTCTGTGTAATCATGCAGCAAGATGCACAATTAACAATTCAGTGAACCTCAAGTGACTCCTAAAGGGACCAGTCCTGTTTTCGCTACCAAGCACAATCACATTAAACTCTAAACCAATTTCACAGCGTCTAGACAAACCTCTCAAATAAAAAACAGATTGTACATATACAAAATAATCACAAGTGTGTATTACCTGTTATTGCTCAGTCGGCGCATGGACAGCACTTTTGTACTCTAGGATTCGTATGTGAATGCGGTTTGCATCATCAGCCGATGGAGAGTATTAAGTCAAATTTACCCTTTATTTAAAGAGTTTAAAAGGTGCGGTCACATCCGTTGCTTGACAAGCACAATCCAGTCATTCCAATAGGAATCTGTGCGATCTGGAGTTCACCACCCAGGTTGGTCACACAAATTTACTGCGCTGACTGACAGAAAGCTGCTTGGTTTGAAAGTGACTTCTGTGCTTAATATATGCTATTGACAAAGGACCTTTTTTTCCCACACAAAAGTGTGATCGCACCTTAAGACGGCACAAGTGAGTATGTTCTTGCGGTAGACAGATGACAATGCATGTTATTTCACTCATATAGAGTAATGGCTCATATCGACGCATTTAATTTTGTGACGTGATCTACATTATTCACCAAACACCATTCATCATTCATCTAAACCCAGCTGAAATACATCGGGAGGAACGGACTGAAATATTAGGCTGTTTGTCATTGTGAACATTTGTGCTGGGACTCTTGATTTCGCTTGTGGGTATATGAGGATTTTTTTTTTGTTTTGTTCTGAATGTGCAATGAATCATTAAATGAACTGGGTTCAAAATACAATTTGTTCATTTGAGTTGCTATCATCGAGACACATTGCAAAGTGGTTCCACATTAGAGTAGGCACAGCATTTAAACAGGATCCTTGACAGACAAACCAAGAGCTGCTTGTTTCTTGTATATGTATGCAAATCAGATAAAAGATGCGAGAAGGTAAATTGTCTCTTCACGAATGTGGCAGATGACCTTAACCTTCTCTCTGAATTTAACAGAATATGAGCTTAGCTGAATCTAATACTAAACCGCAGACAAATCTCTTTGCAACACCCCATTCAGCTGATTTCAGAAGCGCAACGGTGTATATATTCTGCTGCCTGATATATTAGTTTTCTCTTTTTCTGTCACTGAAGGAAAATTGTTGATATAATACATGCACTAAAAATACATTTTTTAGCCATGGGATTCTGCAGTGTTGCTACATTTCATCTGCAACAGAGAAGCTTTGGGACAGTATGATAGACCAGGAGAACTTGAAGTGTATCACAAATTTGCTAGAAAGCATCTTATGAAGGTGACACTAAAGTGTTTCAAATGTACTATCATTCATTGCATAACTCCTGGGAGGCCAGGAGGCAACATCTTTTGTGTTGTGCTATTATCGCATTATGATACTCACCTAACTCTATTTTTTTTTTCATCTAATGCACTAAACATCTAGTTTCTTCACAAATATATGTTTGTGGGAGATTCAGGGGAGGCTAGCGTCTCTTGTTCCGAGCAAAACATCAAAACCCAGCATGCATACTAATGATACAACTTCAAGACTCCTTTAATTGATTTTGCCGTTTAAATATTTCAATCAGCATCAAAGGCATTAGTCATCTTTATTCTCTTTTGATCCCGCTTCAGTCTTGTCTACTTGTGCCCCATGTTCAAAAGCCAATATGACCCCTACATCTATTCCTTGTGTCCATTATATACTCCCAAACAGATCAATGAAAGGGCATGGGGAAGGATCCGAAATTTGGCCCTGTGCACTGACACACTGCTCTCTTTGAGAATCAATAGCAGAACCTCCTAAGGGAAGTTCAGTGTGAGTAACATCCTCTGCTCAGACAAGAGGAAGAGCAGATGACCAGCGGCTGCTGACTCGAACCTTGATGTATTTCATCATGTTCTTAAAAAAGTAAAGTTGAGAGTAAAGACATTGAACAGGCTAACATTTAATTTGTATTAAAATATGAAATATATGATACAGTGGCCTTTTGTACACTGTTGGTCGTGGGTATAAAGTTGGCAAGATGTGCAACTGTCATGATTATTGATGTTTTATAAACAAATTTCGGGAGAAGCACATTCAGGAAATTAAAACTGTTAAGTGGAGCAGACCCAGATAATTAAACCTAATTGAACACAAGAGGAGCTCATTAAAAAATCAACAGGTGGTGTATATAGACAGCAGATTTACCTTCCTGTCGTTGACTGTTTCTTAGCTTCCCTCCACCACCCCTTCTCCTCACTTAATTAAACTCACATAAGACATCAAATCTGGGACTCTGGGTTCGGGCAAAATTCCGAGCCCGGAGCCCTCCCCCAGACAGCACACCAAATACGCATAATATTTACTCTATTTCATTTGATGTAAGTGTGAACTCGTGAATGGGTTATATGAGAAGTAATACCTACCTAATGTAACCAAAGTATCCCTTTATTTTCATATTAAACTTCACCGTAAACATTTATCACTCAGTTTAGGGGCCCTATCTTGCACCCAGCGCAATTGACTTTGTACACCGACGCATGTGTCATTCCTATTTTGCACCCGCGCAAAGCGCGCTTTTCCCTCCACAGAAGCACGTCGCTAAACTAGTGAATGAACTTGCGCTCCCTGGGCGGTTCAGCGCAAAAAAGGAGGCGTGTTCCGGCGCAAACAATCCCTGGTGCTATTTTGCTGTTCCATTAAACAATTGCGCCACTGACCAGAAAAAACCTAGTCTAAAGTCAGTGGCGCGTTGCGCGTTGTTCATTATGCTATTTTAAGGGCGCATGCTTGACCATAATGTATAGCGTGCACAACGCGCATACACTTTGCTCATGTAATCTACACAGATGCAACAGTTATTTTTGCAAATCATAAATTGTTACACTAAAAAAATATTAACACATGAGATGACGGAAATCATTGTGGTGTGCCACGAAGATGTGGAAAAATAGGCATAAATCTAGCTTACAAATTATTCAGGCTAATTATTTATTTAACCGACGCTATTTTGTGTGGGTTTCTCCCATCCCCATACAACACAACTTCTCTGTCTTTCACTGCTCTTACAAGAACATCAGTCTCCTCGGCTGTGAACCGCTCCTGGCGTGCGCCTGGTAAATACGCCATAATAATAGCAATCCATAATGGAACTTGCGCACCTGCTTTTAAAGGGAATGTTGGATGACGCTGTGATTGGTTTATTCACGTTACGCCCAAACCACACCTATGAATAATGAAGCTACTTCAGACCAACCCATTTTAGATTTGCGCCGGGCGCAAGAGCCATTTATCCCGCCGGGAAAATAGCAACAGCGCCGAGACCCGCCCACAAAGTTACTTGCGCTTTGCGCTTTGACACTTGCGTTTCAGATCGTTAAAATAGGGCCCCTAGGTCTTTCAAATATGATTAAATATATTAGTTCAATTTATAATTTATATTATATATAAATACACATTGATGTTTTACATTCACATGCATAATTTAAAAATAATTTAATTTAAAGTCATTTTATTATATTTATTTAGAGAAATATATTATGTCATCATACCTCAAACTCCTCTAAAATGCACATCTCAATCTGTGTTTGATGTTGCAGGGTGTTCCGAATGTCACATTTTGTCAAGTGAAGTTAACTTAAAGGGGTTAGTTCACCCAAAAATGAAAATTATCCCATAATTTACTCACCCTCAAGCCATCCTAGTTGTATATGATATTCTTCTTGCAGACTAATACAATCAGAGTTATATTAAAAAATGTCCTGGATAATCCAAGCTTTATAATACCAGGCCAACATTTGAAGCTCAAAAAAGTGCATCCATCCATTATAAAAGTAATCCACACGGCTCCGGGGGTTAATAATTATTTTTTTATAATGGATGGATGGACTTTTTTGGGCTTCAAATTTTGGGCTGCCATTATAAAGCTTGGAAGAGCCAGGACATTTTTTAATATAACTCTGATTGTATTCGTCAGAAAGAAGAATGTCATATACACCTAGGATGGCTTGAGGGTGAGTAAATCATGGGGAAATTTTCATTTTGGGTTGAACTATTAATTTAAACAGATATCCCATGTTCAGTAAGTACGAAACAGTGAACACTATGTAGGGACATTGCAACAGTTGGTTCCAGAAGTAAATTTTCTCTAAAGGTTTAAACATTATTATTAAAAGTCTTTTTTCCTTTGAAAAACTACATTACCCATGATTCTGCAAATAAATCTCCATAAATCAGAGAATAGAAACAAGCAAATAATGCCAAAAGAACACTCGCCCACCCGACCTTCATTATAGTCTCAGCCTCAGACGTCACGCCCACAGACCGTTGGCTGAACGTCTGATGCATATTGCACACTTAGCTGGAAAAGTCGTCGCATTTCGAAGTCGTCATCTGATTGGTTGAATTTTATAAACTATCCAAGAGACATGTGTGTTGCGTTCTTTAACGGTCCGCCTGGAAACAAATGCTGTGACGCCAAACTCCCTCGTGGAAAAATAACACCGTCATGTTTACAATTGTGACAAAGAGCGCTTATCAGGAACAACTAAATGCTGGATTTTCAGAAGGATGTGAAGTTTGCGGCTCCATTGTTGCAGTAAACTTGAACAACGTTCTAGAATGAATAATTTAAAGATGCACACCAGTCTGTTATTGTAGTGATGTTGACTTTACATTTTGACATGGAACCAAGCATACTGTGATTGGTTGTTACATGTCAATCAAACGTCCTCTTGTGCAGTCCTTGACCAATGAAAGCTGTGAAAGAGTCCAGAACTCCTGCTATCAGTCTGAAGGTCTGGCCATGCAAGACTACCTTCATTATGACCCTCTGGCTGAATGAAGGACGGCTCCTTTAAGGCTTGTCATTAAACGGCTACTGTTATGATTGGCTAACATGATTGCACAGGAAACAGTTTCAACCCCCACTCGCATTATTGCGCGCGAATAATGCCGAGTTCACAACACGATTTTGACTCACCGACAGGTTTTGCGAAATTACAGACAAATGCCCGACATCATAGGCAAACCGGATCTCGTTCACATGAGTGACAATCCCGCAGTGTGAATTATCAAAGACGCGATCTGAGAGAATCGCAGATGCTAAATATCTGGACCTGGCGGCGAGTCAAAATGAGAGAGCAAGATACAGGGCAGCGGGAAGTTCAGGGAAGAGTTATAGACCAGAATATCAGTATTTTAATAGATACGTTTACAATTATATTAGACAGAAACAAAGCACAAACATTTTCTCGACCAGCTGCAACAGCAGCACATTGCAAAATTATTTATTTACGTCCAACTCTCTTTGCAGAACACAATCCTTGCTCCCCGCATCTCGCCAAAAATGTCCTCCATAATTATTTTTCACACAGACAATTTGGATCGCAAGCTTCTTGCGGGCTATCATTTTTAATAACAATTGCAGTCTCGTGCGAGAATTACGGTCTCATGCACACATGATCTGGGTCATTCTACGAAAATGGTGGCTTTCCTGTCCCGGCCTTAACCACCAGGAAAAACACTTAAAAGTGTCAGATAATGACACAAAATATATGTTTTTTGTTTTAATTGAAGTGTTTTATTGTTAATAAAACATATGTAAGACAGTTATATTGCAAACCATTTTTTTTATATATTGTATAACACAGTCAGTACCATGAAATTGGCTTGTCCCTCGGGTCAGGAGTCGTGGTTTAGTGACATATTTTGAGTTAAAAAATATATTTTTCTCCCCCTTTAAATGTCATAATACAAAGGAAAGTAGTATAGTTATTTAGTGGACTGCTTAAAAAACTAAAATATCAACTAAATATTATAAATAATTTACAGGGAATAGCTGTCCCTCAATTTCATGTCACTGGTGTTAAAATTTCTAAAAACCACCACTTTGAAAAAATGCAACATCCTTGCCAACTTCTTCCTGGGTCAGAGGTTCATTGGAGGCGGGGCTGTTTTGAAAAGGACATGGTGAGTGTGCACTCTCTCTTCATCTTTTAGCAATTTGATAATTAATTTGATAATTTCATGCGAGGACTTAAGATGTGTCACTGGTGTTATACAGTTTATAGTAAGGCGAAAGGAAATTTGATTAAAATAATTGATCAAATTGCATGATTAAGTGATTTATTTACAATTTAAGAAGTGCGGTTTGAGCTACTGTGGCCGCCATCTTAGATATGCCATCTTGTCTGCAGATTTGTCATTGGTGTTATCGTCACTGGTGTTACTGTTCCTGCTGGTAACACCAGTGACAGGACGATAACACCAGTGACAATCAATAACACCACTAACTTTTTTCTCAACATAAGGTTTCATAAAAGCCTCAACAATTATATTAATAAAGACTTATTAGCATTTTATTACTGTTTCAATATTGTAAACACATAATATGGCTTTCCTTTTGATAGATATGGCGAAATTAAGTGCTGCTGAAAAGCAAAGACTCTACAGACAGCGCAGGGATGCTGACCCAGACCGCAGAGCAGCCTACCTTAAACAAAAACACCAGACTTACTTAAAGGATTTAGAGAGTCAAAAAAGAAAGAGAGTGAAGGATCTCACAGAAAGGGAAAAAAGACAGGAGCGAAGGAAATGGCGGGTCAGACAGGCAAAACACAGAGAGAGATTGAGAGCAGGAAAGACAGTGTTGACCCCACCATCCACTCCAGACAGTCAACCCAGTACTACAAGGTCAGAATTTAAGACAATGTGTCTGTAGGAAGACAAAAGTACTTATCTACAGAGTTACTTAAAGGGATAGTTCACCCAAATTACAAAATGACATATTGGTTTCCTTATCGTGTATGCAGTCTATGGACAAGGTATGACAGCAAGCCATGCTTTTGTTTACCTGGCCACTGTTTCAAATGCTAACTTTTTAGCATTTGTGACACAAAACCAAAGCATGAGACATACCTTCTCCATAGACTGCTTACACAGTTAGGAAACCAATATGTCATTTTGTAATTTGGGTGAACTATCCCTTTAAGTAGGCCTACACAATATTTGTCACATGGCACGAGAATTGATATATACTGTTTTAACAAGCTGCATAGTTTTGTGTATAGGCATGACAGAAATAGAGTAGGATTTCATGGTTGTATTATGTTGCATGTATCTCACATTGGAAATCTAATACAATTATATATTACATCTTTATGCTTTACAGACAACGAATCCAAGGGCGGAGAGTGCGCAGGAGAGAAGCACAGATAGGCCGAAGAAAATGTCAGGAGTTGCAAGAGAAGTTATGAAATCTGAAATTATTTGTAATGTAAAATATTACTAATAAATTGATAACATTTGTTTGAAATAATCTTATGTTATGTCATTGGTTTCACATTGCGTCACTGGTGTTACATTGCGTCACTGGTGTTACTGCATGGCATATTGGTGTTCTGGCATCAGAGTTGCCCAGTTTCATAGAATATGGTTTTTGTTTCTACCTAACTGTTGCTGCATTCATTAGTAAGCATTTTAAGGATATGATCATTCAATTTTGATCACTCAACCTCAATTATTTCTAATGTTACAACAAAAACACAATGGTAGAAATAGAAAAATGTCACACAATAGAACTTTACACATACCTGTTTAAAGTAAATTATTACTAATCAAGACAATTTCTTAATATTATCATGAACTTTTTCTGTCTTTGATTATATATGCAAATTAAATAGTCAAATTACATTCTGGAAAGCCTGAATTGTCATCTAAAATATAGGTAACACCAGTGACAAAAAGGCAGCACAAGCATTTTTTAATGTAATGTAGTAAAAATATAAAAATACATTAAGCTGTCATTTAAGTTGATTTATAATGTTAAGAGGTTAACTATTATCTGACTATAAGTTTTGGTATAAAAAAAAGAATTACATTTTTTAAAAGTTGTCTGTTCAAAAAGCCACCATTTTCGTAGAATGACCCATCTCGTGTTGTTTCCTTGTCACATCTCACGCGTGTTTAGTTGTGAAATGTAGCTTGCGGACGAGACAGAGTTGCGATTCTTCCTATTGTAAAGTCATGTAATGTGAAACCCCCTGTTGCCGGTCCAACGCGCAATGTGAACACGGCAGCAATTTAATGCTCCCCCAGCTAGTCGTGCAGTGTGAAAAGAACAGTGATCTGACGACTTTGAAAATTGTGCAGTGTGAACTCGGCATAAGTGTTTTGAAAACATTATCCATGTAAAACCACCATTTACAGACAAAGCATTATGGAATCATTTACTTACGGTTCGTGATGCAGCTGCTGTCGGATCCAATACAGTTGGCTACTTCATCTTTCAACAAAAGTTTCTTTGCGAACTCTCCATTACACTGTGCTTCGTTTACCAAACTAAATGCTCTGAACAAACATATAATCCTCCTTAAAATAAACCATTCACTTGAATTCCGACGCAGGAATCCTTCAGTCTCTACAGAAATGAGCAAATTCGTTTTTTAAACTGGAGGAAAGTGAACATTCTTTCACTCTTCCCTTTGTCCTTTTGTCAACAAACTCAAGTGCGTGGAGTATGTCACAACACGCATCTGTATACTGTATCCAGCGTAGATTGCATCAGTGATTATAATGGGTTCTATTTTCTTTTGACGTAATGTGATGCTCACATTCAGTGTAAGCAAATCTATTAAGCGACTGAATGGCAGTGGGTGGGGCCTGTGGTGTGATGATGTATATGTAAACTCCCATATATCGCAAAAAGGTTTTTACGCTCGCATGAGGTGGTTTTTCAGGCAATTCAAAAAAGAAAATTTTCGCAAAACTGCAATGGAAACAGTTTTTTTCTCTCGCATTTACAGGTCACCTGGTACGGTCATGCATTGCTCCCACATAGGGCCTACATATTATTTTTTTTCCACTCAAGTATGTCTAATAACGAGATCTTATGTTAAAACGATATATATTTTCTCCTAATAAGGAAAGTGGCGTAACTTGTGGCGAAGTGGTAAAAAAAATCTTTGAGTAAATTCAAACTTTTCGCTCGTCTCTGTATGTGGCAATGCGTCACAATAACCTGGCGTATGTAAAAGTCGATCATTCTTTATAGATGATGGTATGTTTGGACAGAAGACGAGTTCTTTATTAAACTCATAAAAAACAATAGAATAAAAAATGCTCCAATTTATCATAACACCTCATGTGTGCCGCTCAAGTATAAGGTGCTTTCCTTGCCATCAATGCTTGGATAACACACACGTCTCATTAAAAATAATGGCGTGCGGTGGCTGGGATATACATAAACTTAACAACATACGGTACGTAGCATGATTTTTTTAATGATTTATCACGAGAGGAAAAAAATGGTTTTAGTCGCATAACTTCAGTTAATGGAAACGCCGTCATTTCGCAATATTTTTTTATCGACTTTTAGAAAATATCGCAAAGGTTTTGGGCAAATCTGTAATGGAAACGCGCTAGTGAGAAATCTTACTTTTTTCCAGCGCTGTATGTCAAAAAATCAAGGCAAATTAGATTTCTCATGTCATTACCCCTTTAAATATTTGTATATCGATGCACATTTTGCAATAAATGTGAAATTGTTTCTAAACATATAATCATCTTAAAGTAGTTTTATATTTATCCATTATTTGTATGTTGTCATTCAGTATCCACATACCGTTTGGGGTCACTTTGTAGTATAATATTACAGTAATAATCAGTCCAAAAAATAATCTCCACTATATGCCAAAAGATGCTAGCCTGACAAGCCAGACCCACATCAAGATGTTGGGTCTGGGAACTCACCATTGGCAGGGCTCAATCCGAGGGGCGGGATAAACGATTGTCTTTCAAATTCCCTCTGCACGCAATTGGATAGCACTACAACCAACCAGAGCAACGAAGAAAGTGAAGCAGACCTAGTTGATAGATTAAACTTTCTCTGTATCCGGTCGGCAAAACGCCAAACACATCTTCCTTTCTTAAGAAGGACTTCAGTGCCATTCTTTGTTCTTTTCTCAAAGAAAAGCTTAACTCCAAGTCTTCCAGAGTCACAGCCAAAGCCGATTCGAAAGACTGCTGTTCGTCATCTTCTTTGTTTACAAGTAGCACGCGGAACCGCCGCAACTCTGCCGTCAGAATGTTAAGTGCCCGCCCACCGACTCTATACATGATGTGATTGGCCTGACCAGAGTTTGGTTTTTCCATCTCACCAGCCAACAGAGAGTTGCTAGACGCCCTGGCTGCAAATTAGATTTGCTGCCACTAGGGTGCATCTAGATTTCTAGGCTAAAAAGATGCCCAAAAGTCTGTAAAAGTACATTTTCATATACTCTAAAGTACTGATGTTTTTTTTCATCATCTTAATGGCATGCTGTCAAGAATGATGCATTTCAGCACGTCAGGTTCTATTCTAGCATGTAAAAGTGTGTTATGTAATATATTTATTTTAGCTGCAGCATCTCAGTATGAAGCACAGAAGATCCTGCCTCATAGCAACACTTATAGAGTCACAGAATAAATGATATGGTTTAGCACAAATTTGCCCTCTGAGGTCTTATGGGCTCTAATCTATCAAGATTCATGGATGTGCCGATTTCTCCAGCATCGCTCCTTCAGGTCTCAATCAAAAAACGGTGTGTTTTTGCTTACAGTAGTCCTTCATTAAATGAAGAAAAGACTAATTTTAAATGGTTTATTGTAGACTTCTGCTGGCAGTCCAGCTTTCGGAACGCTTAACACTTGTATTTTCTTATTTTCCTAAAACGGTTTTTTATTGTCTATGAACTTGTATGTGTCTGTTGGAATGTATGTGAGAGAAAGTGACCTGATAATCAGGTCATAGGAAAATGTTTCTTGTAACATGGAACTAATTTCTCTTTTTCAACCACTTGGGTCCTCAAACAACACAATGGCTGTTTACAAAATCTTGAAAATGCACACACTGTATATATAACACTAATAGATCCTGGAACAATATTCATTTCTATCCCTATTCCTACCTCAAATCCTAACCCTACCTATAACTTACATTGTATCCGGAAAGTATTCACAGCGCTACACTTTTCCCACATTTTGTTATGCTACAACCTTATTCCAAAATTAATTAAATTCATTATTTTCCTAAACATTCTACAAACAATACCCCATAATGACAATGTGAAAGAAGTTTGTTTGAAATCTTTGCAAATTTATAAATAAAAAAAAAGAAAATAAATCACAATAAAATCACAGCCTTTGCCATGACACTCAAAATTGACTCAAGTGCATCCTGTTTCAACTGATCATCATTGAGATGTTTCTACAGCTTGATTGGAGTCCACCTGTGGTAAATTCAGTTGATTGGACATGATTTGAAAAGGCCTGTCTATATAAGGTCCCATAGTTATCATTGCATGTCAGAGCATAAACCAAGCCATGAAGTCCAAGGAATTGTCTGTAGACCTCCGAGACATAATTGTATCGAGGCACAGATCTGGGGAAGGGTACAGAAATGTCTGCAGCATTGAGCCCAATGAGCACAGTGGCCTCCGGCATCCATAAATGGAAGAAGTTTGGAACCACCAGGACTCTTCCTAGAGCTGACTGCCCGGCCAAACTGAACGATTGGGAGAGAAGGGCCTTAATCAGGGAGGTGACCAAGAACCCGATGGTCACTTTGACAGAGCGAGAGAAGAACCTCCCAGAAGAACAACCATCTCTGCAGCACTCCACCAATCAGGCCTGTATGGTAGAGTGGCCAGATGTAAGCCCCTCCTCAGTTAAAGGCAAATGACCTGGAGTTTGCCAAAAGGCACCTGAAGGACTCTCAGACCATGAGAAACAAAATTCTCTGGTCTGATGAAACATGTCTGGAGGAAACCAGGCACCGCTCATCACCTGGCCATAGAGTGCCGAAGTAATGACGTCACTTTGTAGGCCAAAACGCGGAAGTGAGTTAGCATTTTAGCCCTATGGGTTCCCTCGCCCTAAAGTCTATGGGTTTTTTGAATGGGTTTTTGCTAAATCGCCTGAAATAAGGTCTGTGGTTAACAAAGCCTCTATATATTTTCACGTTTTAATCTATGACATAAAACACACTAGTTATAACCTGCTTGTGATTTTTTAAGACTTTATTGTGTCTTAAAAACGATGGTTGCTAACAAGTTGCTAAAAGGGACTACATCCTTTGGCGGGGACTTTAGACGTCATCGTGACAAACAGGCAATCTCTCACTAGCCCGCGTTTCAGCCTTATGAAGAACTTATGTGGCGTGAATAAATCGCGCTATTCGCGCAAAGTTGGATGCTTGAACATTTGGAGTTTTCTCTCTTCACATGTTTGTCTCGTTGAGAAATGGCTGACATGGGCTGTGTTTACACGTCTTTTTGTGTTAAAATCTACTGTTAATGTGTGACAACTTAGTTTTAAGACTTTTTCAGTCGATAATGTAGTTGTTTAAAGCTCAAATCTGTGGTTTATTTATAAGAAGAGTGCCTATTTAAACATTTTATCTGGTGTTATCGGAGTTGTGAGCTCCAGTGAGTCAGCGGCGGTCAGCGCTTGTTTAGCCGGCGAGAGTTGACTTTCCTCGGCTAGTCCTTCTGACGTCTGCCGCTGGCTCTGATGTCTCTGTGGCGTCTCCAGCTACAATTAGTCTTGTGGAGATTTAACGGCCCATATTTGCTCTCATGGATCTATAATTTGTTCCCTGGCAAATCGTTTAGGCTGAGTGCAAAGATAAGTTTCATTACTTGTTTATTTTTAGGCTATAACTGTACGTTACCGTTGTAAGTTAGCCGACTAGCACTGACTTTGAATGTTTGACTGAATTGTTTGCTTTATTTCATGTGTAGCTTATTATACGTTTTGTATTATTGATCATACATAAACTTGCATTTAACAAAAAGAGACTGGGTTGTGTTTCATGTCATTTAATGTTATCACAGTGATAATCATATTGTCTGAAAAAACATTAACAAAAGATAAATCTCAGAGAGGCACGCATAAACAAAATTAGTTTCTAACATTTTTGGAAAAAACGAATGGGCAATATTTCTCATGAAAAAGTGGTTAAGTGTTCATACACAGCGCAGATCATAATGAGCGAGCGTGCTTTTAAATAAAGTTTGAGGAAGCTTGATGATGACGTTGAACCGCGACCATGGTGTGCTGTAGTCCGTTTATAGCCTACCGTTAGCATTTTATATCTGACGGCTTTATTTGGGCTTCAAAATGTATACATTTTGGATTAACTTGTAAAGATTATCTTGGTAGACAAAACGTGTAAGGGTCATTACTCTTTGTTGAACACAGATCTTATTTTTTGCGATTTTCCAAAAGTCTATGGGGAAAATGAATGGCTTTTTGATCGAGGGAACCCATGCGCCGCTAACTTCCGGGTTGGCCTACAAAGTGACGTCATTACTTCGGCACTCTATTACCATCCCTACAGTGAAGCATGGTGGTGGCAGCATCATGCTGTGGGGATGTTTTTCAGCGGCAGAAACTGGGAAACTGTTCAGGATCGAGGGAAAGCTGAATGCAGCAATGTGCAGAGACATCCTTAACAAAAACCTGCTCCAGAGCACTCTGGACCTCAGACTGGGGCAACGGTTTAACTTCCAACAGGACAATGACCCTAAGCACACCACCAAGATAACAAAGGAGTGGCTACGGGACAACTCTGTGAATGTCCTTGAGTGGCCCAGCCAGAGCCCAGACTTGAACCCAATTGAACATCTCTGGAGAGATCTGAAAATGGCTGTACACCGACACAAACAAACTGCCCAAAAATAGGTGTGCAAAGTTTGTACTATCATACTCAAAAAGACTTGAGGCTGTAATTGGTACCAAAGGTGCTTCAACAAAGGATTGAGCAAAGGTTGTGAATAGCCTACTTATGTACATGTGGGGTTTTTTTCTTCTCATTTAATACATTTGCAAAGATTTCAAACAAACTTCTTTCATGTTTTCATTATGGGGTTCTGTTTGTAGAATGTGGAGGAAAATAATTAATTTAATCCATTATTGAATAAGGCTGTAACATAACAAAATGTGGAAAATACAGTCAGTAAATCAAACCAGTGACTAAACGGTCAACTTCACATTGTTTCTCTGTGATTAAATTATATATAGAAAACGATCAAAGAACGCTCCCTTTACAATTGCTAGAGCTGTCAATCAAACAGCGCAAGTTTTTCAGTGACTGGACTCTCGCCAAAACCCCTGTAATAGTCAACAAATCTTTTATTTACATTGTGTTTTCACTGTTTGTTATGATGAAAGCATTTGTTAGTGTGCAGAAATCGAGTTGCAATGACGAGATCACAGCATTCATGCGCTCAACATGTCTGTGATCGGCTACAATGCTCATCACTGCAACCTTTCGTGCCACAGATCTAAATATAATGCCATATATCTAAATATAATACTATAATGATCAACACTTAGTTAAGCTTGAGAGTTGTAATAGTAAAAACGAGCTAAACGTTTTCGAGAGAGTTAAACATGCAATACTAGCTATTTCATATGCAAAGACGTCAGCCAATCACAGTAGTGGGGTTTACACCGAAGTTTCACAGCAGACATGCCCCTTCCAACAGAGCGTTCAGATCAGAGGGATAAAATCATACTATAATTGCACCCCATGAAACATTATAAAACAATAAAACAATGCAGTTAATGATCCGTTTAAATACAATGTATAAAGATCTTTCTGGTGTGGTGTTGATTTTGTGATGTAACTTTGGTTAGCTTAGTAGGCTAATCAGTAAGCACGCTAACGGAAAACAGAAATAAAGTGTTTAAACTTAATTATGCACAACATTGTGTACTTCATACAAAATTTGACTGTTAAGGGTATACTCAACCCAAAATCATTTACACGTTGTTCTAAACCTGTATGACTTTCTTTCTTCTGCACAAAATAAACTATAAAAAAAAAATGTTAGGAACATTGGAGCCTATTGTGTGGACAAAATAAAAACACAGACATTTCTCAAAATATCTTGTTTTATATTCAGGATTGGAATGACATGAGGGTGAGCAAATGATGACGGAATTTACATTTTTTGGTAAATTATCCCTTTAAATCATTGAGTCTTGGTCCTACCAAAGTTTCTCCCTTATCATCCTTACATCTTAGGGAATCTTCCTCGCAAGTCACCTTTAGACTGTATTGTGAAAGGCTCTAAACAAATAAATTGAATTGACCGACTGGCCAGTGAGGCAGAAAGCCTGCTGCTTTCGATTTCAGACACAAGCAAAATGCCCTTCCATCAGCTACACAGTGTAGTAAGAAAGAGCACGGCCCATTGTTCAATCCTAAAAGAGCTTCCACACTCTTCTCTTTGTGGTTTCTATTTTCTCTGTGCTCAGCAGTGCAGCCCCTGACTCTTATCCGCGACTCTCAGTGTCCTCCCCAGAGACCCGCCCTAAGCAAAGCCGGGCGCCAGCGCTGCAGGTGAGCAGCCCTTAATGAGAGAGGTGCCTTTGGCTCCTGCAAAAGTGTCACGGGGGGAAGGGATGCAGGCCTTGTAAAATTCCAATGCTCATCTGTGTTTCCCCTCTCCTGGCGCTAACTATAGATTAATGCTGAGAGAGACAGTTAGATGGCAAGATAGAGCATGAATACCTATAAACAGCCTACTCTGGAGTCAACGAGCTGTGCCGCCTTCGACAGCATCACAGTTGGCTGGTGACTGCTTGCGAACCTGTTCTCATTCATGCTGGTACCGTGCTTGGCAAGAGGAAGAGAGATTTACTGCAGCAGCTTGTCATTTTCCCCCTCATTACCTAATCTTCTCTCAAGGACTGCCTCCGAATTCACAAAAAAAGTCAATTAAGCCATTCTGACCAGCAATCCCAGTGGTTATTAATCATTTCCCAGGGTTACTAATCAGCCCTGCCGCAGGGCAGTACACACGGGGCTTGTTTTTAACTTTGAGGTACAAGCTACAGTGAAATTTATGGTGCACCGTAAAGAGAATTGCAAAGACAAATGAAATATGTTGATGCTCTGAAACAAAACACCATATGTCAGGATATGACCTGGACTCCCTCTGGCCTTGTAATACAAACTAACATATTTGCACGCGTGAGAAGTGGAAAATGCTTCATGACAAAAATACCAAGCTAGTTCTTCTAATAATGACCAAAAATCTTGATATTTTTGGGAAAATGTAGAATTTGTGCTCTGGCCAAATCAAACTGCTGAACACAGTACTTATTTCTAAATTAGATTTTTACATTTTCGCCCAAAAATTGTGAGTAATGCTCACTTGTGCAAACTCGCAATGGTACAAGTTGGCTAACTGTTGTTCTGCGGTTGCTAAAGTGTTCAGAGTGGTTTCTAGTTGCTGGGATGTTTCACAAAGGCTTCAAAAAGCCTTGTTTGAAAGTATTGAAAAAGCTTACCTATTTGTATTTAAATTTAGTTTATGTTCTTCATCACCATATTTATTCAATTAACATTGATATCAGGGGAGATGAACACTTTATTTCCCAGAATGCATTAACTAGGTTTAATTTCTTTGCATTGCATTTAGGTAAAATGTTATTCCTCTTGAATCCTATAACTCTTATTTGAATTTCAACTTATTTCCATTTAATATCTAGATACTGTATGTGTATATAACGGTTATATTATATTCTGTTCTTTTTTGGCAATGTTCCATTGTGTGTTAGTTCAGTAATTGTGTGACCCAGTTTGTTCCCTTGATTGATTATCCCGTACCTGTTGCCCAATTAATTTTCTCTTTTGTTCCTCTGTGTATTTAAAAGGTTGATTCAACCCAAACATGAAAATTATCTCACCCTCAAGCCATCCTAGGTGTATATGATTTTCTTCTTTCAGAGTTATACTATATAAAAGCTCTTCCAAGCTTTATAATAGGAGTGAATGGTACCATTTATTTTGAAGCCCAAAAAAGCACATCCATACATCATAAAAGTACTCCACACAGCTCCAGGGGGTTAATAAAGGCCTTCTGAAGCGAAGTGATGTGTTTTTGTAAGAAAAATATCCAAATATCTTCTGGTAATAGCTGTACGTCAGTCGAGTTCTGGCGGAAGAGTGACCTCTGACCCGAAACCGGGTGCCAATATGGCACCGGTATCTATATAACCGGTATGTACTGGACCGAATCAGAATGCAGATTTCAGTGCCTCATTTTGGTGCCACTTAAATTCAAATTGTGCTTTCGCGCTTTGGCTGGTGCCGAGCCAGAGACAGGCACGCTCAGCGCTCGTCACATATCACAACAATTCAGTGTTTTCAACCACATTATGTTTATTTTAGGTTTCAGACATTTAAATGCTCATAAGTAGCTACTAGCAAAAAACACACACTGATGTCTATGGAAGCGGCAAAAACAATACTTTCAGACAGTTATTTGAATAGGCATGTTTTATTCATATCAGATACACATTATATAGTAACTAAATAGTTTACTCTATTCTTCTTCCAGTTCACCGGTCACTTACTTTCATGTATTTCGTGAGACGTGAATGAATTTACGTGATGTAAATCCGACAGATCCGATTCTCTGAGGCGCAAACATGGCGCCGCCCATCGGGCAGTATAGATCAACTAACACACATTCACTCACACATATTTGAAGATCAAAATATCAGATAGTTCATGACATAGTTAGCAAGTTTGTGAATATTTTGAATAAAAAATAAAAAACGAAATAAACCCGATACAGCTGAGCTGTCATACAGTGCTATTGTGGCAGATGTGTGTCATGTGAGAAGCATGACGTGTCGCCATGGAAACAATAAGGCGATGCGTTCTAAAATATTTAGCCAGAGAATATGGTCATATTTCTGCAAAATAAAGCTGAAGCTTGAAGCTGGTTTGTAGCAGACCAAGAATACAGACCACTGCTGTTATTACTGTAACTGTTATTTAGAGTTAGGCCTGTTGTAGTTTAGGTGCAATGCGTTTGAAGAATGGGCAGTAACATCTCATCACTGACTCTCAACACTGGAGCCCCTCAGGGCTGTGTTCTCAGCCCACTCCTGTACTCTTTGTACACACATGACTGTGTGGCAACCCACAGCTCCAATACCATCGTCAAGTTTGCTGACGATACGACGGTGGTAGGTCTCATCACTGACAATGATGAAACGGCCTACAGAGAGGAGGTGCACACTCTGACACGGTGGTGTCAGGAGCACAACCTCTCCCTCAACGTCAGCAAGACCAACGAGCTGGTGGTCGACTTCAGGAGGAATGAGAGAGAACACCGCCCCATCACCATCAATGGAGCACCGGTGGAGAGAGTCAGCAGCTTCAAGTTCCTCGGTGTCCACATCGCAGAGGAACTCTCATGGTCCGTCCACACGAGGCCGTTGTGAAGAAGGCTCATCAGCGCCTTTTCTTCCTGCGACGACTGAGGAGGTTTGGAATGAACCGCCACATCCTCACACGCTTCTACACCTGCACCATAGAGAGCCTGCTGACTGGCTGCATCACCACCTGGTACGGCAACAGTACCGCACGCAGCCGAAAAGCCCTGCAAAGGGTAGTGCGCACGGCCAGCTGCATCATCTCCCTCCAGGACATTTATGCCAGGCGGTGTGTGAAGAGAGCTCAGAGGATCATCAGAGACTCTAGCCACCCGAGCCATGGGCTGCTCTCACCGCTGCCATCAGGCAGGCGGTACCGCAGCATCAGAACACGCACCAGCCGACTCCAGAACAGCTTCTTCCCACAAGCAATTAGACTCCTTAACTCTTGATCCATCAGTATCATAACACACACTGGACAGAATATCACTCAGCACAACCCACTGTAGATACACACACACTATATACACATTTATTTATCATATAGCATCTATTGTACATTGGATTTCTATTGTGAACATATTGTATACTGTACATTGTATATTATTACTATAGCTTAATGTATACTGTTATTGTTTAATGTATGTTTAGTGTATATTGTTTAAAGTATATGTATATTGTAAGTATGTTTATATTGTTTAAAGCTGTGAGAACTACACTCACATTGTGTAAATTATTTATTGTTTATTGTAGAGTTTACTGTGCTGTGAGTAATTGTGGGCGCATCAGATGTGTAATCTGATTCTGCTTTAAATGTTGTACATGTCATGTCATGACTGCTATGTTGCTCGGACTGCACCTAAGAATTTCACCTACTGTTGCACTTGTGTATATGGTTGTGTGACAATAAAGTGATTTGATTTGATTTGATTTTGATTTGGGGTTAGGCTTTAGTTTTACTGTGAATTTGTTAAGTAGCTAAATTGTGTTTTGTATTTATTTATATATTTAAGTATACTTTAAACTTGTAATAAATTGTTCAATTTAAATAATAAATAAAAAAAATCAATAAAAAGCCATTCTTTAATCTCATCCACCTCGTTTTGTGGCTCTTTTTTTTTTAAAGTATCGTTTCAGGCACCGTTTAGGCACTGGTACCGTTTTAAAAGTATCGGTTTGGCACCGGTATCGAAAAAAAAATAAAAATACATAGGGCTGGGTATGACATATTGACGAATGCGGAAGCGCTGCAGATGATAGAGGAAAAACAAAACACTGGTCACAAATTAGAAGTCTAAGGTTACGTCCATAGTGTCAGTCCAAATCCGATTTTTGTACATATCTGATTGAAATCCGATCAAAATGACAAAGTAACTGAGACATGTTTTGAAACAGCATGGAATAAAGCCGCTCATACCAGCCTTCATAAGGTTCTGCCACTGCCTCAGAAGACACAGTTGTCCAGCGTGCGACGGCAGCACAACGTCATGTTGTAAATAAGACAACACCTATATTGCAAACCCCTCTATATTGCGGTTGTTGTTGCTTGGTCTTATGCCTACCAATGCAAAGCCATTGCCATAGAAACCAATGCAGATATTCCGGAAAACTGCATGGACACACAAATCGGATCTGAACCCTTGTGATACACAGTGTGGACATCAATCATTTTAGATCAGATTCCAGAGGTCACTCTTCGGCCAGAACTTGCCTCGCGTACGGCCGTTAGCGGAAGCCAGTGATTATAGTTTATTAATTTCATTTTTGGGTGAACTGACCCTTTAAATCAGGGGTCTCAAACTCGCGGCCCGCGGGCCATTTGCAGGATGATATTTGCAGGTGATTTTCAGCACCTTGTTGCTGAATCGTTGCGTGAGCAGCGCTTGCCGCACTTGCTGCCTCTTTTGTGTGTGTGTGTGTGTGTGTGTGTGTGCGAGAGAGAGAGTAGGCTCACCCCTCCCTCGTGCAGTATAATTGGTTGACACCGCGTGATTGACAGGAACAGACGTCTAACAGCGCTCGTCAATGTCAAAATGATTGAGATGGCCAATCAAATCAAAGTAGGCGGGGTTTAGGTTCTATTTTGGCTCGTGCACATTGCACAGTCTTCATACACGGACGAGCAATCTATCGCTTAATGCCTTTGCTGAGAGAGACTCTATTCTTTCTGGTGAAATCACAAAACAAAATGCAAACGTGTCCATGGTCTTATTATACAATCATTGATGGACATCTTTGATTTTAATGAAGAAAAACTATATGAGGGCGGATTAGAATCCGGAACCTTTGACACGGTTGACAAAATTTCTACCACTAGACCACAAGGGAATTCTAAAAGTATTTGCTGATCTATGTATTTATTCACTCACTCATGCGAAGAATATTGGGACTAATAATATATTTGACGCAAATTAATGCAAATATGTTTACAAACAGTCCTAGAATTACACCTAGAATTTCGTTCACTGTTCTGTTTGACATGGTTACGGCCTTGCTGTGAATTAGTCTATTATTTAAAATAAAATTTAAATCAATCATTATTTCATATTACATTTAATTTCTATAGGTTATATAATTTAGTTCAAATTCAGAGGAACAGTTCATGTTCAGAAGAAACATTCATGTTGAAGAACTGTTAATAATAAAGATTGAGAAGATTTTTTTTGAATACTTGAAACACTTTTTATGTGTAATACTTGATGAGGCCCAGCCTGACCCAGAGTCTACCTCCAGCGGCCCCCAGGTAAAATGAGTTTGAGACCCCTGCTTTAAATCCTGTTTTCTTTCAGTTCTTTGTTCGGTGTTGTCAAGAGGTTATTTCCTGTGCTTTGCTGTTGCATTAAAGACTATTTCCTGGTATTCTCCTTTGTCATGCATTTCCATGCAACTGCCTACCATGACATTATGCCTCGGGTCTTTTTTCAATACAATGTGAAGATTTTTTTTTCAACCTGTTTTATGATCCGCAAGTTATGTCACCTTCAAAAGTAATGAAGTATCCTTTTTTATCTTTAGTACAAAGTTTTTAATACTTTGTTACAATCCATATGACTAGAAATAGTGATTCTTGCCTCAGTAAAAATCCACCAATTTACTCTAAAACGATTTGTATCTTAGAGACAGAGAGCTCTGATATCTAAAACCAGTTATGGTGTTATGGTGTGACTCCCTATATTTTTCTATGTGAAGTCTGACTGAGGGTTAATATTTATCCTTGAAGCAGCGCAGTCACAGAGAAGCTCTCATCAGGGCCAGCCCATGTGTGACACATTCATCAGTTTGCTGCCCAAAGAATGATTTCATGGACAGAGGTGAGGGTTATCGGCAGTCATCTTCGCCTGGGAATTGAATTTTAGAAATATACCAATTTTGCTCTGTTTTATCCACGCCGTTGGTTGACGATCAGTATGGGCGACAGATGTGAGTAGCAGCGTGGATGCGTGTAGCATATGGTTTTCACTCATAATTAACATAATCTATTCATGCATCATTGGTTCTCATTTGCTTAACTAGACAGTGTCAACACCTTGTCAATTTGCACCATGAACATGTGCATCAAATAAGAAGAAGCCACAGTGACTCATAAACTATGTTGGCTGCATCACAACAAGGCCCACCTTTGAACATTAAAAGTAGAGTCTGAGATTTATGCGTCATAGTCTTATGGGCCAACTATATCAGTCACTCTACATTCTTCTCATTTGAAGGAACATTTTGCATTCAAATGTTAAGCTCTTATGCTGTCATTTAGCTGACAGTATTTTCTACTCATCCCACTGGGGTTGAGTTTCTTGCACAGGAGATGGAGCCAGAGGTTGCAGGTCCAGACCCTTTGCCCTGGCAGGAGCGTGTGAAAGGGATGCCGTTACAGAGCCACAGACCTGGTTGCTCTAGCACATCCAGTGGACCACAGACGGGAGGTCCGAGGGGTCTCTAGACCAGAGGAAGAGAGGAGGTTGAAATCCCAGAATGTGCCCAAAGGGGGTCATACCAGTACCAGTAGAGAGTTTGCAGAGAGAATTTTGAGAGTACTCTGCCCAGGGTAGATAACAGCCCCAGTTGCTTTGATTTCGACTGTAGTAGGTGAACAGTAAGGGTTGAGACACCCTATCTGTCCATTGGAATGACATGAAGTAAGGTTCACGTTGACATTGAGAAGTTTGCAGAAAGTCTTCCAGACACAAGAGCTGGACTGGGGCCCTGAATCCGAGACAATGGACACAGGGAGTCCAAAGTAGCGGAACACATAGACACGTAGGTTTGGGCAAAGACATGAGCACAGATCGAGCAGTTTTGATGAAAGAGGTGATATCCGAGGCTAGACAGGGCCACCAACTCTGTACCAGCTGGATGTTCTGAACTCATAGTGAATCATTAGTTAAGCAATAGTAAATAGTTAATTAATCATTTATAAAGCATTAATAGACATAAGCAGTTTATAAATACAGCTATAAATGCTTTATTATTGATTTATAAGCATATCTATAATGAGTTTAATAAAAGTATTTTCATACTTTATTAATGATCAATTTATCATTTTTAAATTAAGTATTACATTATTTTCAAACCAGTTATTTAAGTGTTGTCAGAGGTTCATAAAATCATTTAGAAAGTGTCAGTAAATGATTAATAAACTATTTAAATGCACATTTATACATATTCTTATTTTGACATATAATAATAGTTATTCAGTGTGTTAATAAATGCTTGATTCCTTTTTTTATTCCTTTTTTTAATTCCTGTAATTGTAATTCACGATTAATTCAGGTAGTTGTAAAACATTTAGTAGTTGTCAGTTAACTATTTTTGTGAGCTCATCTAAAGTGAGGACTATTTATGCCTCGTAAAGCTTTTACAAAGGAGATTTAAAGGCTCAGTTATCCTCAAACCAGAAAAAGTAAGCCTAGACATTCTGTTGACTATAAGTAACTATATGTCAATGAACTCTCATTAGAGAAGAGGTCTCCAAACGTCCAAAGTCCTGGAGGGCCATTGTCCTGCAGAGTTTAGCTCCTACCCAAATTAAACACAGCTGAACTGTCTAACTAGTGCCTTGTAAGACATTGTAAGACACATTAGCCAGTTCAGGAGTGTTTATTTGGGGTTGGAGCTAAACTCTGCAGGACAGTGGCCCTCCAGGACTGAGTTTGGAGACCCCTGCATTAGAGTGTTAGTAGACTGTTAGGTAATAGCTTGGGTTAGTAGAATAAGGGGTTAGTAGAATAAGTTGACATGTATCTGCATAGTTACTTATAGTCAGTAGAATGTCTGTTGGTGACCATTAAAATACATTTATGCATTTGGCAGACGCTTTTCCTTATTACAGGGACAATCCCCCTGGAGCAACATGGAGTAAAGTCAAGGACACACTGGGATCGAACCAGCAACCTTCTGCATATCAGTTCAGTGGTTTAACCCACTGGTCCACCATCTCACATCTCACAAAATACAATGTTAGCAGATATTATTAAGCAGACATACTCTAAGAGAGTTAGTTGACAGGTGCAACAGAATGTCGAAAGAGGACTATAAAAATAAATTGTTACCCTAAAATGTAGTTTGTAAGTTATTGTATTACTTTAGTCCCTTGATAAGAACATGCATAATGAGTAAGTGCTAAACCTAACCAAACTGTGTACTGTAATGTTTATTTCAAAGCAATACCTTTCCCCCTATAGACTTCCATGAAATACTCTTGTTTTGTTTTTTTATAATCATGATTGTCTGGGCTAATTGACAGCACATCACATATGCTCTCCATGGAGCTTAACTTGTAATTTCATCACAGGCTTATGAGTTTAGTCTGCTATCAGTCTGTTATTTGTTTTCACTCTCCAAAAGTGTGATCATAATTACTTCTCTTAAACTTTTCTTCTTGCAGTGCACTATTAAATTAACTAATTTATCACAATATATGTTCTCTTATACATATATGCTAAAGGGTTTTCAAATGAGCCCATTTCCCCAGTGGTATGTGTTTGGCTAACACTCCTTTAGATGAGGAGAGCAGATCAGATCAGATCACTATGCAAGCAATTCCCCTGCTGTGATTAAAGATGCATGCTGGGATTATAGCTAAAGGTAAAAATGCTTTTTTAAGCAATGCTAATTAGTTTGGAGAATTTCCCTGATTTTAAAATTTCAGTATGTATGTAGTTGAGTTTGGAGGTAAACGTTGGGTTTGGAGGTTAATTCTCCCATGCTTTTTAAACCTTGCCCGGAGAGAAACGGTGTGCTGCCAATATTGTTGAACCACTCCTAAATCTGAAAGAAAAAGTAAAATATCTAGGTCTATACTGACCACCTCATTTGGATTTGGAAACATTGAATGATTCTGTTTTAATTAGACAAATCCCTCTTTTGTGGAACATCTTATATTTGCAGTTAGTTGTTTACTGTGGAAAAGCTCATCATTTGTTACAAGTACTTTGGTAATCTAGAAAAAAACAACAACATAAGATAATTAGGTTATTAATTTATTTTCATTCCAGTGTGACATTTTATTTGTACCGGATTTGTATTTTGGGTTATTAATACGTCAGTCCAGGAAATTATGAGACAGCTGATGTCTGGAATCTTCCCTCAGTGTTTTGAGAAAATGCACAAGCTGTCACAGTCATCCACATCAACATATGGGTTCATTAACTTCTGTGCATGTGCACATCAATTGAGCTGTGCATTAGACTGCCAGAAAGAGGCAGCTGTTAGTTCAGGATATAGTGGGATGGAAACTGGTTTAACTTCATCCTTCCCTCGCATACTGTAACAAATCCTTCTCTTGCGGGTCAAAATGACCCGAAGTCCTAAAATTAGGGCTGCCCCCTAATAGTCGACTAATCGTTAGTTGACTAGAAGATGCTTAGTTGATCAAAAATGATGTTTCATTAACAAAGTTCAGGAGGAGCATATTCAAATGATCCATCTAATCATCTTGTTATTCCAACCAGCTGTCAGCAATCAGTAATCAACATGTCTACCAATCAGCACAAGTGGAGGATTAAATACATACCCAGTCAACTCACCAATGTTCCTTGACACCAATGTCTTCCTCACTCTCACCTGGTTACTTTCCTAAACCAGAGATACGGGGGGAGTACTCTGGGTTCGGGCCAAATACCGAGCTCGGAGCCCTCTCCTCAGACAGCATGCCAAATATGCATACCATTCTTTCTATCTGACTTGTTTGTAAGTGTGAACTTGTGAAATGTTATTAGTCGGTTAGTTGAAGAAAAGAAAAAAACCTTGTGTCACGCAAGTCAAGCACTCCGTGAGGGACAGATTGGTAATGGCGGATCCCTGTGGTAATTACAGTATGTGCAGGAAATCCAAACGTTTGCCTATCATCCATCGACCTTAAATTTGGCTTATCATTTTAAACATGTAGTAGCAACTTTGGCAGCTCACTCTCACATTAACCTAGCCTATAATTAGGCGCTTATCCAAGTGTTTGTGCGTGGTGGAAGTGTGGAAGCTACGCTATATTGCTAACAGTATTGCCTAATTGAATTCAGGTGTTTCAATCACTTCCATGGCCACAGGTGTATAAAATCAAGCACCTAGGCATGCAGACGCTTCTACAAACATTTGTGAAAGAATGGGTCGCTCTCAGGAGCTCAGTGAATTCAAGCGTGGTACCGTGTCCATTCGTGAAATTTCCTCACTACTAAATATTCTACGGTCAACTGTTAGTGGTATTATAACAAAGTGGAAGCAACTCAATAGCAACAGACCTCCAAAACTTTGTGTGGCCTTCAGATTAGCTCAGGAACAGTGCGTAGAGAGCTTCATGGAATGGGTTTCCATGGCTGAGCAGCTGCATCCAAGCCTTAAATCACCAAGTGCAATGCAAAGCGTGGGATGCAGTGGTGTAGAGCACGCCGCCACTGGACTCTAAAGCAGTGGAGATGTGTTGATGAATCACGCTTCTCTGTCTGGCAATCCGATGGGCGAGTCTGGGTTTGGCGGTTGCCAGGAGAACGGTACTGACTGCATTGTGCCAAGTGTAAAGTTTGGTGGAGGGGGGATTATGGTGTGGGGGTTGTTTTTCAGGGGTTGGGCTTGGCTCCTTAGTTCCAGTGAAAGGAACTCTTAATGCTTCAGCATACCAAGACATTTTGGACAATTTCATGCTCCCAACTTTGTGGGAACAGTTTGGGGATGGCCCCTTCCTGTTCCAACATGACTGCACACCAGTGCACAAAGCAAGGTTCATAAAGACATGGATGAGCGAGTTTGTTGTGGAGGAACTTGACTGGCCTGCACAGAGTCCTGACCTCAACCCGATAGAACACCTTTGGGATGATTTAGAGCAGAGACTGCGAGCCAGGCCTTCTCGCCCAACATCAGTGCCTGACATCACAAATGCGCTTCTAGAAGAATGGTAAAAAATTCCTGTGGCGGAGGGGGCGTGGTTCTGTGGGGGGGGGGGGGGGGGGGGGGTCTGCAGGCCGGATGGCTCCCCGGCCTGGTGCGGGCGGTGGGGGTATGTGGCGGAGGGGGCGTGGTTCTGTGACGTCTGTAGCGGGAGCGAGGAACTACGGAGACGAGCGGTGAGTAAGTAGGTCAAGTGCAGATCACTAACACCTGTGTCTCATTCCAGTGATTGGCGTGGAGAGACCGTAAAAGCCGCTCCGTGGAGAGAGAGAGGGAGAGAGAGACTGTGACTGGGACTGCGAACGCGTGCACCTCACTGCCAGAGTTCAGAGAAAGATACTGAGTTTGAGAGCAACGTTGTCTGTTGTGCTTATTGTTTTGAGTTGAACGCCCTCGTGCGTGTTATAAGTTGAGGATCGTGAGAGAAATAAAGAGAGCAGTCCCAGCTACGCCGACCCCGTCTTCTTCCTTCCCGCATCTACACGAACACACATTATTACACTGGTGCCGAAACCCGGGAAGGGAGAAGAGTGCCGCCGCTATGCAGACCCCGCCAAAGACGCCGCTTGCGGACCTGGTGCCATCGCTCGCTGGTCTTCACCAACAGACCCATCAAGATCTGCTGGCCGTGAGGGCCGAACAGGACAAACGTTTTGAGGCCCTCATTCGCGCCCAGCATGAAGACCGCGAGCTGTTCCGGAGCTGGATGGCCCGGGAGATTCCGGCCACCCCCCCGTCTACCACCGACTCGGCCGCAACCATCCACCTCTCGAAGATGGGCTCCGAGGATGATCCGGAGGCATTCATCGACCTCTTCGAGAGGTCCGCCGAGTCCCGGGGGTGGCCCCGGTCGGACTGGCCAATGCGGCTCCTGCCGCTGTTGTCTGGAGAAGCGCAGGTAGCCGACACAAACTGCCAGTCCAGAATCTCCTGGACTATGAAGACCTGAAGCGCGCCATCTTACAGCGGGTCGGCCGGAGCCCAGAGCAACAGCGACAGCGGTTCCGGACCCTGACCCTCGGCGAATCCGGCCGACCCTTCACCTTCGCGCACCAGCTCCGGGACTCGTGCCGCAAGTGGCTGATGGCCGACGGTGACGACGTCGAGGGAATCATCGACCGTGTGGTGCTGGAGCAGTTCATCGCGCGGCTTCCCCAGAAAACCGCGCAGTGGGTCCAGTGCCACCGCCCGACGTCGTTAACCCAGGCCATCCAGTTGGCGGAGGACCACATGGTGGCGTGCCACGGGGTCGGCGACCCCTTACCATCCGCTTCTCTCTCTCTCCCCTCTTTTGTTTCTTCCTCTTCTCTCCCCAAGCCTGTTCCCCTTCCCAGGTCGCGTGGGCTGTTGCCGCCCAGACCAGCCCCAAGGTGGAGGACGGGCGGTCCCAGCGATCCGGCAGCACTTCCCCGGCCGCTCCAGAGGGGAGGGGCGACCGTCTCGGATCCCTACGCCTCCCCCCCTGGCTCAGCGCTCTCTCCACGCCAATCACAGGATCTACTTCCAGCCACTAGGGCGGCGGGGAAGCCTGGGCCGGCTTGCTGGCGCTGCGGGGATCCGGGACATTTCATCGACCGCTGTCCCGTCATGGAGGTCGGGACACTGGTCCGGGTCCCCGACGCTCCGCAAGCCGCCCCCGATCAAGCTGGGCTGTACCTAATTCCTGTGAGTATCAAGGGGGGTACGTATCAGGCGTTGGTCGATTCGGGTTGTAACCAGACCTCTATCCACCAAAGCCTGGTTCGCCCTGAGGCATTGGGTACCGGCCGCACGGTTACGGTGAGGTGTGTGCACGGGGAAGTGGTGAGATATCCGTTGCTGCCCGTGGATATTCTATTTAGGGGTCAAAAACATAGTGTGGAGGTCGCAGTTAATCCGCACCTCCGGCATCCGCTAATTTTAGGGACCAATTGGACAGCGTTTAACGAATTGTTGGGTCATGTGTGTGCGGGTGCTTCTTGGCGTAAACATGTAAACCGGAAAGAGTCGGTTGTTCAGGTGGGAGAGGTGGATTCGGGACCTCTGGGAGCTGTTCCGGGGGAACAGAGCGGTCTTGAGATGCCCGTTCTCACAGACCGCAATGATTTTCCCCTGGAACAATCCCAGGATGAGTCGCTTAAAAATGCGTTCACGCAGGTCCGTTCCATCGACGGCCACCTCCTCCACCCTGACCAACCGGTCTCTTATCCGTATTTTTGTATTTTAAAGGATAGGTTGTATCGGGTGACCCAAGACGCCCAGACAAAGCAGAATACAACCCAGTTGTTAATACCTAAAAGCCGCCGGGAAATGCTTTTCCAGGCGGCTCATTCCAATCCAATGGCCGGGCATTTAGGGCAAACGGCCACGCTTAACCGTCTAATGACCCGGTTCTTCTGGCCGGGCATTCACGAGAATGTACGCAGATGGTGTGCGTCTTGTCGTGAATGTCAGTTGGTGAATCCACCGGCCACCCCAAAAGCACCATTGTGCCCACTCCCACTAGTGCAGGTCCCCTTCGAGAGAATTGGTATGGACCTCATCGGGCCATTAGAACAGTCAGCACGCGGGCATCGCTTTGCATTGGTCTTGGTGGACTATGCAACGCGATACCCGGAAGCAGTCCCGCTCCGCACTATTTCGGCGAAAAGTGTTGCGAGCGCTCTGTTTTCCTTGATCTCCCGGGTGGGAATCCCGAAAGAGATTCTCACCGATCAAGGCACGGCGTTCATGTCACGAACGATTCGCGAACTTTACGAGTTGTTGGGCATTAAATCGATTCGCACCAGCGTCTATCACCCACAAACAGATGGTTTGGTGGAACGATTTAATCGCACGTTGAAATCCATGATTCGTAAGTTCGTTCACGAGGATGCCAAAAATTGGGATAAGTGGCTAGAACCTCTGTTGTTTGCTGTTCGCGAGGTCCCGCAAGCCTCCACAGGGTTTTCCCCCTTCGAGCTTCTTTATGGGCGCCAGCCTCGGGGGGTGCTGGATGTCCTTAGGGAGGCTTGGGAGGACGGACCTTCCGTGAGTAAGAATGAAATTCAGTATGTCCTGGACCTGAGAACAAAACTCCACACTTTGGGGCGGCTGTCAATGGAGAATTTGTTACAGGCTCAGGGCAGACAACGACAGCTGTACAACAGAGGGGCTAGGCTTCGTCAATTTGCACCGGGAGACAAGGTGCTTGTATTACTCCCTACTTCCACTTCTAAATTACTCGCAAAGTGGCAAGGGCCTTTTTTGGTCACACGGCGAGTCGGTGATCTCAACTATGAGGTAGTGCGCTCAGATAGGGACGGAGCACGTCAAATATACCACCTCAACCTTTTAAAGAAATGGTCGGAGGCGGAGTCAGTGTTACTTGCGACGGTGGTGAGTGGAGAGGATGATCTCGGGCCAGAGGCGGTTCAAAAGCCTCAATCACTTGTTCTGGCCTCGGGGGGGGGATCACCTCTCGCCGTCGCAGCTCACTGACATTAAAACAGTGCAAGCAGAGTTTGCTGACGTGTTCTCGCCCCTCCCTGGTCGCACGGACCTCATTCAACACCATGTTGAGACAGAGCCGGGCGTGGTGGTTCGCAGCCGGCCCTACCGTTTACCTGAACACAAAAAAAAAGTTGTTCAGGCCGAATTAGAGGCTATGCTGGATATGGGTGTAATAGAAGAGTCCAGCAGCGACTGGGCGAGCCCGATAGTTTTGGTCCCAAAACCTGACGGCTCGGTTCGGTTCTGTGTGGACTATAGAAAAGTGAACGCGGTGTCGAAATTTGATGCGTACCCAATGCCAAGGGTCGACGAATTGCTTGATCGGCTAGGAACCGCTCGATTTTATTCGACGCTGGACTTGACCAAGGGATATTGGCAGATCCCCTTGTCGCCAATGTCCAAAGAAAAGACCGCTTTCACCACGCCGTTTGGATTACACCAATTTGTCACCCTTCCTTTCGGCTTGTTCGGGGCTCCCGCGACCTTCCAGCGTCTGATGGACAGAATTCTCCGGCCGCATGCTGCATATGCTGCATATGCTGCTGCGTACTTGGATGATATTATCATCTACAGTGCGGACTGGCAGCGGCATATGCAGCACCTGCGCGCTGTCCTGAAGTCGCTGAGAAGGGCGGGGCTCACGGCAAACCCAAAGAAGTGTGCAGTTGGGCGGGTGGAAGTAAGATATCTGGGCTTCCACTTGGGTCATGGACAGGTGCGTCCCCAAATTGACAAGACTGCAGCCATTGCAACCTGCCCACGGCCCAAGACCAAAAAGGAGGTTAGGCAGTTCCTGGGGCTGGCGGGATATTATAGAAGGTTTGTACCTAATTATTCGGACCTCGCTAGCCCGCTGACTGATCTAACTAAAAAGGAGGTACCAGATACAGTTCAGTGGACGGAGCGGTGCCAGCAGGCTTTTACCCAGATAAAGGCTGCTCTGTGTGGTGGGCCGCTCTTTTCAAGCTCCTGATTTCTCTCTCCCTTTTTCCCTACAGACCGACGCCTCGGACAGGGGGCTGGGCGCAGTCCTGTCCCAGGAGGTGGAGGGGGAGGAGCGGCCGGTGCTGTACATCAGTCGCAAGCTCTCTAAGAGGGAGACGATGTACAGCACCATAGAAAAGGAGTGCCTGGCGATCAGGTGGGCCGTTCTCACCCTCCGCTATTACCTCCTGGGGCGGGAGTTCACCCTCTGTTCGGACCACGCCCCCTTGCAGAGGCTCCACCGCATGAAGGATACCAACGCCCGGATCACCCGTTGGTATCTAGCTTTACAGCCTTTTAAATTCAAGGTGATCCACAGGCCGGGTGCTCAGATGGCTGTGGCTGACTTCCTCTCCCGGAGGGGGGGGGGGGGGGGGGTCTGCAGGCCGGATGGCTCCCCGGCCTGGTGCGGGCGGTGGGGGTATGTGGCGGAGGGGGCGTGGTTCTGTGACGTCTGTAGCGGGAGCGAGGAACTACGGAGACGAGCGGTGAGTAAGTAGGTCAAGTGCAGATCACTAACACCTGTGTCTCATTCCAGTGATTGGCGTGGAGAGACCGTAAAAGCCGCTCCGTGGAGAGAGAGAGGGAGAGAGAGACTGTGACTGGGACTGCGAACGCGTGCACCTCACTGCCAGAGTTCAGAGAAAGATACTGAGTTTGAGAGCAACGTTGTCTGTTGTGCTTATTGTTTTGAGTTGAACGCCCTTGTGCGTGTTATACGTTGAGGATCGTGAGAGAAATAAAGAGAGCAGTCCCAGCTACGCCGACCCCGTCTTCTTCCTTCCCGCATCTACACGAACACACATTATTACAATTCCCATAAACAAACTCCTAAACCTTGTGGAAAGCCTTCCCAGAAGAGTTGAAGCTGTTATAGCTGCAAAGGGTGGGCCAGCTCCATATTAAACCCTACGGATTAAGAATGGGATGTCATTAAAGTTCATGTGCATGAAAAGGCAGGCGTCCCAAAACGTTTGGCAGAATATTATATTAGCACGCTTACTGCATGTTCTCTTGCATTTAACTTAAAATACTCCGTAATTTTTGGCCTTACATCAAGAGTAGCTTAATGTGTCATTTGAAACTAATTGTATTTGTGTGCACTCACAATAACTAAATGTTGTGCATTTGTAAAATAAAGAAAGAGAACAGGATTCGCTTCTTGCCATCTCTGTCTCCATGAACTTGAGCACATCAAAAAATAAACCAAAACTCAGCGTGAACTTTCCTCACAAACATGAGAAAATGAGTTTTGGGTCAAAATGACCCAAGGGAAGGATGAAGGTACAGTCCACATGAAATCAAAACTGACCCTGTTTACTTTAACACAATTCATCTGTGCAAGTTAATCTACAGAATAACAAAATCAAGCCCCATCTTCAATTTTTCTCATTTGTTATAATTTGCTCTAATAAGATCTAATTTGAGGAGAAATGTATATTTAACATGACACATGCTCACTCAGATTTTACATTTCATTATTGTTCAAATTGGTACATTTTACAATAAATTATGTCAAATGCATTTAAAAACTGTATGAGCATGGTATTTAAACAAAATAGTTTATGATGCTAACGTGATATGTTATCAAGAGGAATTTGCTGTGGCACATACAGTAATTAGGTGAAAATATTTGTGGTGAGTTGCTTTATAAACACCCTCACATTTATCTCTATTGATATGAGTGTCAAGGAGTAGAAAGGCAAAGTAATTTGCTCCTCCTTTTTCCCGGTGAGTTTCATTTAGCCTCCTGATGTGAGTTATTATCTACCCATCAGAAAACAGGGCCAGAACAGATGATGTTTACCTCCTTGATGGTGTGGTGTGGGGTAGAGAGAGATCATTTGTCATAAAAGCTTGCAATTTTCCTCCTTTAAGTGATCTGTTCGGCCCACTCTTTAAAAGAGGAGCCACACACAGCAACTCAAAGTCTCACTGAGAGCACTTCTATTTATTAGCTGTGTTCGATCTGGTAAGCATCACTTTTATTATTGCTCATACTTCAGTTTAAAAGTTGGTTCTTAAAGGTTGGCTCTTTGATTTAAAACATTCGTAATTCACAACCATTTTAAAAAAAAGTATGTTCTAGTATGAATATGGTTAGTATAAATGAAATCCGGGAGTACCTACGGCACAATATTGTCATTGTCACGTGACCAACAGTACAAGCATCAGGTTGTATCGCTTCACTGCCATTCACAACTCTCCCGTGGCCTTATGGGATAGTAAAGTTTTCATAAGATATCATTTGTTTTTCACATACTATGAATTCGGACAAACTGCTCTTTTGATGTACTGTTTTTTATCCGCATAGTATAAATTCATAGTATATAACTCTTTTGTCATATTTTTCACATCCTATGAATTTAGACATAATACTCTTTTGCTGTGCTTTTTGCATGCTATGATTTCATATATGTTACTCTTTTGTTGTACTGTTGTTTCCATATAGTATACATTTGGACATATTACTCTTCTGTCATATGTTTTTCACACAATAATTTGTACACACTGCTCTTTTGTTGTACTGTTTTTCACATACGATAAATTTGAACATGCTTTTGTCATTTGTTTTTCACATACTATGAATTCGACACACTGCTTTTTTGGCGTGCTGTTTTCCACAATTCGCACATACTGCTTTTTTGTCGTACTGTTTTCCACAATTCGCACATACTGCTTTTTTGTTGTACTGTTTTCCACAATTCAGACATACTGCTTTTTTGTCGTACTGTTTTTCACATACTATAAATTCACGAGTTCACACTTACATCAAATTAAATAGAGTAAATATTATGCGTATTTGGTGTGCTGTCCGGGGGAGGGCTCCGGGCTCGGAATTTTTGCCCAAACCCAGAGTACCCCCCCCCCCCCCCCCCCCCATGATGGAAATAGTCTAGAACTAGACTGCATGTATTAAGTTGACGTCTTATGTGAGTTTAATTAAGTAAGTGAGGAGAAGGGGTGGTGGAGGGAAGCTAAGAAACTGTCAACGACAGGAAGGTAAATCGGCTGTTTATATACACCTCCTATCGTTGATTAACTGATTAGTTTAATGAGCTCCTCTTGTGTTCAATTAGGTTTAATTATCTGGGCCTGCTCCACTTGTGTTTAACAGTTTTAATTTCCTGAATGTGCTTCTCCCGAAATTTGTTTATAAAACTTCAATTTGAATATGCTTTTGTCATTTGTTTTTCACATACTATGAATTCGACATACTGCTTTTTTGTCGTACTGTTTTCCACAATTCGCACATACTGCTTTTTTGTCGTACTGTTTTCCACAATTCGGACATGCTGCTTTTTTGTCAAACTGTTTTTCACATACTATAAATTTGAATATGCTTTTGTTTTTCACATACTATGAATTCGACATACTGCTTTTTTGTCGTGCTGTTTTCCACAATTCGCACATACTGCTTTTTTGTCGTACTGTTTTCCACAATTCGGACATATTGCTTTTTTGTCATACTGTTTTCCGCAATTCGGACATACTGCTTTTTTGTCGTACTGTTTGCCACAATTCGGACATATTGCTTTTTTGTCGTACTGTTTTCCACAATTCGGACATATTGCTTTTTTGTCGTACTGTTTTCCGCAATTCGGACATACTGCTTTTTTGTCGTACTGTTTTCCACAATTTGGACATACTGCTTTTTTGTTGTACTGTTTTCCACAATTCGCACATACTGCTTTTTTGTTGTACTGTTTTCCACAATTCGCACATACTGCTTTTTTGTCGTACTGTTTTCCACAATTCGGACATACTGCTTTTTGTCGTACTGTTACCCACAATTCGGACATACTGCTTTTTGTCGTACTGTTACCCACAATTCGGACATACTGCTTTTTTGCTGTACTGTTTTCCACAATTCGGACATACTGCTTTTTTGTCATTCTGTTTTTCACACACTATAATTCGGACATACTACTCTTTTGTCATACTGTTTTTTTCTACTATGAATTCGGAACATACTGCTCTTTTGTTGTACATTTTATCGCATACTATAAATTTGAACATGCTTCTGTCATTTGTTTTTCACATACTATAAGTGCAGACATAGACGTACTCTTTTGTCATACTGTTTTTCACTTACTATCAATTCAGACATACTTCTCTTTTGCTGTGTTTTTCGCATACTATAATTTCGGACATACTGATTTTTTGACATGCTATTTTTCACACATTTACGACAAAAAGGGTAGTTTTTTGCATACTATGAATTTGGACATACAACTCTTTTGTTGTACTGTTTTTTCAATTTGAACATGCTACTCTTCTGTCATTTGTTTTTCACACACTATGAATTTGGACATACGGCTCTTTATCCAATTATTATTATTTTTATTTTTTTGCATACTATGAATTCGGACTCACTATTTTGTTGTACTGTTTTTCAGACATACTACTTTTGCATACTGTTATTTTTTTGGCTACTAAGAATTTGGACATACTACTATAAATTTGAACATGCTTTTGTCATTTGTTTTTCACAAACTATGAAGTCATATTGCTCTTTACACCTACTGTTTTCCGCTATTCACACATACTGCTTTTTTGGGTCATTTTGTCAATTCTGACATGCAACTCTTTTGTTGTACTGATTTTCCCGCACAGTATAAATTCAGACATAGTACTATTTTGTCATGTTTTTCACATACTATGAATTTGGACATACTACTCTTTTGTCGTACTGTTTTTACATACTATGAAAGCTGAATAAATAAGCTTTCCATTTATGTATGGTTTGTTAGGATAGAACTTGCAACATTGAGAAAATCACCTTTAAAGTTGTCCAAATTAAGTCCTTAGCAATGCATATTACTACTGATAATACATTTTTGAATTTACAAAATATCTTCATGGAACATGATCTTTACTTAATATCCTAATGATTTTTGGCATAAAAGACAATTTTGACCAATACAATGTATTGCTGGCTATTGCCACAAATATACATGTGCGACTTATGACTGGTTTTGTGGTCCAGGGTCACATATTTATACGTAGAGGCCACATTCTCACACACCATCTAGGAACAGTCAGCATGTTGTCACTCACAATAAGAATCAATAATGCCACAATATTGCCAGCTTCTTGTTGTGAAACGTCTCGGTTACAGATGTAAACCTCGTTCCCTGAGGATGGAACGGAGACGTACGTTAGTGACTAACGAATGGGGGTTTCGCTTAGAAGCCTATCATCTTCGAGCACTTAGAAAACGGCCAATGGCGTGCCAATGCCATGGGCATGCGGAATTTGCATATGTAACTCCGCCTCACCGCGTGAATATAAAAGGAAGTACGTGGCAATATCGCATTATGTTACCTGCTGAGGAGCCAAGACTGAACTCCTGCGTTCCAGGTAGCACAGCTGAAGTGGCAACGGGACGTACGTCTCCGTTCCCTCCTCAGGGAACGAGGGTTACATCCGTAACCGAGACGTTCCCTTTCGTTCAGTCACTTCGACGTACGTTAGTGACTAACTATATAGTCCCAATATAGTCACGCCACTCATCTGTCTTCCAGTGCCCTGCGTAAGTGTAAGTTCCCTGTTGTAAGACTAGTGCGGACGAGGGACTCCCACTTATCACAGGAATACCAAGGTACACTGGGAGGCATATTCCAGTGGAGGTATGCAAAGATGCCTGCCCGTAGGGAGGACTTAGAGAGTACACATATGACCCGCTGAGGGTTGCATATGGGAAAACACTAGGGTACCAGCCGAAGGTGGATTTTTAACCCCAGGGGTGGCAGGGACTTGCCAAGAGAAAGACACCTGCTCACTGCGGAGGCTTACGGTGGAAATACACATGTGGGGGTCACCGGAGGGGAACCATGCACACGGGGCACTTGGCCGGACACGAGGGTCTGGGCTCGTTAGAGGGCAGACACACAGGTATCGGCGTAAGCAGTGCTGGAGGAACTCAGGGCTCTCGGGGAGCTCATCTGAGGAAAATAACGCACATATCCAGTCCGTGGAGTGGAATGACGAGCAAGCGAAGACACCTGAGCCTGGTCCATTACCGGCCCCCCGGGGGAGCGAGTACATAGTCGGACACTGGCTCCACTCGGAGATTGTAGAATCTGGCAAAATGTGTTCAGTGTCGCCCAGCCTGCAGCTCTGCAGATGTCTGTTAGCGAGGTGCCATGCGCTAGAGCCCAAGAGGAGGCCACACTCCTAGTGGAGTGTGCCCTAACCCCAAGGGGACATGGTCGACCCCGCTGCTGGTAAGCCAAAACAATGGTGTCCACTATCCAGTGAGACAGCCTTTGCTTTGAGAGAGCTCTTCCCTTCCGCTCTCCACCATAACAGACAAAGAGCTGGTCTGAGGTCCTGAAACATTGCGTCCTCTCTACGTACGTACCGGACAGAGCAATGCCTGGACGAAGGGCGCGTACTGGACAGAGCAATGCCAAGGCTGGGTCTGCCCCCTCCATGGGCAGCGCTTGCAGGTTCACCACCTGGTCTTTGAACGGAGTGGTGGGAACCTTGGGCACATATCCAGGCCGGGGTCTCAGGATCACGTGAGAGTAGGCCGGCCCGAATTCCAGGCACGCTTCGTCAACCGAAAATGCCTGCAGGTCCCCGACCCTCTTAAAGGAGGCCAATGCAGTCAGGATCACTGTCTTCATTGACAAATATTTAAGATCCACTGACTGCAAAGGCTCAAAGGGAGGCCTCTGCAGAGCATCTAAAACTACTGAGAGGTCCCAAGAGGGTACGAGAGGAGAGTGAGGAGGATTCAGTCTCCTCGCTCCCCTCAGGAACCTGATGATCAGGTCGTGCTGACTTACCTTTTTGTTCCCCAAGAGATCGTGGTGGGCAGATATTGCGGGTTTACTACATAAACTTTGAGGGTGGAGGGAAACAGCCTTCGCTCCAACCCCTCTTGGAGGAACGAGAGCACAGACCCGATCGGGCATTTCCAGGGGTCTTCTTGGCGAGAAGAGCACCAGGTGACAAAGAGGTTCCACTTCAACGCATAGGCATGCCGAGTGGACTCTGTCCTAGCGGAAGTGATGGTAGCGACCACCGCAGGTGGCAGGCTACTCAAACCTGCCGCGTCCCATCCAGGAGCCACACGTGGAGGTTCCACAGATCGGGACGCGGATGCCATAGGGTGCCCTGTCTCTGAGTAAGGAGGTCCGGTCTCAGAGGAATGGGTCAGGGAGCGGCTGTCGCAAGGAGTACAAGTTCGGGGAACCAGATCCGGCCGTGCCAATACGGGGTGACCAGAAGGACCTGCTCCTTGTCCTCCCTGACCTTGCACAGGAATTGTGCAAGAAGGCTCACTGGGGGGAACGCATATTTGCGTAGGCCCCGCGGCCAGCTGTGCACCAGTGCATCCGTGCCGAGCGTGCCCTCGGTCAGGGAATAGAACAGGCTACAGTGGGAAGAGTCGTGGGAGGCAAACAGATCTACCTGCGCGCCCCCGAACTGTTCCCAAATCAGCTGGACCGTCTGGGGATGGAGTCTCCATTCTCCCGGCAGTGGCTGAGACCGTGAGAGCTCGTCGGCTGCACGGTTCAGGACTCCCGGAATATGGACAGCACGAAGGGACCTCAGATGCTTCTGACTCCATAGAACGAGATGGCGGGCGAGTTGAGACATACGGCGGGAGCATAGACCGCCCTGGTGGTTGATGTACGCTACAACGGCCGTGTTGTCTGTCCTGACCAGCACATGTTGACCCATCAGCAACGCTCGGAAGCGGCGCAAGGCGAACCGTACTGCCAGCAACTTGAGGCAATTGACATGCAGGAGGCGCTGGGGTCCTGTCCAGGAGCCCGCGGCTGCTTGTCCATTGCACATGGCACCCCAGCCCATGGCAGAGGCATCCGTCGATACGACAACATGCCTGGAAACTCGTTCTAAGGGCACACCGGCCCGTAGAAAACTGAGGTTCGACCACGGGGTGAGAGTCTGTCAGCAGGCCCGAGTCACTTGTACCCGGAGCGTGCCAGACTGCCATGGACTCGGTCGCGAAGCCAATGTTGAAGCGGTCTCATATGAAGCAATCCGAGCGGCGTCACCGCGGCTGCAGATGCCATATGCCCCAGGAGCCTCTGAAATAGTTTCAGTGGAGCCACACTCTTGCTCTCGATTTGACGGAGGCAAGTCAGCAGAGACTGAGTCGATGTCCATACCGAGAAAAGAGATCCTCTGCGCTGGGCAAAGTTTGCTCTTTTCCCAGTTGACCCGAAGGCCCAGATGGGCCAGGTGATGGAGCACCCGATCTCTGTTTTCGCAAACCTGCGCTTGAGAGTGGCCCAGTATGAGCCAGTCATCGAGGTAGTTCAGGATGCGAACTCCGCGCTGCCGAAGGGGCACAAGGGCTGCCTCGACAATCTTCGTGAAGACGCGAGGGGACAGAGATAGCCCGAATGGGAGGACCGCGTACTGATATGCCACTTGGGTACAATGAAGTACGGGCTGTAGAACCCCGACTTAATTTCGTCCGGAGGGACAGGCTCGATCGCACCCTTCACCAGCAGGGTGGCAACCTCCGCACGCATGACGGGGGCGTTGGCCTCGACCATGGTATGGCGGACTCCCCTGTAGCGGGGAGGAGCCTGCGCGAACTGAATCGCGTAGCCGAGCCTGATGGTCCGCGCGACCCAGCGGGACAGTCCCGGAAGCTGAAGCCAGGCTCCCAGGAACTGCACCAGCGGGGTCATTAGGAGCACAGACGTACCCAGGGTGGGGCAGCGAGGCAGCGTTACCGGGCCGAACATGGGAGGCTTTTGGGCATCCTGGTGTGGGGGCACGGTTAACGTCTGCGTCCTGTCAGAGGAGACCAGGGAAGGACGCGCTTTCCACTGGGGTCTGCTCTGAGAGGAGGCTGGTGACAGAGAGGGATGCGAGTGGCGGAACCCGGGGGTGGCGCACACTGTCATCGCCGGTCTCTGGCTACTCAGGGATGGGATTGTCAGTTCTTTCTTTAACCACATTAGGGTGCTGCTGACCCGGGGGCCAGCAGCTGAACAAAAGATTCTCCCCTGGCCCTTCACCGGGGGAAGGAGCGGCCTTGCTGCCGTCTCTCGGAAAGAACTGCTCATCCCTGAGCTGTCCGCGTCAGGAGCGCCGCTTAGCCTGGCGTTTCTTCGTGGGCTGAGGGGCTGGAGCGGACTGGGGCACCTTCCTGCGGCTACCTCTGCGCGGCCCGGGTGGAGGCTGCTGCTTGGGTGGCGCAGAGGTTGAGGGAACCGCAGGAGGGCGTCCTCGGCGGCAAGCAGACTGAGGCAACTGCGCGGGCGGCTGGGTGGAGACAGCAGCGGACCGCCGGGGCAGTATAAACTTAATGGCCTCAGTCTGCTTCTGGGCGGCTGAGAACTGTTGGGCGAAGCTCTCAACCGCTCCGCCGAATAGCCCATCCTGGGATATGGGGGCGTCGAGGAAACGTGTTCGCTCGCCGTCCCGCATTTCGGCCAGGGTGAGCCAAAGGTGTCTCTTCTGGACCACGTTAGTGGACATCACCTAACCCAGGGAGCGTGCAGTCACCTTCGTCGCCACGGACGTGCCACGCGCAAGCACTTTTGTGAGAAGGAGGCCTCGCAGTCGATGCCGAAGCGCCCAAGGAAACACACACCAGCTGTCCAACAGACCACTGCGCAGATCAGCTGGCAGGAAGTATGCGATCACTGGAACGCGCCGTCACACCAACACCGACTGGAAAGCTGCTCGTCTCGAAGAAGCTGACAGAGTCTCAGAAGGCTTGTGAGGAGTGAAGAGGTAAGTACTCTTGGTATAAAAGTATAAACTTAATGGCCTCAGTCTGCTTCTGGGCGGCTGAGAACTGTTGGGCGAAGCTCTCAACCGCTCCGCCGAATAGCCCATCCTGGGATATGGGGGCGTCCAGGAAATGTGTTCGCTCGCCGGCCCGCATATCGGCCAGGGTGAGCCAAAGGTGTCTCTTCTGGACCACGTTAGTGGACATCACCTGACCCAGGGAGCGTGCAGTCACCTTCGTCGCCCGGAGAGCGAGGTCGGTGGCGGCACGCAACTCGTCCACGAGTCCTGGATCAGCCCCGCCCTTGTGCATGTCGCACAGCAACTTTCCCTGGTATGCCTGAAGGGTTGCCATGGCATGCAAAGAAGCGGCGGCCTGCCCCGCAGCTCTATAGGTCTTGGCGAGATGGAGATAGCGAAAACCTACAGGCTTTGGAGGGGTGCTTTGGGTTGTCGCGCCAAGTTGAAGCGCTCTGTGGACACAGTTGCATCGCAACAGAACGTTCAACCGGGGGGACCCCAGTGTACCCTTTAGCCGTGGCTCCATCAAGGGCGGTGAAGGCGGAGGAGTTTGCCGAACGGTCGGGGGAAGACAACGGGTTCTTCCAGGACCGCGCAATCTCCTCATGCACCTCGGGGAAGAAAGGAATTGGAGGGGCGGCCGGACAGGTGTCCGGACGCGCCGCCCCCCAAAAACCAATCATCCAACCGTGAACGCTCAGGTTGGGGCGGATGGTTCCACTCCAACCCAAGCGCTGCGGTGGCCCGAGAGAGCATGGCTGTCAATTCTGGGTCCGACTCGGGCAAAACACTGGCACGCCATCCTCAGATGACTCCAGCCCACCTTGTGATGCGGATAGACATTTCTTCGTCTTCCGCCGCGCCAAACGCCACAGTTGGGACAGCATGATCCAGCCCCGATGTAGACGCCTGAACACGGGGCGGGTCAGGTGCATGAGAGGAGGGTGTGGGCCGAGGCATGAGCGTCGGAGCTTTGTTCCACACTGTCACCCTCAGGTCACCCTGGCCACCAGCCAAAGTGCAGCCTCCCGTAGAGACCGCAGATTGGGGTGTGACAGAGGGGACTCTCGCTCCGGCATCAGCACAGAGTTCACGGAGTCTTGACCGTAACACCGAGATGATCATGTTCCCGCAGTGAGAACATGAATCATCCACGAGCGCTGCCTGTGCGTGCTGAAAGCCCAAAGCTCGTGCCCATCAGAAGGCGAAACAAATCTACCGCACCCAGAAGTGCACGGGCGAGACATCCTGAAAAGGACGTCCCACGCGCAAGCACTTTTGTGAGAAGGAGGCCTCGCAGTCCATGCCGGGAAGTCCAGGAAGTATGCGATCACTGGAACGCGCCGTCACACCAACACCGACTGGAAAGCTGCTCGTCTCGAAGAAGCTGACAGAGTCTCAGAAGGCTTGTGAGGAGTGAAGAGGTAAGTACTCTTGGCTCCGAAAGCAGAAACATAATGCGATATTGCCACGTACTTCCTTTTATACTCACGCGGTGAGGCGGAGTTACGCATGCAAATTCCGCATGCCCATGGCATTGGCACGCCATTGGGCGTTTTCTAAGTGCTCGAAGATGTACGTCGTAACGTACGTCGTAGTGACTGAACGAAAGGGAACTGACAGAATTCTCAAAGAAATGGAATAACCTTTCACAGGTGAGAACCACCCACAACAGTATAGCATCATGACAATGAATATTTTCCACTCACATTTCTTCATAAAATATAAAAATCTAGTTCTGGATGAATGTCATGTCAGTTCATGGCAAAAGTTTGCTTTTCATATTGCTTACTCTTTTAATCTATTGCTATGGATCACATTAATACTGCCTTATCTGATCAAAGATTCACTGAGTCATCAGATCGAGGCGCCACAGTCATTATGGTGCAAGGTGAGCCTTGAGAGAGTCTATGAGCCCTGCTGGACTTAATGAACACAAGTTAAATCTATAGTCTGGCCCCTGGCCTGGTTGACTTGTTTTGATTCAAGCCATTTTACATCAGATGCAGATATTTCTCAATAGATCCTGCATGCTTTAGAGGTATAAACAGAGATGTGAGCCACAGGGTGCCATGGGTAAACAAGAAGAAAACTGATTACTTGAAGGAAGCATTTAAGAGGAAAGAAATATACGCGACCTCAAAATGAAATCAGGTTCTAAATGGCACCAGACTGGAGTATTTGTCTAACATGTTCCAGAGAGGGCAAGCTGTCACTATTGAAAAATGAAAGCAGAGTAGCCTGGCTCCTGGTGTGTCCCATGATGATGGGGTGGGTTGTGACCCATGAGAGATACTCAGGAATGCCTCAGGGTGCATGCGACATTTTATTCATGCTATTTTGCCACACTGTGAATACGTGGTTCATTTTCAGCCATAGCCTGGGCTCGGTTCTCTTTCTCTGTCACTTCACCTCATGTGCTGTGCATATCAAGCCTGGCTTCTTCAGCCACTCTCAATGGAGAGGTGTCATCACTCTGTCAGCATTAAGTAGCATCACAACCATGTGGGAATCAGGGTGCTAATTTGTAAGGATGAGTTCAAAAATTAAACCTCTATGCCATGCATGTACGATATAAAAAAACATTAAAGGTTTGGTTCAATTCGCAACCTCTATTATGTGTAAGGAGACATCTCATATCAGTCAAAATCTGGGTCATATGTATAGGGCCTATATTTTGCATTAAGACAATGAACCATTTCACATCGACAACCCCCCCCCGCCTGCTCCAAGCAGGACTCGAACCTGGGTCCGCCGGCATGAGAGTCGGACACTCTAACAAGGAGGCTAAAGGCTGCAACCCTTAGCGTCAGTCGCTAGAGAGTCTCTTGAGATCAGAGGAGTGAGGTTTACTCGCAGACCAACTACTAGCTGGTCTCTGTTACACTCACTCCCCTAAACCTTGCTCCCATCCCGGTCACGGCACCAATGTAACCCCTCCTGTTCGAACTGCTTGCTCCAAGCGGGACTCGAACCTGAGTCTGCCGGCATGATAGTCGGACGCTCTAACAAGGAGGTTAAAGGCTGCAACCCTTAGCGTCAGTCGCTAGAGAGTCTCTTGAGATCAGAGGAGTGAGGTTTACTCGCAGAGCAACTACTAGCTGGTCTCCGTTACACTATTATTTAAATTGTACAGTACATTTTTAATTACATTATGTATACCTATTGTACTTCTAATTTCTGTAATACATCTGTATTTTTGCTTTTCAGACTGCATTTTATTTAAATTCCAGTTACAAAACTTAAATTTCATAAATAATAATAAAAAATATATTTTATTTGTTTAACAGTTAAAGGCACATTATATATGCAAATATCCAAAAAAACACTCAAACAATGTTATATATTTTGTTGACTTGTGTACTTACATTATCCCAAATGTTTCCAAGAATATTTAAATCCAGAGAAATAAGTAATTTTAAACAGGACACAGACCGTGTCTGTGCATTGCCTATCAGTGACATATTCTACATTTTGTAGAAACCATGGAAACACCAAAGACGGTTTATTATATTATGTGTTTTATTAGACAGGTGCATTGTAAACCCTAACGCTCAAAATACTTAATTGGTTTGAGTAGGACAAACTTAAATTAAACAAATTAGTTCAGGTAAATGAACTGTTATGAGTATTTACAACTTTCTTTTTCTTTTGAGTTCACAAGACTGACATATTTCAAGTAAACTGAGCTGTTTCATTGTTTTGAGTTGTATGGACTCATTTCCTTTAATTTAGACTAACTAAAGATTAACTGAAACTCGGCTGGGATGTTTTATTTCCCAGCATGCTTTGCCCATGGCACTTGAAAACGAGAGTAAATGCTAAAATATGTAAAATAATTACATGTTTTAAGTTGCTGTACTCACGCCTCTGTGGTCGTCTGCGTCATGATAAAAGCTCCACTGCTCTCGAGTCATGTGTCGCACTTGTCTCTGGTTGTCAATTGCTCCAGCAGCCTCGCTCCACTCCCACCCTGCTTCATACTACAGTAACGTTAATACATTTTTTATATATTAGCTCATCCGAGCTAGTCTGCCCGAGTCCCGTTGGATTCTTTTCCACCGGCTGTAGAGGTGGAGAAAACAACTCCCATGATTCCAAGGCGTCATCAAGCTATGCCTTTGTTTTGAATAAGCGACCTCTAGCTGCGAAAATTACACATCGTGCCTCAATTTTGGTTGGCATTTAGAACAGTGTCTTTTTCTGCAGGTTACATCATTTCACAGTGGCAGTGAAGTGATGCAACTTACGTAGCCTGACGTCTTATATAAAACTTTTTTAGCTGTCGTGAAATAATTGATTATTCAAAATAAATACCTACAGTATGCCATTTCGGACACAGCCTATCCTTATGATTGAGTCATTGAATCATTCATGTGACAACCAATTTGTTCAAAACCACAGATTCATTAAGGAACGCTGCTACAGTGTGTTTTGCAGTGTGTTGGCGTAATTTTGGTGAAGCAAAACAGACAAACTTACTCCAACTAAAATAGACAAAATCATTGTCTAAAATGTAATATTTTGTTATCTAACTTTTGTATAAAAGCTTTAAGGCTTTATTAATCTGCAGCAGAATCACACTGTTATTCAGAACTACAGCAAGGCAACCAATGTGATATTGCTTAGATATAATTATTTATTGTAGTATTTGCTGTATTGCTTTTATTCTGATTTCAGTCAGACATGTTTTTGCAGGCTTTGTGAGATTCATCTGTAAAGCATCAATCAAACCTAGTGTTTTTACAAATCACTTTAGACGTCAGTTCATGCAGTGACACGGTAAATTGCACTTCCATTTGGAAAATATTTGATAGAAGTAACACCATCATTTTGTAAAAAAGGCGTTTGTGCATGAAATAAACAGATCTGCACATGACAGATCTGTTATAATGATACATTTTCAGAGGCTTGCACAGATCACAGCAGAGGTATAAAAAGGTTTTGCTTGCTGGTGTTTAATAAAAGGACAAAAACTCTGGGGACTTGCGGCACAAAATTTCAAGCAGAAGAACTGTGTCTGGATCCTCGGCTGAGTTCAAAAATGAAATCATTGTATGGAATTGGAATTAGATACACACAAACACATCAAAGCTGGTTTGTTTCCCAGCAGATAAGTGTGGGAACGGCAGCCGGTATCATTTCAAATGTGAATTAGTTTCGTCATTTACAAACATGTGGGATGCTATGTAATCATGTTATAGTTTCACTTTGAAACCAAACAGCCCTAATGCATGGTGTCTGGGGAAATCATGAAAGGGCACAGTTGATTTCACATGAGCTGTATAAACAGTCAAAAAGGGAAATGTTTCAGTAAAAAAAAAAAAAAAAAAAAAAAAAAAAAAAATATATATATATATATATATATATATATATATATATCTACGTCATCATCTATCCACCCATATCATTCCATCCATCCATCTTACATCATCATCATCATCATCATCATCATCATCATCATCATCATCAATCATCATCATCATCATCATCATCATCCGTCCATATCTATCTATCTATCTATCTATCTATCTATCTATCTATCTATCTATCTATCTATCTATCTATCTATCTATCTATCTATCTATCTATCTATCTATCTATCTATCTATCTATCTATCTATCTATCTATCTATCTATCTATCTATCTATCTATCTATCTATCTATCTATCTATCTATCTATCTATCTATCTATCTATCTATCTATCTATCTATCTATCTATCTATCTATCCTCATTATCCATCCATCCATCCATCCAGAGCACTCTGTTTTTCATCTGAGAGTAGTGCCTCGCTCTCTTTGTTTATGAGTAGCCATGTAACAATGAATAAAGGTCTTACCAGTTCAGTAAACATTCAGACAGAGCCTTTTTGTGTGCACTGATGTTAAATGTAGCCTCATTTCCCTTCCTGCATTCTTATTCACCACTGATGGAATTTTCCTCGGGGGCCAATAGTGCTCATTGGAAATCAATGGGAATAAAGCATGAGGGAATTGGAGGAGATCAATTATTTTAAAAAATATGTTTGCCGTAAGGTCATTGTGGTTGGTTTTCTAATTTTGCGAGTTAATCAGCCATAACCCATGGGCGCAGAGAAGCAGAGTTTGGCTTTATGTTGTAGTCAACCCCCCTCATGCGCTGTTTTTTTCAGTGTCAGTGAAAATAGAGTGTTCTCAGGGAGGACAAACAGGGAGGCAGCTGGCTTGCAAGCATGTTTGTGTGTGTGTGTCCTATATTTAGGTCCTTTGCTTGTTCTGACAGCTGTTTATGTGTTCTTCAATTAAAAGCTGGCTTCAATATAGTCTGAGCCTAATGCATGTGCCATTGATGTCCCGTTTTTAATATTCACAACCAGATGTAAAGCTCCACGGATGTTCCATGCACACCCGCCACCACTACACTCATCCACCCAGGACATATCAGATAATTTTTGTGCAAATGAACGTAATGTCCTCTGTAATGGGAGCGCTTGAGGTTTATTTCTGATGATGGCCTGTCAGGTCCAGAAGGCAAACAGGACCTTAGATGGCTCGCCTAGAGGTCAGGCAGAATGTCACAACATCACAGATGCCACACTGATGACAGTCTTTTCTTAATGGACATGCACAACAATATCAGGTCACTACTGAACTGAACCAGGCTGAAGTGGCTTGATGTTCTCATCATGGTGGAGTATCAGGATCCAGTGAGATGTTCAGTCATTAATTCAGTCATGCACAGTGTGTTCTTGTGCTGTGGTGTCACTGCCCAGAGCTGAAAGGGACAAAGCATTTCTCAATGGAGAATCATACGTGGCACATATAACCTGCCGAAGCAGAGCATAAGCAGAATGAGAGCACAGGTGCTCTGCAGATGGATGGTAAAGACATTTGGCGGGGGACCACCTGCTACTGAAACAGCTAACATTTGGTTTCCAATTTAGATTCAAGGCATTCAGACAAGGATAATTAAGATGATCCAATGTGACAGATTTTCAACAGTGTTTCGTAGTAGGGGGTTGAATATTTTGATTTGTGGTATTTTTTTAACATTGTGAGAAAAAACCCGGCATCTATTTATAATCCGTCTATCGTTTAGACAGATTAGGGACAGATTTCAGATTAGGGACTGCATCCATCCTCATCCATCCGTCCATCCATCCACACTCTTAAGAAAAAGGGTTCCAATTATGGTTCTTTGACTTGTAACAATAGCAGAATCTTTTTTTAGTGCTAAATAGAACCCTTTTCATAAGGTTCCAAAAATAACCATGTTTTGAAAGTGGTGTTATAAAATAACCTTTTTAATAATATTTCATTTTCATTAATATTATTATATTAGTATCTTCAAATTAATAATGTTAGCATTATTACAGTTTTTTTTCACGAGTAAGGTATACATTTTCAAAACTCTTAGTACAAAAATCCAAACTGATCACACTTGTAACACAGCTCATTCTTTCAAAACCTGATGTAATGCTTTCATTCAGTTGCACATATTTTTAGTCCACATAATCATTGTTTCAAACACAAGATTATTGTAATATGTAATGAGAACATTTGGTTTAATCACCGAAACACAACAGTGTGATCTTCTTTCAGTTTAGTACTTTTAACAATTAGTTCATTTAACTGCAAACAATGCAAGATACATGTTTCAAATACTTATAGTAACAGGCTACAGATGCCACATAAGAAAATATGCTTACATTACCTAACTTATGTAATTGATTCCATAATGTTTCATAGTATCGATTCAAAAGGTTAAAAGGTGTGATAAAGTTACGACATGGCCATGAGGTTCTGGGCTATAAAACAGTATAGCCAATACAGTAAATGTTCTCATTGTACCATATGACTACTGAGGTTGAGCTTTATAAGGGAGTTACAGTAATGTGGCAGTCTCTACCATGGTAATCTGTTTACAGTATCACATGGCATACATACTGTAATGTAAAATGCTGTATTTGATGCCATCTGTCCTATCCATCCCGTATTCTGCTCTATCCTTCTCTACTATGGTTTCTATACAGTACAAACTGTATATTTTCTCCCCCTACCCATCACACACAACTTTCTGCATTTTTACATTTTCAATATACAGTACGTATGATTTATAAGGTTTTTTCCTCATGGGGACCAAAAAAAGGACAAGGATCGCCGTAAGGACAAGGATTTAGGATATTGCCATCTTTATAGGGACATTTTGTCCCCATAATGTCCATAATTTTGTTCCCATTTTTTCCCTGGCATCATACCAGCCCCCCCCCCCCCCCCCCCCAAACACACACACACACACACACACACACACACACACACACACACACACACACACACACACACACACACACACACACACACACACACACACACACACACACACACACACACACACACACACACACACACACACACACACTTTGAACATAGTGGTTATAATCTAAAATAAATGGCTTATTATGTTAAAATAATGAATTAATCACAATAATTACATATGGTTATCCATTTTATCCCCTTACACTAAGAAAATCCATGCTTAGTGTAAGGGGAGATAATATACCGTTTGTACAGTACAGTTTGTAACCATTACGCCTATGTATAAACTATGGGTGTGAGTGTGTGTATGAGTGAACATAGTTTGATAGTAAGAGCTTTATGAAAGGCAGTTACTGTAAATAAAACATTTATATAGATGAAACAGTTATTTTGTGTAGTGAAAAGTAGTTTTGTAGTATTGCACTAATACAATTGAAAATATGCTGAAATGTTTGAAAAAAGTGCACTTTTGATGATATTAGCACTAAGAGTTTTGAAAATGTACACCTTGCTTGGGAAAATAGTAGGTACCAAAGCGAATAAACCCCAGCATGTTGGGTCAGTTAAGGTACTTTTATTTTTTATTGACATGGCAAATTGTAGCAAAAAATACAATGCTCTAACAACAGTTGTTAGCTGAATACATTAATAAATACAATTTGACATTGAACATGAAATAGATAATGAAAACCAAGTTCCTGTGAAATATCTTCACAATCCTCTATGATGTCTTTACGTGTTATGTGTGTATTCTGTCTAACATAGCCTACTTCTAATGCTAATCTTACAGACTCTGACTCTGTAGGTAGTACAATTTGATCAGTGGGACTGTTTTAACCTTTTGTGGCAAATACAAGAGCGGCTTTTAACCTAAAAAAAAAGTTGTTATTCAGGTTGGTCTCGTGCAGCAGGCTCTTTGTTAAACACTCTGAGAGCAGCATAACCACACATACGGATGTAGCCATAATTAACAAAACATCAGAAGCAGGACAAAACAGAAGGTGCTGTAATATCCCAGAAACGGCAACTAGGAAGATACAAACAACAGATTGACACCCCCCAGCCAGAAGGAAATATGAATGACACTGCTTAGCGACACCTTAACAGCATTTAGATTTACTGTTGATCTCTCTCGGGCCTGGATAACACTGCAAAGATTTCAATATTTTAATCATTATAATGCGGCCTTCACGTGCCATCGGAATTATCGTAAATACGAGTTTCCTAGGTAAAAATTGCACACGCCCTTTGATGTCGTGTTTACACTGGGAAGTTCAGAAATACCAAAATCCCGAGATGGGCGTGCCATAAATTTTAAACATGGTGGCAGGTGTGATTGCCACCCCCCCCCAAAACAGCTAGGTCGTCTTGTCTTGACATTAATGTAGTGCATATTTACATGTACGAGTAGGCTAATCATTTGAAGCGTATTGTAGGCCTATGTTTGATACACAGCGAAAATAGCCTGCATTTGACTGAAATGACAGAATCGGCAGAATGCGGACTATCTGGAATGTTTATATGGTTGTCAGTGCATGGTTCACTACATAGGCTATGATGTTGGGTTTTAATAAGCTTTTCCTAATAAGTTGGCAAGAATAAACCATGATTCCTGTTCATTCAAAGCACTTGAATGCAACAAGCTCATAATCACGATTTAGGGAAGTGGAAATTTCCGATAGCACGTTAAGGCTGGCAGCATTAGTGACTATAGTTACAAAAGTAAATTATGCGTCGAGAGTAAGGAAATAGTGTATAGCCTACATGTGGGTGGACAATTTTGATAAATGTAAACTCTCAGAAATAATGGCAGGAAACAATAGCCATATAATCAGCCCATGAATAATTGATGGCCTGTAATGGAAGCCTATAAACACCCATAGACCCATTCCCACAGAACTCGGATGACTTGATTACAAACTGCAGAGAAAGCACAAATCAGAATGAATGAGTGAAAACAAACAAGGAAACCAGCAGAATGAAAAATGAAATGAGAAAGGTAATGGAATACCGTTATTATGAGCCAGTGATAATTGTGTAAAGAGGAAAGACTTAAAATTTGAGAAGAAAGGCTTATCAGCCGGTTTTTATGTAGCCATACAAACTGCTCCCTCTGCTGGCAAGATCTCTCTTCTCCTCCTCGCCTCTCCATCAGACAAGAGGCCAAATATGTCCCATTAAAACTTTTGCAATTACTCTCCAGCTCATCAAACACTAATTCTTACAGCAGTCAAAGGCTCATTCTGTCAGGATGTTAACCTAACCTAACCTAACCTAACAAAATATGCATTTATCAGACTGCACTGAAACCCATGGATATGAAACTACAGCAAACCACAAACATAAAAAAAAGAAAACTCTGTTTTAAAGAATATCTAAAAATCCCATATTCTGCAGGCTTACAAAACAGATAAAATATTCATGCACCCTTAAAAAATTTAAGTGAATGTCCTGAACTTGTGCAGAACGCAGAGCCAATATTAATGAATAATTTAACCGTGAGATGTTAACGGGACTTTGGGGTTTAAGGGATGTGTGAAATTGAAATCCCATAGATTCAAAACAGATGTCTGGATTTTTTCATTGCAGGGTAAAGTAGGGGATGATTTATGTGTTGACTAAAGCTGCAGTCATCAGCAGCAGCAGAACTCCCATCATCATTAGGCTTGTCTTGTCTTATCTGTCAGATATACTGCTTATTAATCTGTCTGACTGAAGCATATGCTTATTCATGTAGGGAGAAGCTTATGAAGATAGAGTTCCCTGATGGGGTTGTTTCAATGAAAACCTTAGATGACACATGAAATGATAAGGCAATAAACACGATCCAATTGCTTTTGTTCACCACTAGATGGCGGCAGCATTACTTCAAAATTAACTTGAAATCTTGGACCTTGAAATGAAATTAATTTCAAAGTAACTCATCCAGCTATTGGTCGTGTGTCTTGTTTATAGTAGTGTGGCACATTGCACAACTACAGTAAACTTTGGTTCCAACCTTTTAAACCATTAAAGGCGCAAATACAATTTCTGAGATCAATTGAAAAAATATTAGCCTCATTAGGCCTAGTTCACTAAATTGTTGACTTTGATGTTGATTTTGGCTTGTCCATCATCAGAGATCTGAACAGAGGTTGTATTCAACAATCCAAAATCATGTTGTATTTCACAAAATATATATATTTTTTATTTTGATTATCTGTTTAATTGTTATTCACACTGGAAAAAATATTTTTGCTGCTTGTTCAAATTGCTTTGTTAAAATGAGCTAAAGCAAAACAATTGCTATACATTTTGTCCTAACCTAATTTGATTGTGTTCAAACCACTTAAATATATGTAAAATTGAAGTTTATACTTAATCCGTTTGTGTTGCGATTACATGAACAATTTGTGTTGTATTGGCTGAAACTGGGTGGGGCTTGTTAGTTCCCAGCATGCTTTGCATACGGCTAAATCAAGAGAGAGTAATTGTTGTTATGTTATATGTAAAAATTTTATTTTATGTATTTTTGAGCAAAGGGGAGACAAAAAAGGTTTAGGCTAAATTAGGATTAGCCATTAGTTCAATTAGGACATATAAGTATAGCTTTTATAAGCGTGCCCTATAGGGAGAAAAAAAAACATTACTGGTCTGCATCTTAAAGGTCCCATGGCATGAAATGATCATTTTATGAGTTTTTAAACATAAATATGAGTTCCCCTAGCCTCTATATGGTCCCCAAGTGGCTAGAAATTTTGATAGGTGTAAACCGAGTTCAAAACAAAACAATAGCACTGACATATTTTATGATATATATATCAGTGCAACTTTCTTTCAGTTAAAACAACTCAAACAAGTCTAGGACTATCTTAAGCATCTGTGGGGCGTATGTAAAAGTGTTCAACGTTCAATTATTAGAATTTCTCAATTATTACTAATTATTAGAACAATTTAAATTACAGTGGGTTACCATTGTAGAGAAGAGTGGAGCATGAAACAGCTAATGTCATAACGGCTTTTCTGAAGGAGCTTTTAAAGCTTAGCATTTAAGATGCTAATGTGAGTTAATGCTAGCTAAAAAATATGTTTAGTAGCTAGTGCAGTATTATAATTCAGTTGTGTGAATTTAAAATATATGAAATTGAATTCCTGAACTTGGTCAGGGAGCCATATAAATTTGTGGGACCGATGTACAGGTTTAAATCATATAAATCCAACACCCTTTTTTCAGTGTTAACACCCTTTACAGTCTGATAGGAAGAAGAGTGATTCATCTCTATTTCATTAGTTTTTACACAATTGCTTGCATTTGTCAAGCTCAACCATCCAACCCTATTGTTCAAGTTATTTAAATTAAAAAATATTAAACAGATATTTCATTATTTTACAAAAAAGCTACAAGGCTACCAATTAACACATAGAAACTAGCTTATAGTGCGTGACAGCTTAATTATGTCAAAATTTGCAACCCTGTTAGCCATTCTCATAAATTTTTTTTTAAATGATCATCAGCTTTAACACATATTTGTATTTGAATGATTATGTCATCTTAATTGCTAATTGTAAATGATTGCAAATTGCAAAATAATACAAAACTGCATTTTGTCAGAAAAGCCTACTCTATAAAAAATTAACAGAAAAAAAAACTGCTCAAATATTATTTAGTTTAACCAATCTTTTTTGTCTGAAAAAAAGTATAGCTGTCTAACTGTAGTAATTGGCTATAAGTCATCATTCACTGATTAATTTTTCATTTAATTAATATGCCTGTTATTTATTTAACTATATATATATATATATATTACTTCAAAAGTTTCCGTAGAGTTCATGTTCAGTCCATTTTCTCCGGCTGAATCTCAGTGACATTGTGATGTAAGATGACACCTGTCCGCAAACATCCAGTTTAGACCAGCTCTCTCAGTCGCTTGTTGGCCTTTTTTCTTTTTCTCTCTCAGTTTCTATTCTTACGTGACCATAAGGTATGTGAATATTTAACTATGTTTGAGTACAATGTTCAGTTTTATATCTAACTCATATTCGCTGTGGACGTTTTTCTTGTAAACAGATAAACGTGACGTCGTCACGTGCTGACGACGCGCGATCTTGATTTCAATGAAAACTTGCTTCTCATTTCTACAGGATCACAATAGCACAAATGTATCGAAATGTAGGCTTACGTAAAGTAGAATGTCGTTATTTAATCTAAAAAATAAACATGTGTCGTGTCTGTCTTTACAAATGTCTAGTCACACCTGTTTGCATATTACAATAGCGTGATGGGGAGGTGTTGACGGAAGTAGCCCAACATGACGCGAGCTATTAGAAATCATTAAAGCATATTGTGCATTTTCAAAGTAGTTATGAATACGTTATATATTATTTAATCCACATATAAAGCGTGTGATCATGTGTCAGGTGTGCATACAGGAGGAGTGTATGTGCATGAGTCCTGTATGATCATGATGGAGGAACTGGCTGTTTTGGACCTATTGGAGTGTCCTATGTGTATGGAGCCTTTGGACGAGTCTGCCAAGGTTTTGCCATGCCAGCACACGTTCTGTAAATCATGCCTTCAGCAGCATGAGGCATCACACCATCATCAGATGTGCTGCCCAGAGTGCAGAGCTGCTGTTCCAGGATCAGTGGAGGAGCTCCCCACCAATCCGCTGCTACTGAGACTCCTAGAGAGCCTCCAGGAAAGGGGGCCACTGGGCACACCGAGGGACAGATCCGGCAGATATGTGAGCTCTACAGTCCAGGAGAACCTTTTAAGCAGTTACATTTACGATCAGGGGCAGGACACACAGGGGGTAAGAAGGAAATGTACTTTTGTTGCTTGCATTAGAGCGTGAATAATGATTTGAAAGGCACATACTTAAAAGCAGCCTTTGTCTTTTTTTTTCTGTGTTCTTTTTTGTAGCTGCTGTTTTGTGACATGCAATCGAGTCGTTCTTGCCTGCATGTCAAGATTTAGGCTTGTTTGCTTTTCTTTCTGGATTAAAAGTTTGGTCACACTTTCTATTAGGTGTCTTAAACTACTGTGTGTACTTGCATTAAAAAATGTTAGGTACAATGTTCTTTGTTCATGTATTGGAAAACACTTTTGCTGCTATTAAGGTGGGATACAGGTATAGGTAGGCACAAGTTTGGTGGTATGAGTAGGTTTACAAGTGGGTTAACAGGTAAGGGAAGGGTTGACAATGTAGTATAATTACAGAAATCCATTATATGCAGGTATTTTGGTTACATTTTATTTGGTAACACTTTATTTTACAGTGCCCTTGTTACATATGTTACATGTATTTACCATAGTAATTACAGTAAGTTATGCAGAATTACATGCAACAAACCCTAAACCAAACCCTATAGTAAGTACATGTATTTAATTAATATTACGCAGTACTTAAACATAATTATACTGTAACAATGAAACCTTAAAATAAATGGTAACCCTTTATGTTAAGGTGTCTTTGTTACACCGTAACTATACATTTAAGTACCAAGTAATATTTAGTAACGGCATACTTGCTATACTTACTATAGGTTTTAGGATAAGGGTTTGGTTTGGTTTAGTGTTAGTTGCATGTAATTATGCATAATTTATAGTTATTACTATTATAACTACATGTAACATATGTAACAATGACACTGTGTTACCATTTAAAATATATATACAAGTAGTGTAAAAACTTACACACAATAAGTGCATTGTATCAAATTATTAACTTAAATGTTAGTAGTAGTTAAATGCACTTACAATAAAGTGGGACCAAAAGTTTTTTGTTGTTGTTGTATCTTTTAGGTGTTATGATGTTGATCTATCATTATGCGTATAATAGTGAATATTTCCAAAAATCTGTCTAGAATGTGTCATTATTACATTCATTGTGACATGATGTTTATTTTTCGATAGAACAGTAATCCTGTGCAGCATAATTTTTATGGAATGTGTATTTATCAATATATCAGTATGGGTTCTGTGCTGGGATATATGGGAGGTCAGTTTGTCTTTCCGACCTGCTTAAGAGCTCAATTATCTCTGTGTGTGTTTAACAATGTCCACTGAAACACACTGGGCCTTGGTTTAGTTTAACTAGGTCGGTGGATTTGAGTTTCATTTGGGAAAAAAGCCATTGCATCTGCAGCCACAAACAGTAACACTGTTTAAACATTTGGGATGCTTTTGAGCTCTTGGGAAACTTTTCCCACTGTATTTCCCATTCCATGCCTCTTAATTTAGTAGACATTCATTTGAAGTATTAGAGAGATAGTATACAATAAAGAGAGCTGTTAGATGCTGTGTTATTTACAGAAGTGTGTGTGTATATAAATATATATATATACATACAGGTGCTGGTCATTTAATTAGAATATCATCAAAAAGTTGATTTATTTCACTAATTCCATTCAAAAAGTGAAACTTGTATATTATATTCATTCATTACACACAGACTGATATATTTTAAATGTTTATTTCTTTTCATTTTGATGATTATAACTGACAACTAAGGAAAATCCCAAATTCAGTATCTCTGAAAATTTGAATATTACTTGAGACCAATACAAAGAAAGGATTTTTAGAAATCTTGGCCAACTGAAAAGTATGAACATGAAAAGTATGAGCATGTACAGCACTCAACACTTAATTGGGGCTCCTTTTGCCTGAATTACTGCAGCAATGTGGCGTGGCATGGAGTCGATCAGTCTGTGGCACTGCTCAGGTGTTATGAGAGCCCAGGTTGCTCTGATAGTGTCCTTCAGCTCTTCTGCATTGTTGGGTCTGGCATATCGCATCTTCCTCTTCACAATACCCCATAGATTTTCCATGGGGTTAAGGTCAGGCGAGTTTGCTGGCCAATTAAGAACAGGGATACCATGGTCCTTAAAACGGGTACTGGTTGCTTTGGCACTGTGTGCAGGTGCCAAGTCCTGTTGGAAAATGAAATCTGCATCTCACTAAAGTTGGTCAGCAGCAGGAAGCATGAAGTGCTCTAAAACTTCCTGGTATACGACTGCATTGACCTTGGACCTCGGAAAACACAGTGGACCAACACCAGCAGATGACATGGCACCCCAAACCATCACTGACTGTGGAAACTTTACACTGAACCTCAAGCAACGTGGATTGTGTGCCTCTCCTCTCTTCCTCCAGACTCTGGGACTCTGATTTCCAAAGGAAATGCAAAATTTACTTTCATCAGAGAACATAACTTTGGACCACTTTTTTTCCTTTTTGTCTTTAGCACAGACAAGACGCTTCTGACGCTGTCTGTTGTTCAAGAGTGGCTTGACACAAGGAATGCCACAGCTGAAACCCATGTCTTGCATACGTCTGTGCATAGTGGTTCTTGAAGCACTGACTCCAGCTCCAGTCCACTTTTTGTGAATCTCCCCCACATTTTTGAATGGGTTTTGTTTCACAATCCTCTCCAGGGTGCGGTTATCCCTATTGCTTGTACACTTTTTTCTACCACATCTTTTCCTTCCCTTGACCTCTCTATTAATGTGCTTGGACACAGAGCTCTGTGAACAGCCAGCCTTTTTTGCAATGACCTTTTGTGTCTTGCCCTCCTTGTGCAAGGTGTCAATGGTCGTCTTTTGGACAACTGTCAGCACAGCAGTCTTCCCCATGATTGTGTAGCCTACAGAACTAGACTGAGAGACCATTTAAAGGCCTTTGCAGGTGTTTTGAGTTAATTAGCTGATTAGAATGTGGCACCAGGTGTCTTCAATATTGAACCTTTTCACAATATTCTAATTTTCTGAGATACTGAATTTGGGATTTTCCTTAGTTGTCAGTTATAATCATCAAAATTAAAATAAATAAACGTTTGAAATATATCAGTCTGTGTGTAATGAATGAATATAATATACAAGTTTCACTTTTTGAATGGAATTAATAAAATAAATCCACTTTTTGATGATATTCTAATTATATGACCAGCACCTGTATGTATGTGTGTATATATATATATATATATATATATATATATATATATATATATATATATATATATATATATATATATATATATATATATATATATATATATATATATATATATATATGTGTATATAGCTCTCTCTAGCTGGCCTAACAATGTATACCATATATTAAAGTCAGTGTAATAATTTAACCCTTTAACTGTCTCCCCCCTTTTTGAGAATACACATGAAAATGCACCATCCAAACTTAAAGGGCTGTAATTCAAGAATGCTTTGGAATATAGACCAAAGTTTGGGCTTGTTTTAAAGACGACACTGCAGATTATTGCTATTCAAAATATGAAAGTATGAAAGAGTTATGGAAGTTTAAATTTACTGTAAATGAAAAATACTGTACTAAATATAAAATGTATATTTTACAAAAAATAATTTACTCTAAAGTTACTATAAAATCAAAGCCATATGTCTAACCAATTTGTGTTCCAAATTTGAAGTTGATATCACAAAAATTGAAGTTCCCATGAGATTTTGTTTAGGTGCTGTAACAAAAATAGCCACCGGGTGTCATTCAAATTCCATTTATTGTTTTTTTGATGCATTTCCTGTACATTTCTGTCCAAATATTACTTCCATCACAAAACAGTCACCAAATATGGACCCTTGAGACTCAGATCCTTTCTGACAATATGCGTTTTGTCAAGACTGGAAAAGATTTTGATTATAAAGTAGTTAAAATAATTGTTGTAATATGAAACATGACACCGCCCACTAGGGGGAGGAGCCCGCTAGAATAATTTAGAGTAACGTTTCCATGGTAACACAATGTCCGATTTCAAAACGGTTTTCACAGGATGAAATTTGAGTTTGTAAGCTTTCAAATGATACCGAATTTATGATAATTACTCAAATATATGATACGAAAAAAAGGCAATCAAAAAAAGAGCACCAGGTGTCCCACCTGTGGGACGGTGACAGTTAAGAGGTTAAATGACATATCAATGATTTTTGTGCATTACAGTAATGAGAATTATGTTTTCAGCATTGCAGGACTGAGAATTAGATGTACACTATATTGGCAAAAGTTTTGGGACGCCTGTCTTTTCATGCACATGAATTTTAATGACATCCCATTCTTAATCTGTAGGGTTTAATATGGAGCTGGCCCACCCTTTGCAGCTATAACAGCTTCAACTCTTCTGTGAAGGCTTTCCACAAGGTTTAGGAGTGTGTTCATGGGAATTTTTGACCATTCTTCTAGAAGCGCATTTGTGATGTCAGGCACTGATGTTGGACGAGAAGGCCTGGCTCACAGTCTCTGCTCTAAATCATCCCAAAGGTGTTCTATCGGGTTAAGGTCAGGACAGGCCAGTCAAGCTCCTCCACACCAAACTCGCTCATCCATGTCTTTATGGACCTTGCTTTGTGCACTGGTGCACAGTCATGTTGGAACAAAAAGGGGCCATCCCCAAACTGTTCCCACAAAGTTGGGAGCATGAAATTGTCCAAAATGTCTTGGTATGCTGAAGCATTAAGAGTTCCTTTCACTGGAACTAAGCGGCCAAGCCCAACCCCTGAAACAACAACCTGACACCATAATCCCCCCTCACACTTGACACAATGCAGTCAGGCAAGTACCGTTCTCCTGGCAACCGCCAAACCCAGACTCGTTCATCGGATTGCCAGACAGAGAAGCGTGATTCGTCACTCCAGAGAACACATCTCCAGTGCTCTAGAGTCCAGTGGTGGCACACTTTACACCAGGGGTGTCCAACCCTGCTCATGGAGAGCTACCGTCCTGTAATTATCTAGCACCCTGAACACCATGATTAGCTGGTTCAGGTGTGTTTGATTGAGGTTGGAGCTAAAATCTGCAGGGTGGTAGCTCTCCAGGATCAGGGTTGGACACCCCTGCTTTACATCAATGCATCTGACAATATGTGATGTAGGCTTGGATGCAGCTGCTTGGCCATGGAAACCCATTCCATGAAGCTCTCTACGCACTGTTCTTGAGCTGATCTGATGGCCACACAAATTTTGGAGGTCTGTAGCTATTGACTTCTGCCCACTGTGCACCCCACTCTGTGATTTTACGTGGCCGAGTTGCTGTTGTTCCCTTTGTTATAATACACTAACAGTTGACCGTGGAATATTTAGTAATGAGGAAATTTCACGAATGGACTTATTGCACAGGTGGAAGCCTATCATGGTACCACGCTTGAATTCCATTTTTTCACAACAGTTTGTAGAAGCGTCTGCATGCCTAGGTGCTTGATTTTATACACCTGTGGCCATGGAAGTGATTGGAACACCTGAATTCAATGATTTGGAGGAGTGTCCCAATACTTTTGGCAATATAGTGTATTTAATTGTCAATGCAATAATGCCACAATGTGATTCAGTAAATAAATATGAGTAAAATATGATCCAGATGTGTTCTTTACGGGCTTTATTTTTTATTTCTTTCAGGTGCAAGCCCAGGCTTTATATGACTTCCATGGTAACACACCTGGGGAGATCACAATGAAGTCAGGTGACATAATTTATCTGCGGTGGAAAATAGATGATAATTGGTATTATGGGGAAAGCAAAGAGAGCAGCGGTCTGGTACCGGGCAATGTGGTGCAAGTTATAAGTGGACAGCCACAGCCCCTGGCCCTTTGCCGAGCACTTTATGACTTCAATGCTAACAATCTGGATCCAGATGACAGCAAGGAATGCTTATCCTTCTTCAAGGTCAATCTCTTCTTGTTTAATCGATGTGCTACCACAATTCAGTTTTGTTGGTACAGTGGCAGTATTTGGACACTTAAGCTATACTAAAAAATGTATGAATTCCATAGCATTAACAAAAGTGGCATCTGCTAAAATGATGCTAGACTGTCTTGCTCTCCAAAAAAAAAATTCTCAGACATTTTTGCAATGACTTTGCTACTATACAGCCAGAAAGAGTCTAAATACTTCTGTCTGTATATTTTGTTGTATAATTTAAAGGGGTGGTAAAGCACACTCTTTCGAAGGCTTGATTGTGTTTGTGGGGTGCACTGTAACATGTGTTCATGCTTCGTTTAAAAAAAAATGCATTATTTTTCATATATTTGACCTTTATTCTACACTGCTCTGTCCCTCCTTGTAAAAACGGTCTGATGGTTTCCGGATTCTGTGAAGCCAGTCCCTCAAAAATACGCAATGAGCTCTGATTGGTTAGCTGGCCCAGTGTGTTGTGATTCGCTAACCGCCTAGTGCACGTTTCTCGGAAGAGTCACGCCCCTTACCTTTACCGGTAGCCTCAGGCTACTAGACTGTGCTTTGTGTACAATGGCGTCAATAAAACCATACCAAGAGCCCGAATCAGACCCAGACAATTTTAGTGAAGATGATCGAGCAGAACCTGTTCAGTCCTCAAGAGTAAAGACTGCGGATCTATAGTGATCGCTACTGAATGGCACTGTTACTTTTGTATTTTTAGAACGATTATAGCCAAATATCTGTCGCAAGAACGAACACTAAACATTGGCTTTACTATAGTATCCAAATCAAACACAGAACCATGTTTAGCATGCCTGTAGATAAACAATACATAAAAGCTCTAATCAAAGAATCATTTACACTAATGCCAAGTTCGCTGTTGAGATTTTAAACAGTTTGTAACGTTAGGTGTTTGTCAGATAACGTTAAGTATGAATGAGCATTTAACAAACTGGTTTGCAGAGCCAAACAGCGCTGTCATGTCTACTTCCTTGCTACAACGTAGGCTACAATTAACAACACAAACTATTACAGGAAAACACATCGACGAAAAATAAATCACACTTACAGGTTGTAGCCCGTACTCGCGAAGATTGTGGAAGCTTTCCTCCGCGAGATGTGCCGCGGTAGCCGCGCGTGCCCGCCTGTCTCGTGCAGCTGAACACAAGCGCGGCTCATGTATTGCAAATACAGATGAATATTGTCCATTATGTCACATTTTCCGATCTTCTCCTCCGACCCCTGTCTGTCTCGTGCTTTGATTTGTGATAGGCAGCATATATCCGATGCCTCTTACACACATGCATATGACGTTGTATGTTAAACGCACTGCAACGCTACCCTGTCCCTAGGAAGGCTGAAGAAAGTGGACCTGCACTCCGGATGAAAATAACAGCGTTTCGTAGGCATTGGCAACAGCACTCCAGTCTACTAACCACAACAACGCTTCCCTGCTGCGATACAAAATGGCCTCGCCCCCCTTATTTCATATTCTCGAAGGAGGGGTTTATGTAAATATTGGGACTGGTGATGTCAGCACACCCTGGAGGAATATGTAGTAGTCCCTACTGGCTGTTTGCTGTAGTCCTTAGAAATCGATTTCTTTAAAAGCAAATATCTCCCTTTGCTTTAAACTTTGAACGTTGTAACTTTGAAGATGTTGTTTATGCTCAAACAGCAACATTACACACTAGCTAAAGTTAGAAAAGTGAAATCGTGGTTTACCACCCCTTTAAACAAACCTTTATTTGTGAAAGGTTTTGCTTTGATTTTTATGTGTGACTGAAGTTTCAAAATACTTATTTCGGCTATTGTATTTGTGTTGAACATAAGCATGTTGAGTATTACATGCCCCATTTGTGTGATATTTATATTGTGGGAACTGGGAAGCAAATACATTTCTTTTCTTTGGGCTCTCTTATGTAGCAGTATTGTTAGTCACACCACAGGACAGGAATTATATAACAGTTTTGACTCAGGCACAGCTTCCATTAAAGGACATTTTCCTGGAGTGTTTTGTTTTTTGTTTTTTTGAGAGCAGATGGTCCAAATGGGTCTGGGGCCGAGTTAAGGGTGTAATGGGCCTGCAGCTTAGAGGGATTTGAGCCAAGTAAACATCTTCAGGGACGTCCATGCACCCTGAGCTGCCTAACACATGGCTGTCTCTCTTTCCCCCCACAGGGAGACAGCATTACTCTCATTAAACAAGTCAATGAAAACTGGGTTGAAGGTAAACTTGGAGACAAAGTTGGGATTTTTCCTTTGCAGCTCACAGAGGTAAGACAAGTTTGTATTCTAGATTTCAAGACATGGAGAATCTCTCGAAGAAATGTTTAGATCATATTTACATGCCCCTAAAATCTATATATAAAAAGGGTAACACTTTACAATAAGGTTTCATTAGTTGAATACATTAGTTAACATAAACTAATAATGAACTGCAGTTTTACTGCATTTATTAACCTTTGTTAATGTTAATTTCAACATTTACTAATACATTATTCATTTCAAAAGTTTTATTTGTTAATGTTAGTTAATGCACTGTGACCTAACATGAACAAACCATGAACAGCTGTATTTATATTAACTAACATTAAGAAAGTTGAACAAATACAGAAACACGTGTATTGTTCATTGTTAGTTCATGTTAGTTAATATTAGTTCAAATTAATGTTAAAGGATTAGTTCACCCGAAAATGAAAATTCTGTCATTAAAGGAACGCTCCACTTTTTTTGAAAATCGGCTCATTTTCTAACTCCCCTAGAGTTAAACAGTTGAGTTTTACTGTTTCTCTCCTGGTCTGGCGGTAGCACGCTTGGCATAGATCATTGAATCAAATTAGACCGTTAGCATCTTGCTCAAAAATGACCAAAGAGTTTCGATATTTTTCCTATTTAAAATTTGACTCTTCTGTAGTTACATCGTGTACTAAGATCGATCCAAAAATGAAAAGTTTTTTCTAGACCGATATGGCTAGGAATTATACTCTCATTCCTGCGAAATAGTCAAGGAACTTTGCTGCCGTACCATGGGTGCAGCAGGCGCTATGATATTATGCACATGGGTAATGAAACATGCAACTGAATTTAGCTTCTTATTTTTGGTCATTTTTAGCAACTTTTTATTTTTTGTTTATTTTTAACAACCTCTCAGAAAGCAAACAAACATAACTAATGGACAGTGCAGGGCTCGACATTAACGCTTGTCCGCTTGTCCGAGACAAGTGGATATTTTGAAGGGGCAAGTGAAAGAGAATTTTACTTGCCCGACAGGACAAGCTGATTAAAACGTCAAAAAATAACGATGGAATCACCAAAATGCAACAACAATTCTGCATTCATTAAGTGTAATTGGCGATCGATAGTGGATAATAATATATATTGTATAATGATCTGACGGTAACAAGGTTGCGCTGTTGATGCTCGCGTAGCCTCTTGAGGAGAAATCACAACAAATGAGCGCTGCTCATGCAAAGAAACTCAGTTAACATACACGGTTAACATTACAAATGGTGGAGTTTTTATATTTATAACATATGATAGCCTACAGTAAAGCAACATCATAGAACCTAGAGTGCTGTTTTCCTAAATACCATCTCGACTGAAAATGACACTGATTTCATATGACAGTTCCATAAACAATTAATTAACATTAAGTTACTTACATTTTAGATGCAATATTCACTGTTTTTGTTCGATTTCAGCAGCAAAAATAGTTCCAAACAAAGATCACAGCAGAACCATACCGGTGTGTTATTGAATGATTCAGTGTTTTGAATGAATTAGTGATGTGTCGTTCATGAATGATTCGTTCATTTTGAACGAATCCTTAATATGACTCGGGAACGACGAGTCGTCTCAATTTTGTATTGACCCGCGCATGCGCATTGTGCAACATCTCAGGCTACTACAGAAATCAGAAATGATTAGTTAATTTCTCGAGTCGTTCGTTCATCAAGTCCAAGCCCCATATTAGGGCAAGGATATGCAGTCTGTACCGGCGGAAACAGATTTGATTAGTTAATCTCGAGTCAGTCTTCGGGTCCTAGTCTCGTTCTTTTGTCACGTGACATGACAGCCGTATTGCATGCAGAAATTAGTTAATAATTCACATATAACTTTTTTTTGATGCGTGATGCGTTTCTGGCCTCAAATTGTACCCTTTTTATTTCTTACACTTTATATATTTGTGAATATCTGTCATGATGGTTATTTTCTATAACAGAATTATATTATTAAAGAGTTGGTTAATGCTTTAAACTTTATCCGTATGATGGGGAAATCACTTTGATAAAGCAAAGATTGAGACTTGTTTACAGTGGGTTAATATATATATATTATAGGGGCACAAGAAACATTTAACAATAAAAATAGACTGACAGGAACAAGATGTCACTTTGTTATTTTTCAGATGTTTGTTGCAGATATCTTTTGATAATTGTATGAGAATTTCTAAACAAAAAATAATATACAGTCAATAATACGACTGTAATGTTGTATATGTTGCGAGACACTGAACCCAGGAAGCGGTCACGTGACAAAAGACTGACTCGAGAGATGAACTAATCATTTGTGTTTCTGCATTCAACCTATGGGGACTTGAAGGAATGACTCAAAGACTCGAGATGAACTGTTCAAATCTGTTTCCGGTGACTATGACTTGATGACTGGGACTTGATGAACGAATGACTCAAACCGAGACTCGAGAGATGAACTGATCAAATCTGTTTCCGGACGCATGTGTATTACACGGCTGTCACGGCCAGATCAGAGCATCAGACATGACGGAACTAACGGCTCGAACCTGAAGACAGACACGAGAGGTAAACGATTTGAAAAAAAAAAAAAAGAAGAACGATTTGGATCGGGAGGTGAGGTGAACTAACAGACTGCATACATAGACTAAATCAAGCTAAGCAATTAATTAATCATTTATTTCTCAAAGTTTGGCCATGGCTGCATTAGCTTATAGTTCATTTATTTTATTCCAAAAGTAGGCTACTAAATGTGCTGAAAAATGTAATATTTTAATTAGATTCTGCTGAAATGAACGAAATGACTTGAAAAAAGATTTGTTCATTTTGCTGAACGAGATTCAAAGATCCGAGTCAGTAAAATGATCCGAACTTCCCACCACTAGAATGAATCGGTTGAATCTAAGATTCAATGACCTATTCGTAAACGACCTCGTCATTCTTGAATGAATCATCCATTTGAATTAATCGTTTAAATTAATGACTCAATGACTCACTCATTAAGACGGTCACCTGCTGCCACCTACTGGTGGTTTAGTTTATTTCTTGTATATTCAAACATATTTAAAAAATCTCATTACATTATTTAATGCAGTTGTCATTTTTTTGTGTAAATTATTTAATTTGATTGGTAACAGCCCTATAGTGACTTATTCTAATTTAATTTCTAGATAAAATAAAAAAAATAAATAGAAGGAAAGCTGAAACATAGCCTATATTTAATAAGATTTTGGAAAAAATGCACTTTATAAAAGGTAAAAATATCACTAATATGCAGATTTAAATATGTCAAAGCTGATTGAACACTGATGAAAATATTGCTTCAGAATAAATTATATTTACAACACACACACACAAAAAAAAAATTCCAGACAAGCAAATTATTTACTCGGACAAGTGAATGATAAATGGTAAATGGACTGCATTTTATATAGCGCTTTTAACAGACCTACGGCCATCCAAAGCGCTTTACATTTTTGCCTCACATTCACCCATTCATACACTCATTCACACACCGATGGCGGTGTCAGCCATACAAGGCGCCATCCAGCTCGTCGGGAGCAGCTGGGGTTAGGTGTCTTGCTCATGGACACCGCGGCACTTGGTCAGGTGGAACCGGGGATCAAACCACCAACCTTCCAGTTTGTAGACAACCTACATGAACCACTGAGCCACTGCCGCCCGAATGACAGAATCACATGAACCGGCTTAATGTCGAGCCCTGACAGTGTGACAAACAACACTAAAATATCCTATAAAACGATCTCTGATTAAATGTAGTAGTGGACTCCTGCACTTTAGCTTTAGTTGGAGTTAACTTAATCTTTTGTAATATTTATTTATATTTTCTTCAGCAAAACTGAGTTTGAGATCAAACAGTAATTGGCAGACCCCTGCAGTGCCACCACAGACCTCCTGTTGATGACCCCTGATTCAAGCAATTACAGTAATGAGAATATTGTGGACCATTGAGAATGAGGGATATTTGCTTAATTGTCATGAAAATAGACTTCTTTTTCATTTGAAAATATAACCTAGATATTTCTTGACTATTTTGTACTTTCTAAGCCTTTATGCAATAATACTTTAAAATGACATCACTCTCTGCTTTGTGACGTGAAATCTTCGTCACTATTTGGCAATCTTTTCAATTTCCCCTAATCGTTTCTCTGTTTAATGTCACGATTAAATTCAGAACAATAGGCCCTCATCTCTTAGCACTCGTGGTGTCGGTAGCTACTTACGGAGCGTGATAACGGCTTTTAGACGTGGTTAGTGAGCTTGCTATCTCTGACGCTGCAGTCCTGTGACTGACATGTGCATTCGTCCGCCACGGCTGCTCCAGTGAACTTCATGTGCCGCTGTATAATTAAGCTCCAGATAGGAATGCTTTTCATTATCCATGCGCTGGATTATATCTGAGGTTAGTCAGATAAAACAGCCAGCCTCCTTCTCAGCGCCAGTCGGGCATCTCAGCGGTGACCAGCCAGGCGTGAAGGCACAGTAATGCTGTCTTTTTCTTTGGTGGCAGAGCAGCACATCATGGGAAAAGGGAGGGGGAGTGTCACTCCTGCCCACATGTGCTGCACCAGTCCATCTTAACGTTGCGTTCCTCAGATAAGCAGCTCCAGCTGCCACTTAGGAAGTTTGGGGCGAGCAGGTGGGACTAAGAGCTTTGAGCTTGCACTTTTCTTACTGGCAAACTCGCAGCAGGTAAAGTGGCTCACGCAGATGAGAGCCAGCATGTCTTTATCGTGCATCTCAGCCTCTTTTTTTTAACCTGATTTGTGTCTTTCCGCTGTAGCCGAATCCGGCGGCGTACAAGCTTCTGGAAAAGCGTAAGAGGAGGGACTCAGTGGAATCGCACCCACGGAGCGCTGTTAGGGTCAATGCAGATGCTTACGTCCACAGGCGGCTCACTGGAGCATCGCACAAGTCAGCCAGGCCTCCAAATGTCAGTCTCCTGAACAGCCTGAACCATCCTCCCCTCAGCCAGAGCCAGCAGCCACCTCACGTCAGCTCCACCGCACAGCCTTCCTCCAGCAAGACGCCACAACTCGCCACATTTAACAAACCACGTCTGAGGAGCTCTCACAGAAACTTGCCTAAGGTGAGCAGTCCCTGTTGCGGCTGTATTTTTATCACATTTATTTGTGTAGGAATGTTGATTGCCTGTTTATTTGCTGTGCAGACATGCAATTAGTTAGCCATGCATGTGTTTTTGTCATTCAGTGCTGTGATTTAGCTACACTGAATGCTTTTGGATGAAGTTTATCATCCTTTTCAGATTCATTATTGAGGAACGAGAGAGATGATGAGTCAGAGAGCTTAATTTTTAATGGTGAGGCAATGTTTGTTTTGGTTATCTGTGATAACTTCTTGTATAGAATAGGAACAATAATTATAACATCTTAACGTGTGCATGATACAAATGTGCCTGCTTCAATCTAAATTAGATTTGATTAGAAACATAATGATTTGAAATCACTGCTAATGTATGTGATTTACCTAAAATGAGCAATTCCTTCCTGTGTTTTCCCCCTCAAAAATGGGTAAAAATATTTATCTCCGCTGTCAGCCTGAGATGTTTTCCTGTATGAGAGAAAACAGGCGTGCTTGAGAGCTAAAAATGCCCCATTCTCTGTTTGCGCTTTACAAGCTCATGACTCATAGGGTTACATAACACTTTCCTCTTATCTGGTTGAAAGGCTCATTCCTCTCCACTGAGCAGTGACCCTCTCTCTTTCCTCCTGCCATCAGCTGTGTCATTAATAGATGGCGAGGAGAACATCACATCATGGTGAGGCGACCACTCGGGGGGGGTCTGTCGACACTGGATTTTTTGCATTATTTGTGTTTTTTTCTTCAGGTTGTGCAACACTGTGATAGGCCACAGGAAACATGCCCACTGTTTCTGACTCAGCAGTGTTGGTCCGAGGGGATGGGAAACATTTAAAGCAATAGATCGCCCCAAAATAAAAATGATGTCAGTATTTATTTACTCATCATTGGTGCAAACCCTTCATGACCTTCTAATGGAACACAAAAGATGTATAGCAGAATCAGCTGGCTGCTCTTTTCCATACAATCAAAGGTGCCTAGTCTATACAATTTCACCAAAACTTTGAGGGCAGAAAAGGTCCACTCTCTATTGTCAGTAGTGTAGTGATGTATGAAGCACAGCTCACACAGAAGTCACTTCATATGCATAGGGAAATCTTTTGCCCTTGGACGTGAAATTTCCAATCGCATGGATTCAGGCTGAAATGACTGGAGAGCTTTAAATATGAATTTGCAAATAAAAGGCAACGCAAATCGGTAATCTAAAAATGAAGTTGGGTCTCCCATGGTTGTTCATAACTGAGCAATATTCTTCAATCTCAGAATATTCAAACAATCAATTCAAACAAACAATTCAAACAATCTCTAGTCAAAAACCTGATTTGAATAGGCACAGTCTAACAAACTAATAAAATTTTTCAAAAGGCAAAAATCAAACATCTCCAATAAAGTTATAGATGCTTTATATTAAAGGGTTACTTCAGCGATTTAGCATTTAGCTTTGTATCAGTAGAAACCCGGTAGTATATTCAAATTATGGTACTTTCCCCCCTCATATCCACCTGAGACGAGAGAATTATGCCTTTTATTTCTGGAAAAAAATCCTCAGATGACGCAAACATCGTCATTTTGCATCATCGGAGGATTTTTTGGCCAGAGGCTAAAAACTACAGCCAGTAGTAGGAGCTAGTTCCGCATGTTATCAACATGAGAGCGAGATCTCACTCACAGAATGTAAATGCGCACGGCCGCTCGGATCGGGCATTAATAACAGAGCGATGCAGAGCAAAGTGAGTGTTTCAATTTTTCAATGAACTCCTATGAAAGTTTAGGTCATATGCGATCTGAAAACGCGCCAGACTGGACACGCGCAAAGAATGACTGCTGCGCTTACCTCAGCTCTGCTCAGCTCTTCGCTCTCGTGATGAATGAAATCTGACTCCTGCTGCGTTTATCCTGTGACTTTCGTTCAGCTTACTCACACTTTATTGAAAAGACACGTTCAGTTTTTAATTGTAGTGTTTATTCTCTAACAGAATTATTATGAAGATCAAAACGACGGTGTAGGGAGTGGTCTCGTAGGGCAGCGAAGCAAGTGCATTCTGGGAGTTGGTGTCTTTCATCCACATGAGACAAAAATAAATGTTCTGTCTTTTCTCAGTCTAGAAGGCACCAAATTCAAAAATAATTTCACATTTCTACTACATAAATGACTCCGTTTAAATACACTTTCACAAGTGTCTTTAACTAGTATGTACTACCATATAAAGGGATAGTTAACCCAACAATGAAAATTCTGTCATCATTTACCAAACAGTTGATGGACCACATGGGGGTCCATCAAATGTTTATTTCTTCATATTCTTCAAAATATCTTCTTTTGTGTTCAGCAGAGGAAAGAAACTCGTACAAGTTTGTAAAAACTTGAGGGTGAGTAAATGATGACATCATTTTCATTTTTGGGCGAACTATCCCTTAAAATGAATAATTTGATACAATGCATTTACTGTGTACATGTTTATTCTGAAATTATTTCTGAAATGTATTTGCAATTTCTGTGTGAACATGATTTCAAAGTAAATCCTACACCATTTTTTTTCAGTGATATAAACTGGGACAAAACGTACTTTGCTAAAATAAATGCTCCATTGTACTCTTGCTGCACTTTTAAGATACAGTTTTGGATTGCAGCACTTCTTATGTTAATGTTACCGCCTCGCTAGGATGAATCACCCGCGCTGAATTTCTAATTTGAACGTCGCTTTGAATAAAATTTATTCTTTAGGCCTTCTGTGTCTTTTGTGGCAGTGCTGATGTAACTAAGCTGTAATCACCTGCTCTCCCTGAGATAATTATGGGACATACTGTAGGTGTAAGTGTTTAAGAGAGGAGTGGAAATTGTCAAAGTTACAGAAACTTCACAGATCGGTCTCTTGTTTCATCATGCTTTTGTAATGCACTAATATTAGACTGGATCTCAGTTTAAGAGAAAGAGTCATGACTCGGTTGCCTGGACATATTTCTCCAACATCCCATGTGACTCTCTTCCACGAGCCTGTGGCCTTAGTCTTAGTGGTTTGTTATCAGTGAGGAAAAGTCTCAATCTGAGGATGTTTTCTTTCTGAGTCAGCTCTGCGACGGATGTTTCACTGGCGCTTATGTAAGAGTAACTATACAAATAACTCCTGAATTACCCTAAAAAATTCATTATAATTATCTGTGAAATGGTAGGAGAGCTTGAGGTGTTCTGTTGACAGTTGATTTTAGGGATTGCATAAAAGTTGGAAATTCTTAATTGTTGCATAATTAATTGGGTTACTCTTTACAATAGTAATGATAAAATGTAATTAAGCTGACAGTCACCAATGATATTGCAGAAGTACTAATTTATTCAATGAGCATTTCAAGTTCCTTATGCTCTTTGATTTTTGTCTTGTTTTGTGTTTTTTTTTGCTTTGCTTTTGTCTCATTTTGTTTTGTTATCAAGCTTGTTTATTTTTATTTTTTTGTGTTGCCTTGTTTTTTTCTTGTCTTACTTTTGTCTTTTTTATTTATTTATTTATTTTTTACTTTGGTTCTTAGTATTGTCTTTTTATTTCGTTTTTGTTTTGTTTAGTTTTTTTGTTTTACTTTTGACATGTTTTGTTTTCAGGCTTGTTTATTTTTTTGTTTTGTTTTTTTGCTTTTTTTGACTGCTTGTTTGATTTTTTTGTCTTGTCTTTTTGTGTTGCGTTGTTTTGTCTCAATTTTGTTTTTAGTATTGTCTTTTTTGTTTTATTTAGTTTTTGTCTTGTTTTTTTGTTTTGTTTTTATTGTCTTATGTTGTCTATTTTCAGGTTTGTTTTGTTAATTATTTATTATAAAGTAATCATGAAGTGTTACTCATAATTGTTTGCATAAGTTAAAAAACATGTTGTCAAGGATAAGCATGAATGTTTGGAGATTAACAAATCTATTGTACTGTTTCCAAACAAATATATTAAAGAGATTACATTGCTGTCAAGTGTTGACAGGAAAGTGTTGGCAAAGATAGGAAAATTACCAGTTACTTTCTGACTATTACAGAGAGACAGAACAATGAACGGTGAAAGTCCGCCAACCATCACCATGGCACTGATTAACCCCCAGGCATCCCCCATGCCATCAGAGAGCAAGATGTCTGCCACACAGCAGCTCTCCATCAGTGTGTGAGTGCTTTTGAGATTTTCTTACGTTAAAATGAAAAGAGACAATTTTGTAGATGTAAATATGCTTAGTTACTGTGTCTCTCGGTGATATAGAGACAAAAGTATAAGTTTAATTGACCTTTTTGGATGTTTGGCTGAAATATTTCTTTAACCTGATGTCTGGTCTGTTTAGATGTGCAGCGCTGTATTCCTACACACCACATCGCTCTGAGGAGCTGGAACTGAGGAAGGGTGAAATGGTGGGGGTTTATGGGAAATTCAAAGAGGGATGGCTGCGTGGACTGTCTCTCAGAACAGGCAAAGTAGGGATCCTGCCGGCCAACTATGTTACACCTGTGCTCAGGTGAGCAGAAGAACAGTTACAACAACACCTGCTATCATTACTTTCCTTCTGTTCTATGTATCCTGACATGTTTAATATGATGAACACATTATTAACAATATTGATATAGGCTCTTTAGAGTAGTTTATTGGTGCATGGGTTCTTTGTACATTTTCAAAAGAACTAGAGAATGCAACATTGGAAGTTGGAGTTCTAATTGGAAACTTTTTTTTACAAGCACACGCCTGTTATCTTGACAATCAGGTTTACAGTAATATACTGACTTTCTCACAGAACTTCTGCAAGGTTTCTTGAACAAAGCAAACCTGCCATTTCTAATACAAGCACAGTATCAACAAAACGACACACCCCACACAAGCCGCAGGCTGTTGTCCTGGCCCTAGACAGAGTAAACAGCGACACCCCGTCAGCTACAATGGCTGTGATGTCATCTGCCGGTTCTGGGAGAGCACCGCAGCTGGGTGGAAAGCAGGGATGGAGCACAGTGAGGCGCGCCTTCCATGCCACACACAGGGGTGAGAGCCAACAAGCCTCAGCACGCTGACAACATAAGTCAACCTTTAGCCTTTGCAACTGTTCTAAATCAAAAACTAGTCGAATTTGTGTTTTATTGACACACTACGTCCTTGTAAGTCAACATACATTACCAGTCAAGGATAAAGTTTTTATGAATTTTTTTGAAAGTCTGTTACGCTTTGATCATAAATACAGTTTATTTGATCCAAATTACAGAAAAAAACTGTGATTTTGTGGAATATTATTACAATTTAAAATGTGTTTGAACATGTGTTAAAGCAACACTAGGTAACTTTTGGCACTCTAGTGGTTAATAAACAGAACCGCATGCGTCTTGCGGAAGAACATTGTAGCCGGAGCTTCATCTCTCTGTTTATGTCCATGACCAGTCACGCAGGACTAAAATAGTCGGAATATAAACATATATTATACGTGTACCGTAGTGATTCAGGATAAGACCAATACACGGTTTCATGATGTACTCGCTCATTATATGAATGTTGTAAATTTTGAGCACAAGAAAGTTACCTAGTGTTGCTTTAAAATGTAATTTATGCCTGTGATGCAAAGCTGAATTTTAAGCATCATGGTGATTTGATGCTTGAGAAACATTTATTATTATTATCAATGTTGAAAACAGTTGTGCAGCCTAGTATTTTTGTGCAAAGTGTGATATACTACTATTCAAAGTTAAGGGTCAGTAAGATCAGCAAAACATCAAATTGACAAATTGATAGTAAATACATTTATATTGTTACAAAGATATACATATCAAACAAATGCTGTTCTTCTGATCTTTCTATACATCAATGAATCTTTAAAAAAAAATCAAAGTTTACACACATTAAGCAGCAAAAACAATATTTTCAACATTGATATTAATATTTTCAAAATTATTCAATGTTTTCAACATTATTATTAATTGAACACCAATAATAATGGAGAATTGATCATCAAATCATCATATTAGAATGATTTCTAAGGGATCATGTGACACTGAAGACTGGCATAATGATGCTGAAACTTTAGCTTTGCATTACAGGAATAAATAATTTTTATGAATATATTAAACTAGAAGAAAGTTATTTTAAATTGTAATAAGAATTTTGATCAATTGAGCATAAGAGCATAAGAGACTTCTTGAAAAAACATAATAAAAAATAAAAATAATATTCTAAACTTTTTACCAGTTGTGTCTGTATGGGCCCGCTCTACAAAATTAAAATGTGTACGTAATTAATTTTCTGTTTTTTTTATTGATTCTCTCTTCATATATTTTTAGATTTTAGTTGCCATACAGACATTAACTAGCATTGGTTGTGTTTCTTCTGCAGCAGGTACTGTGTATTAGTGTATTTGTTCAGTCTGATGCAATGATTCACTTCTGCTTGGCCTTTCGTTTAGGGTTACCTCACCATGGAAGCTACAATTCAAATTCCATCCTCAGCCTTCAGGCACCACCTCAGGATTTGGGACAGATCTATACTTTGGGTCGTTCACCCGTTCTTCCCAAAAAGAGAAACGGTTTGTTCTCAAACCCCATCAAGACGCAGCACTGGGCATATGAGACAACAGCATCCTCTGCTGGTGGATATCAACCGGTCAACAGGGACCCTGTCCAGAGAGAGGCCAGCGCAGCTCCTCATTCCATTCTGGTTAAACCAGATGGTCATAAGCACAATGCAGAGAAGGTAATAATAGGATTCAAGTGTTTTAGGAAAAATAGGATTTATGATTTAAAGGCACAGTTTCAAACGAATTACATCATTTTATTTGTTTTTGGTGTTCTTTTAGCCAGGTAAGTCAGTGCGGTTCCTGACTCACGATGCTCCTCAGACAACATCAAAAATGGCCTCAACTGCAGGACAGTTTTCTAGTTCCCAGCCTGGCCTTTCGGCCCTGGACCACTGGAACCCTTCAGCCATCTTGGGTCGGGATGGAAGTACATTAGTTCTTAAAGACACAAAAACACTTCCAGCCAGAAAGAGCACAGGTCCAGATCATGCTGCTATGGACTGCCTCTCGCTAAATATGAAGCCAGTACTGATCAGCAACCAGTCCGGCTCTAATAGGTGGGTTTTCTTGAGTGTGTTTTAAGAAGAAGCATTGCGTTATCTGATCAAATTGCTCTTGGTAATGGGTTGGAAAATTACCCTGAAAATTGTCAGTTAGCAGATATTATAGATAATGCACCAAAACTCTTTATCAGAAAAAAACATTTCCTGTCAAGAACAAGCATTCAGATATGATTTAGCACATCCTGGCATTTTGTGTTTGGTGCGTTCTGACACACACTGATAATGTTTTTGATGTTGTTTTCTTCAGATATAGGGTAATGAAGGGGTACAATGCTAAAACAGATGCAGAGCTCACGCTGACAGAAGGTGAAATAGTCGTCGTTCAAAGGCCTCGAGCAGACGGAAGGCTTCTCGTGACCCAGGAGATCAGTGGGAAAACGGGCCTTTTCCACAGCAGCGTTCTGGAAATGCTAGACAAAGTTCTTTGAGTGCCACAGTTTCTTCTGTTGTGTACTTGTTCTTCGACCAGTGCTGTGTTTAGAGTCACACCGTTTTAGCCTGTTGTGTAATAGACAGAAATAAAAAGCAATATCCTGTGTACTTCTAGGGGAGATCACATCATTTTTCATGCACACCCACCTGGCACAAAAACGTGTGTAGGCTTTTCCTTCATCATTAGTCAGTTATGACTAAAAAATGTGCCTTTTTGTAGGTTGAATCACTGTTTGCACTTTTGGATGGGATGAGAGGTGGACCAGTTGTTAATTCTAGGAAACCAGTAAGTCTCTATGGCTGCTGGATAAATAGAGGCCTAAAGATGACTTGTGCTACCTTCACCCGCTATAGGAAATTCCCTGCTTCCCACTTCTAAAGTTGTGAATACGAGCTTGTCGCATTCAAATTTTGACTTGACAGGGTGTCCATGTCCAATTTAAGATCATTTCCAATAGCACCTGAAGGCAGCATTACTCAAGATTGTCTTTTTCACGCACAAAATCCCTGTTGTCTCAATATAGTAAAGGTGTTTTGTTGTATAAGATGTCATAGAAACTATATCCTGAGTCATCAGGTTTCCTGTTCTCAGTCCGTGTATTTTGGGGAAATTATTAAACTAATAATAATAAACAAAAAATAAAGAATTTTCTCTTGATGTGTTGTTTGCCATTTATTGAATTGAATTGGGTATTATTGATTACATTTTTCTCTTTTGCTATTAATGGAACTAATACTATGCGGTTAAATAAATGAATGAAATGGCTATTGTATTGGGAAAGACATTATTGATATACATAAATATGTAAATAGCCGGCTGATATCAGCATCGCCGCCGCGCATGTCCAGTAACCGCAGCGGCATCACTGGGCAGGTTGGGATCGGTGCCGGAGCTGGAAAAACATCCACCCGAATGAGCTCATCGGATATCATTCCACAGAAAACGCGTTTATTAAAGTCTTAATAAAGAGCCACATATCCGCATCTTAAAATGCCGGTAAGATTGTAATTTCCTATCTTTATTTATCGCTGTGTAATATGTGTGTTGTTATGCCCCACCTTCCCATCATTCCTTTGCTTTGCAACCGGAATCTCATGCAAATATTCACGGACTGTTATATGACAGCGTTTCTACCAATCGTTTGCCGTTATCTTTCAGTTCTATTATGCATTTAATTCGTATGCGATGATTTTTTCCCCCTTTTTAATGACTAACGTTACAGTGGTTTTGTGCACAGCAAGCTAGCAGCCTGCTAGTTATTAGCATCATAGCAAGTTTAGGGTCTTTAACAGTGTTAAAGATCTCACAGTCAGATTCACGTTTTGGATTCATTTGAAACCGCTTAACTATTTATGTTCTGCGTGTTAAACATAATTTGCCTTTATGTTGTCTTAATTTAGCTGTTAGCTCGACACAGGCCGATCATATCCGCTGCTTAGCAACAGCGTTGACCCCACCTATCAAAGACATCAACAACCGTTGACCTTTACAATAAAGGTTACTATTACACGAAAACCTATAGTTCACGCCAAAATACCTTAATTGGTTGTTTCTTTAAATATACGGGTGCCTTTGGCTCTGTGGCTTTTAGAAAATAAGCTCCTGTAAAACTCTTAACAGTTTCAGTTATTTATTTGTCAACTAAGTTAGTGGACGTACACCCACCGGCCACTTCAATTTATCAGGTACACCTTGCTTGTACCGATTTGGAGCCCATTTTGCCTTGTTTGTGGCATAGATTAAACAAGATTCTGGAAATAGTCCTCAGAGATTTTGATCCATATTGACATGATGGTATCACACAGTTACTGGAGATTTGTCGGCTCCACACATCCATGATGCAAATCTCCCGTTTCACCACATCCCAAAGGTGCTCTACGTGGCCATATAATGAACTTGTCGTCACGTACAAGAAACCAGTTTGAGATGATTTGAGCTTTGTGACATGGTGCGTTATCCTGCTGGAAGTAGCCATCAGAAGATGGGTACTCTGTGCAACAATACTCAGGTTGGTTGTGGCATTTAAATAATGATCAATTGATACTAAGGGACCCAAAGTGTGCCAAGAAAATGCCCCCACATCATTACATCACCGTTACCAGCCTGAACCGTTGATACAAGGCAGGACGGATCCATGTTTTCATGTTGTTTAATGCCAAATTCTGACCCGACCATTTCAATGTCGCAGCAGAAATCGAGACCAGGCAGCAGTTTCCCAATCTTCTATTGTCCAGTTTTGGTGAGCCTGTGCGAATTGTTGGCTCAGATTCCTTTTCTAAGCTGACAGCAGTGTCAAAAAAAGGTAAATTAATTAGCTGTGCACTGTGCGCAGTACTTGGTAGCCTTGTTGTCTGCCTAAATGAATCACAAATAAACATAAAAACTAGTAGGCTATTTGCAGTATATTAAATAGGTTTTTGAGCTGATTATTTTGCACTGAAATGAGTCTGACACACGAGTCTGTTGGCTCTGACAGCGTTGCATCACGTGCACCTGCGCAATATCATAGCCTATGATTTCCGAAAATATAGTAGGCTACTATGTTGTCAACTAGTGATATCATCACAAGAACTTTTGAGGAATATGCAACATAATTTAGACAATTGTTTTTGCCATATGTATTATAATAACTGACAGACACCGCTCTGTGCAGCTCGAACATAGGATCAGCTCAGCTTCGCAGCTGAGACACGAATAGACTATTAACTTAAAGCTTTTACTCTTAAACACAAAAGGCAAATCCATTTTAATAAAAAAGGAATATTTATTAAACAAGCCAGATCAAGAGCAGAAACTAAATAAAGTGCATAACTGAAAAATAAAGCATAGGCTCAAAACTAATACAAACAATGGGCTGGGCACAGCGCACCGCGCATTAGGCCCCAAATAAAAGATAAAAGAATAAAGTGCCCAAATCCAATAAATAATACTAGAAATAAATTTGCAGTTTGCACAATAATAAAAGCGACGGGGCAACTCAGAAAAGACGGGGCAACCTAACGCAGACAAGTTAGCTTACCGTTTTAGGTGAAATTACATGTTTGTCGTCGAGCTGTGATATGCAAACTGTTGCTTTCAAAATTTGCATTCAACTTTTTTTCCCCATTTTCTATTTATAAAAAATGCTGCCACACTGCCGATGGCTTTGTTGACATGGTAGAACAGGACTGACTAGGAAAACGCTCTCACAATTAAATAAATAATAGGCCTATACAGCAAAGTAGCCTACTTCAATCTGTCTCTCTTCTCCAGTGGGTTGGGCTAATCCAAAATAAGTAAAAACAAGGGGGGTGTTCTTAAGACAGACTGTTACCTGTGAAACAGGGCTGCTCTCAAAACACCCCCATTAGCAATTAGTGCTCTCCACCTGATGAAATGAACGCGGCCAAAACTGATGAAATGAATGCGGCAAAAAATCGACCAGTCAAAATTTTGGTCGAGCCAGAACGTATCGACTAAAAATCGACTAATCGACTGGAAGATTACAGCCCTAGTACCTAATATATTGGCCTGTGAGAGTACATGCAGCACTGAAGACTGATATATTTGCAAATCATTAGCTAATGATTCTTTAAAACAGATGGCTGATGCATGGCTCCTTCGACCCATTGTGGTAATGAACTAAAGCAATAAAGGTGCGTACATGCCATGTTGTAATTACCGTAATTACGAGATTTCAACTTGTAAAAAGCTTTCACGTCCTCATAGAGCTTGTAAGATGTTGTACAAGTAAGAGCTCTCAGAAAATTACCATGACAGATTCATTTAGGCAATGATAGTGTTGCTTGGAAGAGGGGTTTTCAACCTTTTATAAATGCTGTTCTTTAGAACTTTCTATTCATCAAAGAATCTTAAAAAAAAAAAAGTTTTACACAACTGTTTTCAACACTGATAATCATAAATGTTTGTTGTAAATCATCAAATCCTCATATGAGAATGATTTGTGAAGGATCATGTGACACTGAAGACTGGAGTAATGATGATAAATGCAGCTTTGATCACAGGAATAAATGACACTTTACTATATATTCACATAGAGAACAGTCACAACAGAACTGTCACAATATTACAGCTTTTTTTGTATTTTTATAACAAATGCAGCCTTGGTGAGCAGAAGAGACTTAAAAACATAAAAAAATCTTACCGTTCTCAAACTTTTGACCGGTAGTGTGTTTGTATATTAATCCTGGTGGGATTGAGCTATGAGGAAGTGCAAGTGATTTCTGCATTTCCATTTGTACGTGTTTTTATTGCGTGATATAGGTCTTAAATTTAATTCATAAGCGTCTTGGAAAAGGTCTTAAAAAGTCTTAAATTTGAATTGGTGAAACCTGCAGATACCCTGGCCTGAGTGGACAAAACCATTGAGCAGCTTCAGGATGTCTACACACTTTGTGTCAAAAGTAGCACAGGTGATTTGGAGTATGTCAGAAATAGAATGATGCATCAGTTTACTGTCAGGGATTTTGTGTGTTGCGTCACGCCGTTCGCGTCCCGTGTAGACAAGGTATTAGTAAAGGTGCTCTAAGCGATGTCACACGTTTTTTAGGCCAAAACATTTTTTGTCATACAGCAAACATCTCCTCGCTATCCGTTAGCTGCCTGTCCCCTGAACACAGTAAAAAAAAGGCGACATTTCCACCCCCAAATCATTTTTGTCGGCTATTGGCTGGAGCACTGTTTGTTGTGCTTCGCGGTCCAGCCTGCACCAGTTTGTTTTTGTTGCAGTTTGTGGAGCTTAGGAGGACTACAGAGACCGCGTTTTTTTTACAGTATGTTCAGGGGACAGGCAGCTAGCGGATAGCGAGAAGATGTTTGCTCTATGTGATAAAAAAATGTTTTGGCCTAAAAAACGCGTGACATTGCTTAGAGCACCTTTAAACTGAAACATTAAAAATATAAACAGCTTGCCGAATTTAGTGTGACGGCTGAGCTTGTTTTTAATTCAGTTTAACCGTTTTATCATCTCTGGTATTCTTGATTTTTACAAGTCACCCGTCCATTTTGTTTTTAGCTGTTTTTGCTCAAATTCAGTTGCGCCAAATCTTCTGTAACCCTAGCCAATGGACCAGAACAATCCGTTTTATAAACATTAATTTACACTATTAGTTAATACTAGATATTAATATGGAATTAATCCACAATGACACATTTAATTAATAGCAATTCTTATATGACTCAATCTATTAATCAGATAGACACTTTATGAGTTGCTGATGTGGCAATCATTTATGAATGGTTTATTTCTTCATGAATTATACGTTAACTCAAGATTATCTGTGAATATAAGCAATTAGTCGACTAATTGCGTTTCCCTTTCAGTCGGTCACGTTCGACGTACGTCGGAACTGACCGACGAATTGGGATCTGATTTCAGAGACCAATCTACTTCGAGTGTTTTAAAACGAGCCAATGAAGATTGGCATGCGATTCACGTATTCCACGCACCGCCCCGCAGCGCGGGTATAAATAAGGAAGTGGAATGCCTGATCATTGCTTTCTACTTCGGAGCCGAACAGTGAATGTTTCCTGTTTCCTACGAAGAGTGTTCGAGTCTCGTGAGAGGACTGCTTCTGCCAGTGCGGGTGTGACGGCGCGTTCAGCGAGTGGTTGCTTCAACGGACATCAAAGTGTTGGTTCGCTGGGCGTTTCCGTTTTGAGTGCACACACAGGCTTGCACTATTGTACTGTGTGGTGCCGCGGTCATCTCCCTGAGTGCTTCAGCACATAACAGAGCAGTTTCCTTTCTAAAAGAGCAACACGGTTTGACCCTGCGTCTTTTTCAAGATGTCATTCAAACCGTGTGTTTCTGGATGCGGTTGTTTCCTGTCCTCATTTGACGGCCACGATCTCTCTCACATATAAACATGTGAGATTGCGTTTGTGGGTGAGAGAGCATGGTCACGTCGACGCGCTGTTCGTCTCAAGCCTTTCTCGTAAGGGCTTGAGTGTTCAGCGCGCCGTGTGCCGTCGGGCGCCGGCTGACAGCGGGGGTTGCCACGGCAACCCAGCGCGTCACTCGGCGCTAGAGATGCGCGGTCGCGACTATGAAACCTCAAACGGGGTTGAGTCCCTTTGCCTATTCCCCGATTTAGTTTCTTTTTCTTGCAAAGAGAAGAACTACTTTGGTTAATAAGCCTTGGTGACCTGAGGATTACAGTGGTGCTTCCCCACCGGGTACGTCTCCGTGGGCCCCCACTCCTCTATCGCATCACAAGCATGCTGAGACTGTGTTTGTGGGTGGTTCATGTTCTCTCATGAGAACATGATCACGTCGGTGCGGTGTTCGTCTTGCCTTTTCATAGGGCTTGAACGTTCAGCGCACGTTCACTGTCTCACATGCCTGCTGGCAGCCTACAGATGGGATTGCTGGTCCTTTTAAAAAACAAGGGGACCTAGTGTTTCATTTGAGGCTCTGGCAGAGGACAGATGTCAATTGCTGCATCGGAGAGAGGGCTGTTATGCGCTGGAAATGATGAGGCTGAGTTCCCACTATAATAGTGTGTGTGCTCTTGCTGAATCAGATTCAGAGTTGACAGCCATGCTTTCCCGGGTGGCTGAGGCGTAGTGCAACGCGTAAAATCGCCTTGCCTACCCCTGAGCCTTTTTCCCCGGATGGGCATTGGGAAAATTAGCAGTTGGAACTGTTTGATGTCAAAATATGGAACACCAAAAGGGCCAAAACCTGTATACATTTTTCCCTCTCTCACTACCCTCTGTCCTGCATGCACGAGGGTAGTCCCGACCCAGGGGTTATGCAGGAACTGCGTGCGGCGGTGGACCTCGCTCTCCGGGCGACGGAAGTCACTGCACGCTCCCTGGGTCAGGCGATGTCCACACTAGTGGTCCAGGAACCTGGGGCTAAATATGCATGAACCTGGCAGATATGCGTGAGTCCGACTAAGTTCGGTTCCTCATTGCCCCTGTCTGTCAGGCTGGCCCCCTCGGCGACGCTGTCGAGAACTCTGCCCAGCAGTTCTCGACGGCCCAGAAGCAGACAGAGGCGGAAAAAAAAAAAAAAAACCATCCGAATTCGAAAGGGCGCCTCTACCTGCTTGTCGCCGAGGGCATCCCCCTGCGTCCACCTCCACCCCTGCGAAATCCAGGCGGCAGGGTGCCGGACGTAAGGGAGGCGCCCAACCCGCTCAGGGCTTTGCTAGTCTACAAGCAAGCGTAAGGGCAAGCGGCCCTGAGACGGGCAGCCCAGGGAGAACAGGAGCTGCTCTGAGGGAGTGGGTGTCCGCACCCCTCCCCCACCCCCCGGAGGAGGACCGGGGGGCCCCGACTGGTGTCTTACTCTGCCGCTGGCTCTCCTGAGTCCAGCGGTACCCACATTCAGAGCAGTTTTCTCTCTCCCTGGGCCCCAAGAGGGCCAGGTTGGCAGTGTGCGACGCCTCCGGGCCTTCTCACTCCTTTCCTCCCCTCCCCTCGCCACGGGGCAGCAGTGTGGGCACCGAGAACGCCCCTGGGCCTTCTCACCCACACTCTATCCCACCCTGGAATTCTCAGACAACACTCCGGGCCGCCTCCGGGCCTCCCGAGTCGGGTCTGTCTATTCCGCCTCGCTGCCCCACCCCGGGTACGTCTGTGGTGCTGTTGGTCCCGCTTGTGCGGTCTCTGGGGGCTTGGCTACAGCTCCCCAGGCCGTCTCGCTGGCTCATCCGTACCATCAGACTCGGCTACGCGATTCAGTTCGCTCACCGGCCTCCCAAGTACAAGGGCATCCTCTTCGCCTCCGTGCGAAGCAGCGATACTCAGGTCTTGCGGTCAGGGATCGATGTCCTACTGGCGAAGGACGCGGTCGAGCCGGTTCCTCCAGCCGATATGAAGATGGGGCTCTACAGCCCCTACTTCATTGTACCCAAGAAAGGTGGTGGGTTACAGCCAATCTTGGACCTGCGTATCCTGAATTGGGCCCTGCACAAGCTCCCGTTCCGGACGCTAACGCAGAAACGCATTTTCAAATGCATCCGTCCCCAAGATAGGTTCGCAGCGATTGACCTGAAGGATGTGTACTTTCATGTCTCTTCCTTCCTCGACACAGACCGTTCCTACGATTTGTGTTCGAGGGGAAGGCATATCAGTACAAGTCCTTCCCTTCGGGCTGTCCCTGTCGCCTCGCGTCTTCACGGAAGTCGCAGAGGCAGCCATTGTTCCGTTCCATTGGGCCATTCATGTCCCAGGTGCGCTCAACCGGACAGCCGACGAGCTCTCACGGCAGCCTGCACCTTCGGGAGAGTGGCGACATCCCCAGGCGATCCAGCTGATATGGGACCTCTTCGGAGCCGCACAGGTAGACCTGTTTGCCTCTCCGGACTCGACCCATTGCCAGTGGTACTATTCCCTGACCTGGGGCACCCTCGGCACGGATGCACTGGCGCACAGCTGGCCGCGGGACCTGCGCTAATATGCGTTTCCCCCAGTGAGTCTTCTTGCACAGACCCTGTGCAAGGTCAGGGAGGACGAGGAGCAGGTCTTGTTAGTTGTGCCCTACTGGCCCAACCGGACCTGGTTCCCAGAACTAACTCTCCTCGCGACAGCCCCTCCTTGGCCGATTCCCCTGAGGAGGGACCTTCTTTCTCAGGGACGGGGCACTCTATGGCACCCGCGTCCAGACCTCTGGAAACTCCATGTCTTGTCCCTGGACGGGACGCGGAGGTTCTAGGTGGTCTACCACAGGCAGACCCTCTACGAGGCGCCTCTACGCTTGAAGTGGAACCTGTTCGTTGAATGGTGCTCTTCCCACCGGGAAGACCCCCGAAGGTGTTCGGTTAGTGTCGTGCTTTCTTCCTGCAAGATGGGCTGGAGCGAAGGCTGTCTCCCTCCACCCTCAAAGTGTACGTCGCAGCAATAGCGGCGTATCACGATGCAGTCGAAGGTAAGTCCTTGGGAAAGCACGACCTAATCGTCAGGTTCCTCAGAGGTGCGAGGAGGCTAAATCCTCCTCGTCCAAACTCGTTACCCTCTTGGGACTTGGCTCTAGTGCTCAGAGCACTTCAGAGCCCTCCCTTTGAGCCTTTGCAGTCTGTGGAGCTTAAAATCCTGTCAATGAAGACAGTGCTTCTGACGGCATTGGCCTCTATTAAGAGGGTAGGGGACCTGCATGCACTTTCGGTCAACGAATCGTGCCTAGAATTCGGGCCGGACAACTCCTCACGTTGTCCTGAGACCCCGGCCTGGATACGTGCCCAAGGTTCCTACCACTCCCTTCCGAGACCAGGTAGTGAACCTGCAAGCGCTGCCTTCGGAGGAGGCAGACCCAGCCCTGGCTTTATGTCCCGTCCGCGCTCTTCGCGCTTATGTTGACCGGACTCAAAGCTTTCGGACCTCAGAGCAACTCTTCGTCTGTTACGGAGGCCAGCAGAAGGGAAAGGCTGTCTCCAAGCAGAGGTTGGCCCACTGGATAGTGGATGCCATCGTCTTGGGTTACCAGTCCCAAGACGTACCTTGCCCGGTCGGGGTGCGAGCACACTCAACAAGGAGTGTTGCTTCATCCTGGGCGCTGGCTCAAGGTGCCTCGCTGACAGATATTTGTAGAGCTGCGGGCTGGGCGACACCTAACACGTTCGCTAGATTCTATAGCCTCCGTGTAGAGCCGGTATCTTCCCGCATCCTCGCCTTCAGGGGCCAGTAGCGCTAAGTTCCCGTTCTAAGTGTCGGCTTGCAACGCCACTCCCGCCCTCTGGGCCGGATACGTGCGTCCATTTTCTCCAGTTGTGTTCCCCGGAAACGACTAACCCTGTCGAGCTCCTCCGTCACCCCCTGCAGTGCCAGACGTTGCGGCCGTCTGACGCCAGGCCTGCACCCGTATGCTTGTGTAACGTGTGTGTAAGCTGGGTTCCATATGTAGGGGTCCCCTAACGGCTACCCCATATGTGTATTCTTCCACGGTACCTGCTACCCTACTTGGCTAGCCCCGTGTCTTTCCCTTGACAGAGCCCGCTCTGTCGTCTCAGGGCGTGTTCTTTCCCCCCTGGAACCAGGCTGGAACCACCCCAGAGACTGCCATATGTTGCACTACCATGCTAGGTTAGTCCTTATGTGTATTCCGCCACCAAGCCTTTCCTGAAGGACGTGACTCCGCAGTGTACCGTCTCCCGAGACGGGCACGCTTCCCAGCGTTCCATTAGTCACTCTGGGTGGGTCTTGCAGAAGCAGCAGTGACTGACCTCCCTGCTTGGAGCCCTGACTTCCGTACCATTTAAGACGGTCCAGTCCGCTCAAGCAGGACGCTGGAAGGGCCAGTGCCCTGACGTTTTGGTAGAGATCCCAATTCGTCGGTCAGTTCCGACGTACGTCGAACGTGACCGACTGAAAGGGAACGTCTCGGTTACGTATGTAACCCTCGTTCCCTGAAGGAGGGAACGGAGACGTACGTCCCGTCGCCAGGTGCTGTGCTTCCGCTGGGAGGCCGAGTCACGAGTTCGGCTCCTCAGCAGAAAAAGCAATGATCAGGCATTCCACTTCCTTATTTATACCCGTGCTGCGGGGCGGTGAGTGGAATGCGTGAATCGCATGCCAATCTTCATTGGCTCGTTTTAAAACACTCGAAGTAGATTGGTCTCTGAAATCAGATCCCAATTCGTCGGTCAGTTCCGACGTACGTCTCCATTCCCTCCTTCAGGGAACGAGGGTTACATACGTAACTGAGACGATTTATATTAATAAGCCATAAATCATAATAATAAGCCTTTAATTGCCTATATTTAATGCATAGCCTATCAGCACTCAAATGCACACATAAAGCATGCCACAGCACACCGACAAAAGTAATTATTATTAATGTGTCGTGAAAAAGCAGGAGGAGACATGTTTTCTGGGTTTCAAGCTTGTTTTTCAAGCTTTCCATTAGAGATGCTCCGATCAGCATTTTTGGGGCCGATCACCGATTACCGATCACCAAGATCATGATCTGCCGATTGCCGATCACTGCCGATCACAGAATGGCAGGGGAATGGGAATCTTTTATCTATAATCTTGCAGAGTTTGCACCATTTGTAGAAATGAAACTAACTCTAAATTAACTGTATTGAGAAAAAAACCTGTAGAAATAGGCTAGAGTCAAGATTTTGAAGAACCACCAAGTGTTTATTTTAGAAAATGAGATAACTTAAGGCTACTGTAGGCCATCTTTCCCAAATAAATGTATATAATAAATGTATATAATTATCTCACCTAAATATTTGATCATGCAGTGCATTTTTGTTTTTAAAGACAAATTTTCAGGTAGGTCTAACATTAGTATTGAGATAAGAAATACTAAAGACATTTAATAAGAAATCAAATGTAAATTTATATTGGTCTTCCCTGAATAAATTAAATTAGATTAATCCTTACACTTAAGGTTGCAAAAGTTAGTCATTCAAGAGCAGTGAGTGTCATAAAGGTTCATCAAACAACACAAGACAGAGAAACTCAGAGACAGCAGCAGTTTATTCGACAGCTGTCACTTTAAGAGTGAACACGGTTACAGTTACATGCAGTTGCACAAACGTTCACTCGCGAGTCACGACGGGGTTTACGTGCATAATCGTCAAGACGGTAATTTAGTACATACATTTGTGTGTATCTTACCATTTCACCGCAATTTGTTCTTGCAAGCTTTTTGTGAGATGGCCTGTGTGTGTGTGTGTGTGTGTGTGTGTGGGTGGGTGCGCGCTCACGGTCTGGAGAGCGCGCGAGTGCTGAGTGGTTTGAACACTGGCAAGACTTAAAAATAAATGCAAATGATAAACTTTAGTGACGATGCGACACTGCCTCGATTGTGCAAGTGGCAAATCCTGTCAACTGTGCAGCTTGATTTTAGTGCAGATGCGATGATATGAAGCCATTTGAGCAGTTTGAAAGGGAGAGAGAGCGCGCGCACGCGGTGATTCACTCGCGCTGTTTGTGAACTTACGCAGTCATTTGAAAACTTTCTGTGAGACGTAAGTTATTTAATAGAAATATGAATTGTACCTCACCTTCAGCATTATAATTATTTTACCCGCGCTGGAAAGAGAATGAGACGGTGTCGCTGCATATCATGCCCTAGCTCTCACGGCAGGTGCGGGTTTATGTGTCGTCAGCATGAGATCGGTTCATGAGATCGGCCTTTTTAGAGACCGCCGATCAATCATCCCAAAGCGATTATCGGCCGATCGAGATCGGATGCCGATCAATCGGAGCACCCCTACTTTCCATAGATATATTTTTCATGTCTGTGAGGCAAGTATACGCTGAGTTTCGGTCCATTTTTGCGACATGCTCAAGTTCACTCTGACCGAGACCAGAAAGTGCATCCTGATTGTTTTCGTTATTTTACAAAAGCACAACATTTTGTTGTTATTGTGAGTTTACAGAAATAAAGGTTTACATTTTGCATTACTCTTTTCTGTATGACCAAAAGCGTGCTCTCAGTCTCTGCACAAACACTTGGATATGAGCCTAATAATCGTGCAAATTTATCTAGGTTAACGTTAGAGTGACCAGACTTGTGAAGTTGCTACTACTAACATGTTTCAAGTGATAAACCATATTTGAGGTCGATGAATGATAGGCAAATCTTTGGATTTCCTGTGTGATTTCGCCACTTCCTGTGGAGGTTTCTTTTTTTAACTAACTAACTATTCCAAATTTGGTTAACCAATCCTCTTCTAGTCGACTATTTGGGGGCTGCCCTACATTTTATAAAGTGTAACCAACATTTTTATTAAATCCAACATAAAGACAATAATACTTTGACATTTATCAAAGGTTACTTAGAATTTACAATACAGGGAGTGCAGAATTATTAGGCAAGTTGTATTTTTGAGGATTAATTTTACAACATTAATAATTAAACAACAACCATGTTGTCAATGAACACAAAAAACTCATTAATATCAAAGCTGAATATTTTTGGAAGTGGTTTTTAGTTTTAGCTATTTTAGGGGGATATCTGTGTGTGCAGGTGACTATTACTGTGCATAATTATTAGGCGACTTAACAAAAAACAAATTTATACCCATTTCAATTATTTATTTTTACCAGTGAAACCAATATAACATCTCAACATTCACAAATATACATTTCTGACATTCAAAAACCAAACAAAAACAAATCAGTGACCAATATAGCCACCTTTCTTTGCAAGGACACTCAAAAGCCTGCCATCCATGGATTCTGTCAGTGTTTTGATCTGTTCACCATCAACATTGCGTGCAGCAGCAACCACAGCCTCCCAGACACTGTTCAGAGAGGTGTACTGTTTTCCCTCCTTGTAAATCGCACATTTGATGATGGACCACAGGTTCTCAATGGGGTTCAGATCAGGTGAACAAGGAGGCCATATCATTAGATTTTCTTCTTTTATACCCTTTCTTGCCAGCCACGCTGTGGAGTACTTGGACGCGTGTGATGGAGCATTGTCCTGCATGAAAATCATGTTTTTCTTGAAGGATGCAGACTTCTTCCTGTACCACTGCTTGAAGAAGGTGTCTTCCAGAAACTGGCAGTAGGACTGGGAGTTGAGCTTGACTCCATCCTCAACCCGAAAAGGCCCCACAAGCTCATCTTTGATGATACCAGCCCAAACCAGTACTCCACCTCCACCTTGCTGGCGTCTGAGTCGGACTGGAGCTCTCTGCCCTTTACCAATCCAGCCACGGGCCCATCCATCTGGCCCATCAAGACTCACTCTCATTTCATCAGTCCATAAAACCATAGAAAAATCAGTCTTGAGATATTTCTTGGCCCAGTCTTGACGTTTCAGCTTGTGTGTCTTGTTCAGTGGTGGTCGACTTTCTGCCTTTCTTACCTTGGCCATGTCTCTGAGTATTGCACCCCGTGTGCTTTTGGGCACTCCAGTGATGTTGCAGCTCTGAAATATGGCCAAACTGGTGGCAAGTGGCATCTTGGCAGCTGCACGCTTGACTTTTCTCAGTTCACGGGCAGTTATTTTGCGCCTTGGTTTTTCCACACGCTTCTTGCGACCCTGTTGACTATTTTGAATGAAACGCTTGACTGTTCGATGATCACGCTTCAGAAGCTTCGCTATTTTAAGACTGCTGCATCCCTCTGCAATATATCTCACTATTTTTGACTTTTCTGAGCCTGTCAAGTCCTTCTTTTGACCCATTTTGCCAAAGGAAAGGAAGTTGCCTAATAATTATGCACACCTGATATAGGGTGTTGATGTCATTAGACCACACCCCTTCTCATTTAAGAGATGCACATCACCTAATATGCTTAATTGGTAGTAGGCTTTCCAGCCTATACAGCTTGGAGTAAGACAACATGCATAACGAGGATGATGTGGTCAAAATACTCATTTGCCTAATAATTCTGCACTCCCTGTAGTGTGGTGTAGGGATGACGTGCCACTGGTTCTCTTGAGATTTTCCTATGGGGTTTTATAATAAAATGTATTACTTATATTGCGAGTAAAATATTTGTGATAGTTGAACGGTTTGCTCTACAACGTAAATTATAGTTGTTTTAAACTAGATAAGAATGTTTGGGGAGTTTGCGTGTGCAGTTTACATTGTAGAACAAATTTACATTTACCACAGACCTTATTGTACTCATGAATTGAAAAACCCCATTATAAAACCAGTGGCAAATTAGGCTTCTGCATTTTAACATTATCCCTGCAGCACTCAGTAAACTTACCCAAAAAAGTTATTTGGAAACTTTATTAAGGACAAAATTGTTAGAAATAATGCCACAACGAAGTGGCAGTCATATGCTGCGTTTACACCATGTTGTAATTGCCTTAAGGGTGCTGTATGTAAGTTTTTCACTTTACTAAAGCATAAAATACCATAACATGCTTGCATATATTTAAGAAATATTCTCAGAAAAACTAAGCTACAGCCAGTTATCAGACTTTGAAATGTCAATCAATCAATCAAATCAAATCACTTTATTGTCACTCTACCATATGCACAAGTGCAACAGTAGGTGAAATTCTTAGGTGCAGTCCGAGCAAACATAGTAGTCATGACATGTACAACATTTAAGCAACAACAGATTACACATCTGATGCGCACACAATTACTCACAGCACAGTATACACTACAATAAACAATAAATAATTTACACAATGTGAGTGTAGTTCTCACAGCTTTAAACAATATACACATACTTACAATATACATATACTTTAAACAGTATACACTAAACATACATTAAACAATAACAGTATACATTACGCTATAGTAATAATATACAATGTACAGTATACAATATGTTCACAAATTGAAATCCAAAGTGCAATAGATGCTGTATGATAAATAAATGTGTATATAATGTGTGTGTATCTACAGTGGGTTGTGCTGAGTGATATTCTGTCCAGTGTGTGTTATGATCCTGATGGATCAGGAGTTAAGTAGTCTGATTGCTCGTGGGAAGAAGCTGTTCTGGAGTCGGCTGGTGCGTGTTCTGATACTGCGGTACCGTCTGCCTGATGGCAGCAGTGAGAGCAGCCCATGGCTCGGGTGGCTAGAGTCTCTGATGATCCTCTGAGCTCTTTTCACACACCGCCTGGCGTAAATGTCCTGGAGGGAGGGAAGCTCACCTCCGATGATGCAGCTGGCCGTGCGCACTACCCTTTGCAGGGCCTTGCGGTTGCGGGCGGTACTGTTGCCGTACCAGGTGGTGATGCAGCCAGTCAGCAGGCTCTCGATGGTGCTGCTGTAGAAGCGTGTGGCGGTTCATTCCAAACCTCCTCAGCCGTCGCAGGAAGAAAAGGCGCTGATGAGCCTTCTTCACAATGGCCTCGGTGTGGACGGACCATGAGAGTTCCTCTGTGATGTGGACACCGCGGAACTTGAAGCTGCTGACTCTCTCCACCGGTGCTCCATTGATGGTGATGGGGCAGTGTTCTCTCTCATTCATCCTGAAGTCGACCACCATCTCCTTGGTCTTGCTGACGTTGAGGGAGAGGTTGTGCTCCTGACACCACCGTGTCAGAGTGTGCATCTCCTCTCTGTAGGCCGTTTCATCATTGTCAGTGATGAGACCTACCACTGTCGTATCGTCAGCAAACTTGATGATGGTATTGGAGCTGTGAGTTGCCACACAGTCATGTGTGTACAAGGAGTACAGGAGTGGGCTGAGAACACAGCCCTGAGGGGCTCCAGTGTTGAGAGTCAGTGATGAGATGTTACTGCCCATTCTGACCACCTGGCGTCTGTTTGACAGGAAGTCCAGGATCCAGCTGCATAACAAGCTGTTTAAGCCTAGAGCCCGGAGTTTCATGTCAAGTATGGAGGGCACAATGGTGTTGAATGCTGAGCTGTAGTCTACAAACAGCATTCTCACATACGTGTTCCTCTTTTCCAGGTGGGAGAGAGCAGTGTGAATTGTTGATGAAATGGCATCATCAGTGGAGCGGTTTGTGCGGTATGCAAACTGCAGTGGGTCCAGTGAGGGGGGGAGAACAGAGCAGATGTGGTTTCTGACTAGTCTCTCAAAGCATTTGCTGATGATGGGGGTCAGAGCAACAGGACGCCAGTCGTTTAAGCAGGTGGTTTTTGACTGCTTAGGTACAGGAACAATGGTGGACGTTTTAAAGCATGTGGGGACCACAGACAGGGAGAGGGACAGGTTAAAGATGTCCGTGAAAACTCCAGCCAGTTGGTTTGCGCACGCTCTGATCACGCGGCCCGGAATGCCGTCTGGACCCGCTGCTTTACGGACGTTCACCCACCGGAAGGATCGGGTTACATCCGCTAAAGATACGGAGAGTGAACTAACCTCTGCATCTTCAGCCACGAGCTCTCTCTCTCTGCGAGGGCGGTGTTAGTTCCCTCAAAGCGAGCATAGAAGGTGTTGAGCTCGTCCGGGAGAGAGGCAGCGGCGTTCACGGTGGAGTTTGTGTTCCCTTTATAGTCCGTGATGGTGTTAATTCCCCGCCACATGCTTCTAGAGTCGGTGGTGTTGAACTGTCCTTCAATCTTGTCCCTGTACTGCCGTTTTGCTGCTCTGATGGTTTTCCGGAGGGCATAACTTGCTTGTTTTTGCTCCTCCGCATTACCGGAGTTAAAAGTGAAGGTCCGCGCATTGAGTGCCGAGCGAACATCCCCATTTAGCCACGGCTTCTGGTTTGGGTACAGCCGAATTGTTTTGGTCGGAACAACGTCTTCTACGCACTTCCTGATGAAACACGTTACGCTATAGAATGGAAGCGTGATCTGATTTGCCGAATGGTGGGCGTGGGAGGGACTTGTAACCATCCTTCAAGGGGAAGTAGCAGTGATCTAAAACACGGTTCCCTCGTGTGTTGAAGTTAACATGTTGGTGGTATTTAGGTGCAATGCGTTTGAAGTTGGCTTTGTTAAAGTCCTCGGTCACAATAAACGCAGCCTCAGGATGCGCGGTTTCCTACTCACTCACTGTCCTATACAGTTCCTTTAGTGCCCGGTCTGTGTCGGCTTGTGGGGGAATATACACAGCTGTGATGATGACCGCTGTGAATTCCCTCGGTAGCCAGAATGGTCGGCACAGAACCATGAGAAGTTCCAGATCAGGAGAACAGAAAGACTTGATAGAATGTACGTTCCTCTGATCACACCAGGATCTGTTGATCATAAAACATACACCCCCGCCTTTGCTTTTCCCTGAGAGATCTTTTTCTCTGTCCATTCGGTGCATGGAGAACCCAGCGGTTTCGATGGCCGAATCTGGAATCTCAGCAGACATCCAAGTTATTGTAAGGCAGATAATGCAGCAGTCCCTCGTCTCTCGTTGGAAAGAGATCCGTGCTCTCAGCTCGCAGAGTTTATTGTCCAGAGACTGAACATTAGCCAGTAAAATACTGGGAAGCGGGGGTCGATTTGCGCGGCGTCTTACTCTGATGAGCACGCCGGCTCTCTTCCCCCTTCTCCGGCTGCGTTTGCGCGGTCGGGCCACCCATACAAAAGGTTCCGCTGCCGTGTTTGTAAGCAGCGTGTCGTCGTTGATGAATTTAAAGTCCGGTTTTCGGTGTGCGATTGCCGAACCAATGTCCAAAAGTGTCTGTCTGTCGTACGTAGTAAGGCAGACAACATCCAAGACAAAAAACACAAAAACTGTAAACAGAACAAACAAAAAACTACAATGATTCAGCGGAGCTTGCGACGTAGCGGCCATCCTCGGCGCCATCTTGATCTCGAAAAAGTGCATTCTCCAAATGTGCATTCTGTGTCGGAATATCTGTTTTTGTTTTGGTCTGTGCGATAACGCGCGTTGCCAGTTTTACCCAATAGTATTATAGCAGGATGGATTCTGATTGGCTGTCAATGTTTTTATCGTTCATCAGCTGCAAAAAATTATTCTGAAAGTGTTTCTAATGATATCATTTCTCTGTGCTGTTATCGTTATAGCTGTGGTGTGAACTCTGCTATTCTTTAATATTAAGAACGATTTTTAGAATTATATCTTTAATGTTATCTGCTATTCTTTAATATTAAGAACGATTTTTAGAATTATATCTTTAATGTTATCTTTATAGTCAATGTCCTCGGTGTGAACTGGCCTTATCGCTTTTTACAAGTCAGAATCCCGTAATTACTGTAATTCCAACAAGGCGTGAATACAGAATTGTCTGTTTATTTTACTCCTAGTTTTGATTTTATAAAATTGATTCCAATCACAAAAAAATTGTGTCCTCGCACCTTTTGGAATTACTCTGTTTATTTTGAGCAATATTTTATTTAATTTGATAATGATTTCAGCTACACATTGGAATGTACTGTCATACTTTCATCTCTGTTAACACATTTGACCATATTTACCATAATTAATACAGTCTAGTTCTGCAGATTTTTCTCCACAATTAGTGGCAACAAACACTGGCTTATATAAATAACTACATACACTACCATTCAAAAGTTTGGGGTCATAAGATTTTGAATGTTTTTGAAATTAGCCTTATTTAAAATGTTATGTTCACCAAGGCTGCATTTATTTGATCAACAATAACGTAAAACCAAACTACTCCAGTATTCAGGCATGATCCTTCAGAAATCATTCTAATATGCTGATTGGCTGCTCAAGAAACATTTTGGGCCCTATCCTACAACTGGCACAATGCGGCGCCAGGAGTGGTGCAAGTGTTTTTTGCTAATTTTATTGTAACACAGTTATCATTTTCACGTCCTGCCTATATTTAAAAAACAAATTTGTGTCCTCGCACCTTTTGGAATTACTCTGTTTATTTTGATTAATTTCCAAATTTTTATGTCCGAGTTCCATTGTGCTGACAAACACATTAGTCATGCCTAGGCATGTGCCGGTATCAAATTTTCATATTGCGGTTAATTGCTGAAGCTTTTATCACGGTATACGGTATTATCACGATATTGAAATAAGTTGCAAAAAAAGTGTTGTCAAACTATAACAGGTTTAATAACTTTCTTTTAACAAAAGAATCAAACATTTAAATACAATAAAGCAATACACAAAAATGTATAAAGTAAACATATTTAAAACCGATTAAGTGGAAAAGAATTATAAAGAACAATAGGTAATACTTTACAATAATGTCTCACCAGTTAATGCATTAACATTAACAAAGAATGAATAGCTACATTTTTACAGAAATTATTCTTCTTTGATAATGTTAGTTTAAAAAAACAACTGTTAGTGTAAGCTCAGGTCCATTAAATAATAGTTACAACTTTTGATTTTATTAAAGGTCCCGTTCTTCGTGTTTTTTTGAAGCTTTGATTGTGTTTACAGTGTGCAATATAACGTGTTCATGTTTTCGCGTGTAAAAAAACACAGTATTTTTCACACAATTTACTTACCGCTGTTTTCACTGTCCTAAAAACGGGCTGATGAGTTCCTTGTTCTATGAAGTCCCTCCTTCAGAAATGCGTAACGAGTTCTGATTGTGCCAGCGGTTCCCGTGTTGTGATTTGACAGCAGCTTCGCGCACATGGCACGGTTCCTGTGTTGTAATTTGACTGCAGCTTAGCGCACATGGCCAGGTTCCTGTGTTGTGATTTGACAGCAGCTTAGCGCACATGGCACGGTTCCCGTGTTGTGATTTGACTGCAGCTTAGCACACATGGCCAGGTTCCTGTGTTGTGATTCGACAGTAGCTTAGCGCACGTAACTTGCATGGAAAGGTCACGCCTCTTAACGGGAGATATATGCGCTTAATGATCTCTACAGCGTCCCTGGGAAAACCAAACAAAGGTGATTTGACTCCGGGATGAAAATAACAGCGTCTCGACGACATGGCGACAAACACAATCAAACACACCACTTCCTTTTCTCCACACGACCGTCCTCTTCTCCACGTGGGACAGCAACAAGACCACGCCCCCTTTTTCGCGTATTCTTGTGGGCGGAGGTTAGTCTGTTCTACTGTTCTACTGACTGACGTAATTAATGAAGGAAGTACCAGGATGTAGTCCAAACCGGCCGTTCGCTGTAGGCTTTGAAAGGGAACTTCTGTTAAATAAAATATCTCGCTTGGCATTGAACTTTGAGCTTTATAAATTTACAGGTATTATTTATGCTCTTACAGCAACATTACACACTAACTAAAGTTTGAACAATGGGATCACGAAGAACGGGACCTTTAATGTGTTATTAAATGCTGAAATGTACATTTAACTAAGATTAATACATGCTTTAGAAGTATTTTCATTGTCAGTTTGTTACTGAATGAACTAATGTTAAATAATAGAGCCTTTATTGTAAAGTGTGTGACTGAACAACAGTCAGAACATATTCAAACAATATCTAGGGCATGTAATTTAGTCCAGATTATAATATAAAATGTTTTAGTTTGAAAATGAATAGCCTTAAGTCTTTTCACCATATCATTTTGTTTACAAGGGTTACCGCGGAAAAGGCTGTTTCTGCTGCTCCGTCAGCGCCCTCTGCTGTCAAAGAGGGAATGTGTACTTCAGCGTGTCTCCTTCACTAGTTCCGCCATGTGCTCGGCTCATGCACGGTCTGTTTACATCAGTGCGCGTTCCTCTTTGACGTGTTGTTCATTTTAAACGGTTGATGGGTAAAGTATTCTTAAAATGCATTCTAAAAATCGGAATAATTCGTAATAAATAATTATTCACGGTATTTTGAAGTGTCCACGATAACAATATTGTGCATGTTCATTATTGTGGTATATCGTATAACCGTTTACCGGCACATGTCTAGTCATGCCATAATGTTTTTAAACTGCTTTGTATTTGTACAGAGTAATAAGCTGGATAAACCAGAGAAGATGGAGGTGAGCGATAATGTGAAGGTGGTGGTGAGATGTCGACCCCTCAACGAGAAGGAGAAGATGATGGCACACAAGCAGGCCGTCACTGTGGACGAGATCCGAGGAACCATTACTGTGAACAAACTTGATATATCTAGTGAGCCCCCAAAGACGTTCACCTTCGACACAGTGTTTGGCCCAGATAGCAAACAGCTGGATGTGTATAATTTAACAGCTCGGCCCATCATTGACTCGGTATTAGAAGGTTACAATGGTAAGTAAAAGACTATATAAATATTTATCGCATATATTGTCACATTTTTATCTATTTGGCTATTTTTGCGGACATCATGATGATGATTAATTTGTTTTGTCAGGAACCATATTTGCATACGGTCAAACAGGCACAGGGAAAACGTTCACCATGGAGGGTGTCAGGGCAGTGCCTGAACTCCGAGGCATCATTCCGAATTCATTTGCTCATGTATTTGGCCACATTGCAAAAGCAGAAGGAGACACCAGGTGAGAACGGGGATTCTCATGATTTGTCATGTTGATTATGATCTATCTTCTCAACGTTATCAGAGATTTGATGACGTGTGTTATCTGACCACAGGTTTCTGGTAAGAGTTTCCTATTTGGAAATCTACAATGAGGAGGTGAGAGATCTGTTAGGAAAGGACCAGATGCAGAGGCTGGAGGTGAGACATTTCAGCATAATCTGAAAGTTGAGAGGTTGAGATGACAGTGTTTTGTCAGTCCTGATTCTGGAGGTCCCCCAGCACTGCACTTAATAGGTGTGTCATTAATCTGACACTCCAAATATAGGTCATGAAGCACTCGACTAATGCTTACATCCGCATGAAATCTGCCCCCACAGAATTCTACAGAAAACGGCACAAATTTCCACTGAATTTAAACACATCAAACAGAAGAATTACTTTAATAGTTATGATTACACACTCTGTGCTGGTTTGTTTGTTAAATCATTTTTGATATTTGATTTAATTTGATAATGATTTCAGCTACACATTGGAATGTACTGTCATACCTTCTCTGTTAACACATTTGACCATATTTACCATAATTAATACAGTCTAGTTCTGCAGACTTTTCTCCAAATTAGTGGCAACAAACACTGGCTTATACAAATAACTACATACACTACCATTCAAAAGTCTGGGGTCATAAGATTTTGAATGTTTTTGAAATTAGCCTTATTTAAAATGTTATGTTCACCAAGGCTGCATTTATTTGATCAACAATAACGTAAAACCAAACTACTCCAGTCTTCACGCATGATCCTTCAGAAATCATTCTAATATGCTGATTGGCTGCTCAAGAAACATTTTGGGCCCTATCCTACAACTGGCACAATGCGGCGCCAGGAGTGGTGCAAGTGTTTTTTGCTAGTTTCATTGGAACACAGTTATCATTTTCATGTCCTGCACCACATTGTTTAAATAGCAAATGCATTTGCGCCCAATTGTGCGCCCATGGGCGTACTGGTCTGAAACAAGGTGTGTTCAGGTGCATTGTTGGCACGTTGCTATTTTGAGGCAACTGAAAACGACTGTGCCATTGACCAACAAAAATCTGGTCTAAAGTCAATAGCGCAGTATTTTTTGTTATTTAAAGGGCCTGTTATTAATAACCACCTATAAGTGGGTGCACAACATGCGTACACTCTGCTTATTACACACACAGGGATGCAGCAGCACACAAACATTTTTAAATATTAAAAATAATTAATAATTAATAAAAAATGACTACATGTCATAATGGATAGTCATTGTATGTATCAGAATTAACTATTTGCAGTAATGACGAATGAAACTGGCTACATTGTTAACCAATCGTGGCAATACACACATGTATTTAAACTGACTTGTCAGGTAGAGGGTGTCAATATTGCCACATGTAAATAGCGGATCCGCCATGGTGCAAGCGCAACTGGCTTTTAAAGGGAATGGGAGATGAGACTCTGATTGGTTTATTGCATGTTATGCTCAAAACACACTTAATCATTAAGAGAATAGGTACAACCCTTTTAGACCACGCGCCGGGCACACTGACCATTTTTTCCATCGTTACACTAGCAAAAGTGGATTCGTACACACCCTAAGTGCACTTGCGCCGTGCGCTTTAGACCATGCGCTTAGAGCAGGGGTCTCAAAAATGCAGGGTTAACGTTCTCTTTTGGCTCGTGCACACTGCACAGTCTTCACACACAGACGAGTGCGTCAATCTATCACTTAATGCTGTTGCTGAGAGAGACTATTCTTTCCGGTGAAATCACAAAACAAAAGTGTCCATGGTCTTATTATACAATCATTGATGAACATCTTTGATTTTAATGAAGAAAAACTATATGAGAGCGGATTAGAACCCGGAACCTTTGACACTGTTGACAAAAATTCTACCACCAGACCACTAGGGAATCTGTAAGTAGATTGCGGATCTATGTATTTATTCACTCACTCATGCAAAGAATATCGGGACTAATAATATATTTGTCGCAAAAAGATTATTTCCCAACTAGAACTACACCTAGAATTTCGCTCACTGTTCTGTTTGACCTGTTTACGGCCTTGCTGTGAATTAGTAGCCTGACGTCGTCATACTCAATTCTAGTCAGAATTTGAGTCTGATACTGCTCCGTTGGGCTGTGATTATGGGGCGTGTTTAAACCGAACCAGGAAAGACCTCAATTGGATAGACCTACAACCAATCAGAGCAACGGAGCGACGCATAACGTTAGTTGTCAAATGTCAACAGAACTCAACTGCACTGTGTTGCCAAGTCCGTGGGTTGAAGCGACCCCAATTATGTGATATACAGACCCAGGAATGCGAAATTTAGCAGGCAGTCCAGACAAAATAACACATATTTTACCCCCCAAATGCCATTTTTCCCGGGCATAATTACTTCTCTATGGATCAAGTCCAGACCGAACTGCCCGTGCAAAAAATTTTGTGGGCGGGGCTAAATTCGTCTGGCATCCAGGCTAGTAAATTAGTCTATTATTTAAAATAAAATTAAAATCATTCATTATTTTATATTACATGATTTAATTTTTATAGGCTATATTTAGTTCAAATTCAGAGGAACAGTTCATGTTCAGAAGAAACATTCATGTTGAAGAACTGTTAATAATAAAGATTGAGAAGATTGGATCAGTTGTGCTACTTTTTTTTGGAATACTTGAAACACTTTTTATGTGTAATACTTGATGAGGCCCAGCCTGACCCAGAGTCTACCTCCAGCAGCCCACAGGTAAAATGAGTTTGAGTTTGAAAATGAGTTTCTTATTATCAATGTTGAGAATTCTTTTTGTGTAAACTATTACATTTTTTCATGATTTTTGGATTTAATTGAAAGTTCGAATTATACATCATTTATTTAAAAAAATTTTATGTGGGGTAAGTGCTTTCTGGTAACCGATGTTGATATTTCAAATCACCAAAACAAACACGCCCCTATTTTGATAGCTCTGCCCCACACATGCATACGTAACCCAGGCAACGACTATGGCGGAATCTGCTGTGCCAGCCGGCCGAGGGTATGATGCCATCAATTAGTGAAAGCAATGTGTGTTACTATGGTAATCCAAGTCGAATGTTCAGTGAGAAAGTCATCCCTTACATCCCAAAAACACAAACACAGTTCTCATGAACAACTCGATAGCACAAGCACGACAGACCAACTAACAAACATATAACAATTATGACAGGATTAGAGGGTTATATCGATCACAAAAAGAGGAACCAAAGGAAACGCATATATATTAGGAGTTTATTGTCTTACTTTTCGGACACACTGCGAGCTGACGTTTGAAACAGACAGTGGTTTAACGTTATAGGATGTGGAAATGAATGGGTCTTTATCATCGCTGAAGTGAACAACGATACGATTGCAAATGGACAAACAAGCGAACATGACACACAAGCATATTCAAGCAAAAGCCAGCATATTAGTTCTGTGAAACAAAACAAAACCAATGTTACTCGCCTATTGAGAAGAAATAAAGCAACCTTGGCGTCCGATTGCAGGCCTTAGCGCTCCTTGAGTTCTCTCCAGCGCTGGAAAGCTGATACTTCTTGCCTGATCGTAAGCCTTCTTTTGTTCCTTAGACATTTTCCACATGTTTTTTATCTGCCATCTCTCTTTCTGTCATCGCTCGACTAATGTCCGTCCTGTGTCATATATTTTGAATAATGACGTGCACTGAGCGCTCTCTTCTCCCCATCATTAGTTGACACGCCCCTTACTGCTGATTGGCTACAAGTTTGTTTTGGTCCACGGCCTGAGACACTTTACTACAGCAGTTTTGAAATAACACATACCCCACTTTAATCTTTTATAACATTCTAAATGTCTTTACTGTGACTTTTGATCAATTTAATGCATTCTTGATGATTGAATATATTAATTTCTTTAAAAAAAATAAATTAAAAAAAGACCCCAAACTTTTGAATGGTAGTGTAACCTTGAATATTAGACTCATTGTTTTTGAGGAAGTCTGACTTCTAACTACAACTGTCATTAAAATTAGGCAATTTGTGGTGCAATTTAAATTCAGAATTGTGAAGGCCAGAATAATAATGCTAAACTCAAAATACAGGTCAAGGAGAGGCCTGATGTAGGAGTTTATATCAAGGATCTTTCTGGATATGTGGTAAACAATGCTGACGATATGGACCGGATTATGACCCTTGGACACAAAAACCGTGAGTATATCATAATTATTTTATTAAATAAATTAAACATACTAATTTGTTTTGAGAATGTAAAGTAATAATTAGAGTTACATCTGGAAAGTCTTTAAAATAGACCTTAAATGTGGGTATCAATATGTAATAATATTTATGTGGACATGTTTTGCCATGAGCATGGATGACTGCTTTGTTTCTTTATTTGTTGCAAAAATGTTAAATTAATTTTAATGAGTAATTATAATCTGTGTTTGGGATAACGCATTACAAGTAATGTGAGTTATGTAATCAGATTACGTAAGTAACTAATAAAGTAAAACATTACTTTTACATTTACAACAAAATATCTGAGTTACTTTGTCAAACAAGTAACGCAAGTTACTTTGTTTTCCCATTTATTGACCTTGAGCTTCCCTGTCCTTGTGTTGAGAGAAATCAGGAGTAAGTGCAGTTGTTTGCTCTGTGTCAACATGTTATTGTAGTTCTAGACTAAATGTGAGCATGCTTTTACTTTACTTTTTTTACTTTTGCACAAAATTCAGACTCAGTATTCCTTAAAAAATTATTAAATCAGTGAAATGCAAACTGAATATTACGGAAACTAATTAAGTGTTATATAATACCAATATACTTTATGTATTTAATCTCACTTTATGAACCAATGACTTTGCTGCTGACCTTCAATGATCCAATTTAGAGGTTGATCGATAGTGGATTTTAATCCCTAGAAGTTTGAGCTGTTTTGGGGCTGTTTTTGAGAGAATAATGTTTATGCGTGTTTTTTGAAAAAACAAAAACATTTGTTTTAAAATTAAGGCCTCAAAACACAATAGATATGTGTCCACAAGACTTTTGACTAATGTGTGTTGTTGCCTAGAGTTTTTGCTTCAAACTGATGTGAGAATCGTTGAGCCTACTTATTCACATAAAACAATATATTAATTTACATTTTGTAAGACACTTTTTCTTTACAAAGGCAGTATGCGAGGAGGCGTGAACGATAATGTATAATGCTGGGTATCACACCTGAGATAACAAAAGAACACATAATGGGCCGCATAATGGACTGCATAATGAATGAGCTTCAGGTATGTGACTGAGAAGGAGCTAAGCAACAGGACAAAGGAAATATATTTTGTTGTAGTTTATTTAGAATGTAGTCAACAAAGGCCTATATATATATATATATATATATATATATATATATATATATATACACAGTGAGGAAAATAAGTATTTGAACACCCTGCTATTTTGCAAGTTATCCCACTTAGAAATCATGGAGGGGTCTGAAATTGTCGTCGTAGGTGCATGTTCACTGTGAGAGACATAATCAAAAAAAGAAAAAAAAATCCAGAAATCACAATGTATGAATTTTTTTTAACTATTTATTTCATGTTCATTAATTTCAATGTTAATATTTGGTACAGTAGCCTTTGTTTGCAATTACAGAGGTCAAACGTTTCCTGTAGTTTTTCACCAGGTTTGCACACACTGCAGGAGGGATTTTGGCCCAATCCTCCACACAGTTCTTCTCTAGATCAGTCAGGTTTCTGGCCTGTCACTGAGAAACACGGAGTTTGAGCTCCCTCCAAAGATTCTCTATTGGGTTTAGGTCTGGAGACTGGCTAGGCCATGCCAGAACCTTGATATGCTTCTTACAGAGCCACTCCTTGGTTATCCTGGCTGTGTGCTTCGGGTCATTGTCATGTTGGAAGACCCGGCCTTGACCCATCTTCAATGCTCTAACTGAGGGAAGGAGGTTGTTCCCCAAAATCTCGCAATACATGGCCCCGATCATCCTCTCCTTAATACAGTGCAGTCGCCCTGTCCCATGTGCAGAAAAACACCCCCAAAGCATGATGCTACCACCCCCATGCTTCACAGTAGGGATGGTGTTCTTGGGATGGTACTCATCATTCTTCTTCCTCCAAACACGTTTAGTGGAATTATGACCAAAAAGTTCTATTTTGGTCTCATCTGACCACATGACTTTCTCCCATGACTCCTCTGGATCATCCAAATGGTCATTGGCAAACTTAAGACGGGCCTTGACATGTGCTGGTTTAAGCAGGGGAACCTTCCGTGCCATGCATGATTTCAAAACATGACGTTTTAGTGTATTACCAACAGTAACCTTTGAAACGGTGGTCCCAGCTCTTTTCAGGTCATTGACCAGCTCCTTCCGTGTAGTTCTGGGCTGATTTCTCACCTTTCTTAGGATCATCGAGACCCCACGAGGTGAAATCTTGCATGGAGCCCCAGTCCGAGGGAGATTGACAGTCATGTTTAGCTTCTTCCATTTTCTAATGATTGCTCCAACAGTGGACCTTTATTCACCAAGCTGCTTGGGAATTTCCCCGTAGCCCTTTCCAGCCTTGTGGAGGTGTACAATTTTGTCTCTAGTGTCTTTGGACAGCTCTTTGGTCTTGGCCATGTTAGTAGTTGGATTCTTACTGATTGTATGGGGTGGACAGGTGTCTTTATGCAGCTAACGACCTCAAACAGGTGCATCTAATTTAGGATAATAAATGGAGTGGAGGTGAACATTTTAAAGGCAGACTAACGGGTCTTTGAGGGTCAGAATTCTAGCTGATAGACAGGTGTTCAAATACTTATTTGCTGCTGTATCATACAAATAAATAGTTAAAAATTCATATATTGTGTTTTCTGGATTTTTTTTTTTTTAGATTATGTCTCTCACAGTGGACATGCACCTACGATGACAATTTCAGACCCCTCCATGATTTCCAAGTGGGAGAACTTGCAAAATAGCAGGGTGTTCAAATACTTATTTTCCCCACTGTATATATATATATATATATATATATATATATATATATATATATATATATATATATATATATATATATATATATATATATATATATATATATATATATATATATATACTTTTTTTTGTTTGTTTAAATGATCAGAAGATTTGACTACACTGAAAAAAATGCTCTTCTTATTTATTTATTTTTTCTTGTTTACAGTCTAAATATCTAAAAATTCTTAAATCAAGATTCATTTACTAGATAAGTACAATTTTCTGGGGGTAAAATCAAAATGAAGTGAGTTTTTGCTTTAATGGGTGATGAATTTGGAAATCAACTTTCCCTTGAGCTTTTGATATATAAAAAGTCATGGTAATATAAGAATATCCTGTAAGTTTCAGAGCTGAAAACATCCTTGTTAGTCAAAGAAAAGCTTTTATTGACACCAGGCCCAGCAAACTTTCTTCTTCTGCATCCTACTCTTCAGCAATCCAGAACGGCGGCACAGCTAAGGTTTATTTGAGCTGCTCCCTCTACAGTACAGGCTTGAATTTGCATTTCCTTCAGCCTGAGGCTTTTTAATTTCACCGGTGGCATAAAAGGGCCTTTGCATTTGCCCAAAATTTTACTTTTCTTTTGTTGTTTTTTTAAACAAAGAAACAAACAACCAAGCCCAGCCCAGGTGAGAAAAAGTTACTCAAAAGTAATGTAACGCATAAAAAGTAACTAAGTTACACAATTAGTAACGCATTATTGTAACATTACTTTTAAAAGTAACTTCCCCCATCACTGATTATAATAGTAATGTAGAGAAATGTGTTGACCATAGTGAGAATATTAGAGCGAGGGTCAACATTACTTGGCAATGGGCTCTTTGTTTTAGCCCCAAAGATAACCAACATTTTTGTTTTTTGTCCTTATCCAGGTTCTGTTGGTGCGACTAATATGAACGAGCACAGTTCTCGCTCTCATGCTATCTTCACCATAACTATCGAGTGCAGTGAGAAAGGTGTAGATGGAAATCAACATGTGCGCATGGGCAAGCTACACCTGGTCGACCTTGCGGTAAGCGGCCCACGTCATGTGGATTAACTTTACAGTGTTTTGGTTTCCTTTCCGTTACGGAATTGTTTTGTTGCTCAGGGGTCTGAAAGACAAGGAAAAACAGGTGCCACAGGTCAACGTCTTAAAGAGGCCACAAAAATCAACCTGTCCCTGTCCACCCTGGGAAATGTTATCTCTGCACTAGTGGATGGGAAAAGCACCCACGTGCCCTACAGAAACTCAAAACTCACCCGACTGTTACAGGACTCTCTAGGAGGAAACTCCAAAACCATGATGGTACGACAGTAATATGCTTTTGCAGATTTCAGTCAAAGAACTGCAGACAGTATATTTCTGTTTTAATGATCTGTTTCTTTGCAGTGTGCAAACATCGGCCCAGCAGATTACAACTACGATGAGACCATCAGTACTCTCCGTTATGCTAACCGTGCCAAAAATATCAAGAATAAGGCCAGAATTAACGAGGACCCCAAGGATGCACTGTTGCGCCAATTTCAGAAGGAAATTGAAGAGCTCAAGAAAAAATTGGAAGAAGGTACCACACATCAGTTTGATCTATGTAATGTCTTTATGTCAGGGTTGGTCTTCAGGAGTTGGATAACTCAGCATTTTGATGATTTATCATATACATCTTTGTTCCGTTCATAAGACTGGGATTTGCGAGATTTTCGTTTATTGTGCTAACTCAGGCTCCAATTATTTGATCATAACACACATTCCTGTGATGCAAAGCTGAATTTTCAGCATCATTACCTCAGTCTTCAGTGTCACATGATCCTTCAGAAATTATTCTAATATGATGATGTGCTGCTCAAGAAACATTTAATATTATTATCAATATTAAAAACAGTTGTGCTGCTCAGAAATCTTTTGTAGCAAATGTCTTTACTGTCACGTTTGATCAATTTAATGCTGTTAATAAAATAGAAACATTGAATGGTAGTGCATGTTTTCTGCACTATTTCCCCTAAATTAATATAAAGAAGAGTGATATTAACTTTCATAAAACATGCTTTTGCTTTAGACCAAAAAGATTGTATTTTGAAAGACAGCATAGTTGTTTGCTTTCTTTGATAAGTGCATCTATGATGATCCATGAAGTGGATTTAGGGTTTGGTACAGAGCCAGAGTATGTATACATGTTCAGTGCTGATAAAGCCACAGTGATGCAGTATTATGCTACTAATGTTCAGGTGAGGAGATCTCTGGCTCTGATGGCAGTGGATCAGATGACATGGATGAGGGTGAAGATGAAGGTGGGGATGGAGAGAGACGCAGGAAACGAAGAGGTATGAATTTCCCCATTTCTTTTCCATTTAATGACTTGACAGCATTCGTCAGAGAGGTCTCTTAGAAAGATGATGCAATCCGTGGTTTTGACTTTTTACCACAAGTATTGCCTTACAAAATCATCTTCATAGTCTGCTGAAGACATGTCAAGGTCGTTCTGTGTTGGTTTTGTCTTTGACCTCATTAGATAGTTTTGCTTTATGGTAAAACGTAAAGACGTTAAACTTTCATTCAAGTTTTAATTTATATCTATAAACCTTCTGATGCACTGGAGTGCACATACTCTGACATCATCTAGGTTGAAATATCTAGATATCACAATGTATCTCAAGGAAGAAACAATGTGGTTTTGGTTTGCTTGTCTAGACTATTAGATCAAGCAAATCTACTTTCATTGTGCGTCATGAGTGCAAACAGTTAATGCCTGGCAATGACTCTGCACTGACTGTGTGCCCACATGCAGTCTGGGACCACTAGTGAAAATGCAGATGAATGCAATTTTTGTTATTATAAAATAATATTATCAGCCTCAGTTTGAGTGAAAAGCTGGATTTAAAAATAAACATGAATTTCAGGATGTCTTTGGTGTTTGGTCTGCACAAGGTAAACCTGTGATCCTGTTCTCCAGCAAGATTTGACAATCATCCAAAGAGCATCTTAGCAGCACACATTTTGTGCTTCTTTAATCACTTCTCCCAAATGCACACTCCCTCTTGCACCCTGACATCAGCACACTCCAATGCTCAGTTAGTGTCTCTTATGCTCAAGACTGCATCCATTTGATCAAAAATATTTTGAAATAATATAACAATTTAAAATAACTGTTTTCTATTGTAATATATTTTGAAATGTAATTTATTCCTGTGATGATAATCCCGTCTTCAGTGTCACATGATCCTTCAGAAATCATTCTAATATGATGATTTGCTGCTCAAGGAACATTTATTATTATTATCAATGTTGAAAACAGTTGTGCTGCTTAATATGTTTGTGAAAACCATGACACATTTTTCAGGATTCTTTGATGTATAGAAAGTTCAAAATAATTGATTTAACATAACATAACATTATAAATGTCTTTACTGGCACATATGATCGATTGAATGCATCCCTGCTGAATGAAAGTATTATTTTCTTTCCAAACTTTTGAACAGTAGTGTGCATAACTGTATCCAAAACCTCAGATAGCACACGCTGTGCAATGCATATTACAAGTTAAAAAACTTAAATTAATCTTGATTGCTTAGGCTCCAATGTGGCACCCGCTGCTAATCATAAAATGTATCTACCCAGCTTCTAATAACTTTTTAATAAATTACATGAATTTAATTATTCATCAGTCACGCCTTTATTTTAATTACCAGATGCGTAATAAATTGAATCAGCAGGTAGCAGCAGAACTCAGTGACACACCAGAAGCTGAATATAGGACACTAAATTTCTACCAACAGGAAGTCTTTAAATGGTTCACAGGCGTCACCTTTCTCACTTTAACTCTCATCTAATCACTTCATGTTTATCGTCTTCTTTTCTGTTGCACCCCACAGCTTTTCTGCCTTAGTCACTGATGTGTCATTTCACACTGACCAAATTGCAGATATGTTTCCCCCTTAAAAGACATTTAGATGATGGTATGATATGTGCTTGTGCCTTTTCTCTTCTTGCGCAATGTGCTTGGTCTCATGATCTTTTCACCAGCCCAACCTCCCATCACCTCCAAACTCTAGAAATGGGCTTTGTTTTACTGTCCCACAACTTAGATGGTCAGACGGAACAAAAACTTTCCCAAGTCTTCAACTTAAGTGTGTGAAATGTAATTCAATCATCATTAGTGGATGTCACTACTTTACCATAGACACATTATGCAAACTCTGATCTCCAAAGCTCATTAGTTCTCATCTTGGCATCCTAAAAGCTTCTTGCTGACCATCAAAAATGAAATGTATGAAACCTGCCACGTTTGGTTGGGTTTTAATTTAAAATCGTTTAAAATGGAAAGTGTTTGAGAAACATTAAGGAAGGTGAGATTGTTCAGATGACTTAAGATGGGTGACAGGGAAATGCTAAGCTCTGTTTAACGTAGGGTTTCCCAAACTTAGTTGATAAAGCTAAGAATGAATTAAATCATAAAATGAAAGCAAATAAAACAAATTAAATATATAAATGTACAGTTACAATTTAATGTAAAATATTTAATTTAAACAATAAAAACAAAACAAAGTAAAACATCACTTACTAAAAAAATATTTATTTGCTCACCTGTGGACCATTTCGCCATTTCACCATTTAACAACATCAGAGAACCGTGAATGTCCAAATGTTTAGGTAAATTGTTTAAATATTTTCTTAATATCTCGGGTAGGGGTGAGCAATATGACCGAAATCTTATATCACGATATATGAGTCATTTTATTTCATGATAACAAAATACAGTGGGGAAAATAATTATTTGATCTCCTGCTGATTTTGCAAGTTTGCCCACTTACAAAAAAATGAAGGGTTTATACTTTTTATAGTTGGTTTATTTTAATGGACAGAGACAGAATATCAATAAAAAAAATCCAGAAAAAAATACATGTCACTTTGACACACACGTATGTGTATTAAAGGGTTCCCGCGGGGTCTTAAAAAGTCTAAACTTTTGTGTGTTTATTCCGGCCGGGGTGTTGTAGCTGTTTGTTTCGCTATTCCAACTATAGTTCTCTGTATTACAACTACAAATGAGACCAATATGCATCTTATATTGCAGCCAATCAGCTTCAGTGTTATTGGCGCGACTCTCTTTCGGATTGTACCACAGACACATCAAACAGATTTTATTCTTCAGATAAAAGTTCTCCAGTTCTTCCAGTTCCACGATCGTGAAAGCAAAGACAAATCTTTCTCACTTTCTCACTTGATTACTTTGCTTATTGATGTGGTTTACTTGAAAGATTTTGGTCATATTTCCCACTTTAAACGATCATGTTATTAAAGCTAGATAACACAGCACTGGACCTTTTATTGTCATATGTGACTATTGTGCATCTAACATAATAATAATATGGTAAATGTGGCATCCTAATTATGAAAAAAAAACATATATATATATATAATATACACAGTGAGGAAAATAAGTATTTGAACACCTGAGAAAATCAATGTTAATATTTGGTACAGTAGCCTTTGTTTGCAATTACAGAGGTCAAACGTTTCCTGTAGTTTTTCACCAGGTTACTCAAAAATACTCAAACTCTGTGTTTCTCAGCGACAGGCCAGAAACCTGACTGATCTAGAGAAGATCTGTGTGGAGGACCTTGATATGCTTCTTACAGAGCCACTCCTTGGTAGGGAGGGTGTTTTTGGGAGGGTACTCATCATTCTTCTTCCTCCAAACACGTTTAGTGGAATTATGACAAAAAAGTTCTATTTTGGTCTCATCTGACCACATGACTTTCTCCCATGACTCCTCTGGATCATCCAAACGGTCATTGGCAAACTTAAGACGGGCCTTGACATGTGCTGGTTTAAGCAGGTGAACCTTCCGTGCCATGCATGATTTCAAACCATGACGTCTTAGTGTATTACCAACAGTAACCTTGGAAACGGTGGTCCCAGCTCTTTTCAGGTCATTGACAAGCTCCTCCCGTGTAGTTCTAGGTTGATTTCTCACCTTTCTTAGGATCATTGAGACCCCACGAGGTGAGATCTTGCATGGAGCCCCAGTCCGAGGGAGATTGACAGTCATGTTTAGCTTCTTCCATTTTCTAATGATTGCTCCAACAGTGGACCTTTTTTCACCAAGCTGCTTGGGAATTTCCCCGTAGCCCTTTCCAGCCTTGTGGAGGTGTACAATTTTGTCTCTAGTGTCTTTGGACAGCTCTTTGGTCTTGGCCATGTTAGTAGTTGGATTCTTACTGATTGTATGGGGTGGACAGGTGTCTTTATGCAGCTAACGACCTCAAACAGGTGCATCTAATTTAGGATAATAAATGGAGTGGAGGTGGACATTTTAAAGGCAGACTAACAGGTCTTTGAGGGTCAGAATTCTAGCTGATAGACAGGTTTTCAAATACTTATTTGCAGCTGTATCATACAAATAAATAGTAAAAAAATCATATATTGTGTTTTCTGGAATTTTTATTTTTTTATTTTATGTCTCTCACAGTGGACATGCACCTACGATGACAATTTCAGACCCCTCCATGATTTCCAAGTGGGAGAACTTGCAAAATAGCAGTGTGTTCAAATACTTATTTTCCTCACTATTTATATATATATATCTCCTGGTGGGATTGAGCTATGAGGAAGTGCAAGTTTACTAATACTAATAAATGAATTATTTTGCTTTGCAAGTAATTTTGTGACTCTGCATTTCCTTTTGCGTGATATAGGTCTTAAATTTAATTCATAATGGTCTTAAAAAAGGTCTTAAAAAGTCTTAAATTTGACTTGGTGAAACCTGCAGAAACCCTGATTTAACTGTTCAAGCCCAGTTAGACAGCAAAAAGCACTCCGTTCATTTCTCACACGCTTGTCTCTGACAACTCTGAAAAACAGTCTCTCTGACAGTGTGTGCATGTACTGAAATGAGTTGCAAACTTGACCGCACAGCACAGCAACGTCACAGTAGCATAACCGCAATAGAGATAATAATCCAAATAGTCCGATAGTCTACCAGTAAATCATGTCTAGCGGTATATCACCCCCTGGAATCTCATGCGGAATTTCAAGTTAATTTTTCCGGTCAAAGGAATTCTGCTGCCAAAAGGTTTGGGAATCCCTTTATTAGCATCTCATTGATTAGTTTAAGACCCTCTGTGCTGTGGTGAAAATCAAATTTGTTTATGTTGTTAAGATGTCTATGTGGTGTTTTAATATGCTTTAAGACAAACAATTTGTAAATTCATCAGTCAACACCATACCACACCAACACAGTAGTTTCTCCTTCTTCAGATAAACTTCAGTGTATCAAAGACCATTTACATGACACCATGTTCAGCTAAACATAAAACTTTTTTTGTGTTTTGGCCGTTCATTTACACAACAACAGTGTTTTGGTGGCTTGAAAACACAAACTTTTTCAAATGGGTTTCAAAGATTACGTTTTTGAAAATGAACACACAAAAAAATTTGAATTTGTGAAAATGGTGATGTCATGTGCATTACGTGTTCGGTCTACAGGTATGTAGTGTTCCCTTTCGCTCAGTCACTACGACGTACGTTAGTGACTAACGAATGGGGGTTTCGCTTAGAAGCCTATTACCTTCGAGAATTTAACAGCGCCCAATGGCAGTGCCAATGCCATGGGCATGCGGAATTTGCATGTGTAACTCCGCCCCACCTCGTGGGTATATAAGGAAGTACGCTGGCAACATCGCATTATGTTTCTGCTTTGGAGCCAAGAGGATCTCTTCACTCCTTCAAGCCTGAAAACTGAGTCTTTGTCAGCCTTCGAGACGAGCAGCTTTCCAGAGGCGTTGGTGTTACGGCGCGTTCCAGTGATCGCATACTGCCTGCCTGCTGATCTGCGCAGTGGTCTGCTAGACAGCTGGTGTGTGGTCCCTGGGCGCTTCGGCGTTCTCTGCGAAGCTTCCTCTCACAAAAGAGCTTGCACGTGACGCGTCCTTTTCAGGATGTCTCGTGCGTGTACTTCTGGGTGTGGCCGGTCGCTTTCCTCCTTTGATGGGCACAATCACTGCTTGGTATGTTTGGGCTTTCAGCATGCCCAGGCAGCGTTTGTGGATGCGTCATGTTCCCACTGTGGGAACATGACCATCGCCGTGTTGCGGTCGAGACTCGATGAACTTCGTGAAGAAGTGAGAGTCCCCTCTACCACACCCCGATCTACTGACTTCCCGAGAGCCAGTACTTCGGCTGGTGGTCAGGGTGACCTGAGGGTGACGGTGTGGAACAAAGCTCCGACGCTGATGCCTCGGGCCACACCCCCCTCTAGCACACTGCAACCCCAAGTGTTCAGACGCAGATCGCGGGGCCTGCTCTGGCCCCCCTGCGCATCTCGTTTGGCGCTCCAGAGGAGGATGCGATGTCGGTCACCGCATTACAAGGTGGGCTCGAGTCCTCTGAGGATGATGACTCGGCTGTGTTGCCGCCCTCGGGCGCTCCAGCATTGCCCGAGTCGGACCCAGAGCTGACAGCCATGCTGTCTCGGGCAGCCGCAAGTCTCGGGATAGAGTGGAACCCTCCGCCCTGTCCCGAGCGCTCACGGCTCGATGATTGGTTTTTGGGAGCGCGCGCTGACACCCGTCAGTCCCCGCCCCCAATACCTTTCTTTCCCGAGCTGCATGAGGAAGTTGCGCAGTCCTGGAAGTCCCCTTTGTCTTCCCGCGACCGTTCGGCGATTTCCTCCGCCTTCTCTACCCTTGATGGGGCCGCGACCAACGGGTACACTGGGGTCCCCCCAGTCGAACGATCTGTTGCAATGCAACTGTGTCCGCAGAGCGCTTCGACTTGGCGTGGTGATCCTAAGCACCCCTCCAAAGCCTGTCGATTCACATCTACATTGGTGGCGAAATCATACAGAGGTGCGGGGCAGGCTTCCGCCTCTTTGCATGCCATGGTGATCCTTCAGGTCTACCAGGCCAGGATCCTCAGGGACATGCACGAGGGTAGAGTTGATCCGGGGCTCCTTCGACGAGCTGCATGCCGCCACCGACCTCGCTCTCTGGGCGACGAAGGTGACCGCACGCTCCCTGGGTCAAGTGATGTCCACAAATGTGGTCCAGGAGCGACATTTGTGGCTGAACCTTGCTGATATGCGGGACACCGAGCGAACCGGTTCCTCGATGCCCCCATATCCCAGGCCGGCCTCTTCGGCGGGGCGGTTGAAAGCTTTGCCCAACAGTTTTCAACCGCTCAGAAGCAGACTGAGGCTATTAAACATATACTGCCCCGGCGGCCAGCTGCTGCCTCCACCCAGCCACCGGCACAGTCGCCTCAGCCTGCTCCCCGCCGAGGACGCCCTCCTAAGGCTTCCGCCCCTCCTGCCCGGTCCCAGCAGCAGCCTTCACCCGGGCCGGGTCGTGGAGGTCGCCGTAGGAAGGCGTCCCAGTCTGCTCAGCCCGCCCTGCTAAACGCCAGGCCAAGCGGCGCTCCTGAGACGGACGGCTCAGGGATGGGAAATTCTTTCAGGGAGATGGTAGCAGGACCACTCCTTCCCCCGGTGGAGGGCCGGGGGAGAATCCTTTGTTCAGCTGCTGGCCCCCGGGTCAGCAGCACCCTATGTTGGTTAAAGAAAGAATTAACACTCCCATTCCTGAGCCACCAGAGATCGGTGATGACAGTGCGCCCCACCCCCGGGTCCCGCCACTCGCATCCCTCTCTGTCGCCAGCCTCCTGGCAGAGCAGACCCCAGTGGAACGTGCGTCCTTCCCTGGTCTCCTCTGTCAGGACGCAGCAGTTAACCGTGCCCCCGCACCGGGACGCCCAACAGCCTCCCATGTCCGGGCCGGTAACGCTGCCTCGCTGCCCCACCCTGGGTACGTCTGTGGTCCGAATGACCCTGCTGGTGCAGTTCCTGGGAGTCTGGCTTCAGCTTCCAGGTCTGTCCCGCTGGGTCGCGAAGACCATCAGGCGCGGCTACGCGATTCAGTTTGCGCAGGTTCCTCCCTGCTTCCGGGGAGTCCGCTACACTATGATCGGGGCCAATGCCCCCCGTCATGCGTACGGAGATTGCCACCCTACTGGCGAAGGGTGTGATCGAACCTGTCCCTCTATGAGATGAACTACGGGTTCTACAGCCCGTACTTCATTGTACCCAAGAAAACCGGTGAGTTACGGCCAATCCTGGACCTGCGCATCTTGGACCGATACCTTCACAGGCTTCCGTTCAAGATGTTGACAGTGAAACGCCTTTTTGAATGCGTTCGTCCGGGCGATTGGTTTGCAGCGATCGACCTGAAGGACGCCTACTTCCATGTCTCCATCCTACCTCGACACAGACCGTTCCTACGGTTTGCTTTCGAGGGGTGGGCATGTAGCAGTCCTCCCATTCGGGCTATCTCTGTCCCCTCGCGTCTTTACGAAGATTGCCGAGGCAGCCATTGCGCCCCTTCGGCAGCACGAGGTTCGCATCCTGAACTACCTCGACGACTGGCTCATAATGAGTCACTCTCGAGCGCAGGTTTGCGAACACAGAGACCTAGTGCTCCAGCACTTAGCCCGTCTGGGCCTTCGGGTCAACTGGGAGAAGAGCAAACTTTGCCCCGTGCAGAGGATCTCTTTTCTCGGTATGTATATCGACTCGGTCGCCATGTGCGCGCAGCTTTCGAGCGAGCGCACGCAGTCTCTGCTGACTTGTCTTCGTCAAATCGAGAGCGAGAGTGCGGTCCCACTGAAACTATTTCAGAGGCTCCTGGGGCATATGGCATCTGCAGCCGCGGTGACGCCGCTCGGATTGCTACATATGAGACCACTTCAGCATTGGCTATGCGATCGAGTCCCGAGATGGGCATGGCGGTCTGGCACACTCCGGGTACGAGTGACTCGGGCCTGCTTACAGACTCTCACCACGTGGTCGAACCTCAGTTTTCTACGGACCGGAGTGTCCTTAGAACGAGTTTCCAGGCATGTTGTTGTATCAACAGATGCCTCATCCACGGGCTGGGGTGCCATGTGCAATGGACAAGCAGCCGCGGGCTCCTGGACAGGACCCCAGCGCCTTCTGCATGTCAATTGCCTCGAGTTACTGGCAGTACGGTTTGACCTGCACCGCTTCCTCGCGTTGCTGAGGGGTCAACATGTACTAGTCAGGACAGACAACACGGCCACAGTAGCGTACATCAACCACCAGGGCGGTCTACGCTCCCGCCGTATGTCTCAACTCGCCCGCCATCTCGTCTTATGGAGTCAGAAGCACCTGAGGTCCCTTCGTGCTGTCCACATCCCGGGAGAACTGAACCGTGCAGCCGACGAGCTCTCACGGTTTCAGCCACTTCCTGGAGAATGGAGACTCCATCCCCAGTCGGTCCAGCTGATATGGGAACGGTTCGGCGATGCACTGGTAGAACTGTTTGCCTCCCAGGACTCTTCCCATTGCTCCCTGTATTATTCCCTGACCGAGGGTACGCTCGGCACGGATGCACTGGCTGTGCGCTGGCCGCCGGGTCAATGTAAGTATGCGTTTCCCCCAGTGAGCCTTTTCGCACGGGTACTGTGCAAGATCAGGGAGGACAAGGAGCAGGTCATGTTGGTCGCCCCGTATTGGCACGGCCAGACCTGGTTCTCAGAACTGCTACTCCTTGCGACAGCCCCTCCCTGGCCTATTCCTCTGAGACGGGACCTTCTCACTCAGAGATGGGGCACCCTTTGGCACCTGCGGTGGTAGCTACCATCACTTCCGCTAGGGCAGAGTCTACACGGCACCCCTATGCGTTGAAGTGGAACCTCTTCATCACCTGGTGTTCTTCCCGCCAAGAAGACCCCTGTAAATGCCCGATCGGGTCCGTGCTATCGTTTCTCCAGGAGGGGTTGGAGCGAAGACTGTCTCCCTCCACCCTTAAAGTGTACGTGGCCGCAATATCTGCCCACCACGATCTCCTGGGGGACAAAAAGGTAAGTCAGCATGAGCTGATCATCAGGTTCCTGAGGGGAGCGAGGAGACTGAATCCTCCTCGCTCTCCTCTCGTTCCCTCTTGGGACCTCTCAGTAGTCTTAAGTCCTCTGCAGAGGCCTCCCTTTGAGCCTTTGCGGACGGTTGATATTAAGTTTCTGTCTATGAAGACGGCTCTGCTGACCGCATTGGCCTCTCTGAAGAGGGTAGGGGACCTTCAGGCATTTTCGAGTGACGAAGCGTGCCTGGAGTTCGGATCGGCCAACTCTCACGTGATCCTGAGTTCCCGGCCCGGATATGTGCCCAAGGTTCCCACCACTCCGTTCCGAGACCAGATGGTGAACCTGCAAGCGCTGCCTTTGGAGGAGGCAGACCCAGCCTTGGCATTGCTCTGTCCAGTACGCGCTCTCCGCGCCTATGTAGACAGCAAGCAGTGTTTCAGGACCTCAGACCAGCTCTTTGTCTGTTATGGTGGAGAGCGGAAGGGAAGAGCTCTCTCAAAGCAGTGGTTGTCTCACTGGATAGTGGACACCATTGTTTTGGCTTACCAGCAGCAAGGTCGACCATGTCCCCTTGGGGTTCGGGCCCACTCCACCCGGAGTGTGGCCTCCTCTTGGGCTTTAGCGCATGGCGCCTCGCTAACAGACATCTGCAGAGCTGCAGGCTGGGCGACACCGAACACATTCGCCAGATTCTACAATCTCCGAGTGGAGCCAGTGTCCGACTATGTACTCGCCCCTACGGGTGGCCGGTAATGGACCAGGCTCAGGTGTCTTCGCTTGCTCGCCATTCCACTCCACGGACTGGATATGTGCGATATTCTCCTCAGGTGAGCTCCCCGAGAGCCCTGAGTTCCTCCAGCACTGCTGACGCCGACATCAGTTCAGTCTGCCCTTTCGAGCCCAGACCCTCATGTCCGGCCAGGTGCCCCGTGTGCATGGTTCCCCTCCGGCGACCCCCACACGAGTATTTCCACCGTAAGCCTCCGCAGTGAGCAGGTGTCTTTCCCTTGGCAAGTCCCTGCCACCCCTAGGGTTAAAAATCCACCCTCTGGCTGGTACCCTAGAGTTCTTCCATATGCAGCCCTTAGCGGGTCATATGTGTATTCTCTAAGTCCTCCCCACGGGTAGGCATTTTGGCATTTCCACACTGGAATATGCTTCCCAGTGTACCTTGGTATTCCTGTGATAAGTGGGAGTCCTTCGTCCGTACTAGTCTTACGACAGGGTACTCACACTTACGCAGGGCACTGGAAGACAGCTGAGTGGTGTTGTTATATTAGAACCCCCATTCGTTAGTCACTAATGTACGTCGTAGTGACTGAATGAAAGGGAACGTCTCGGTTACGTATGTAACCCTCGTTCCCTGAGGAGGGAACGGAGACGTACGTTCCTTTGCCACGTCAGCTGTGCTGCCTGGAACGCGGAGTTCCGTCTTGGCTCCTGCAGCAGTAACATAATGCGATGTTGCCAGCGTACTTCCTTATATACCCACGAGGTGGGGCGGAGTTACGCATGCAAATTCCGCATGCCCGTGGCATTGGCACTGCCATTGGGCGCTGTTAAATTCTCGAAGGTAATAGGCTTCTAAGCGAAACCCCCATTCGTTAGTCACTAACGTACGTCTCCGTTCCCTCCTCAGGGAACGAGGGTTACATACGTAACCGAGACGTTTCTTTACAAAGTGACATATAAACTACTGGCCTGGCATGAATAATCCAGTGTTTTTAGGTGTTTTCACGGATCCGTGTGAACGGGGATTGTTTTGACAACGTTGTTGTCTGTATGTGAAAAAAAAATTTTGTAAAATAACTTTGACCATGTTAGTACATCGTTGATGTTTAAATGCACCCTCAAAAAGATGGTTTGAAATCAGCCCTTTCCTACCACCCACCACAAACATGTAACCGATCCTATCAGCGTGTGGGGCAGGCCTTTTCTCAACTGACTTTCTATGACGTTCAAAGCGTTTCTAAGGATGATGATTTTTTGAAGGATTTTTTTTTTGTCTGAATCTGAAATTGGGAAAATGGGAGCATGGTTTGTGTAACATTAGCAACACATTAGCTTTTTGGTAATGTAGTCAATCATATCAATTACTGTGCAATCATCAATTATTATGTGTCTGATGTTGTAGAGAGTGATACATAAAACACATTACCATTCTGATACATTGACTTGTAAATGGCTCCATATAATTTGCGCTCCATTTTCTTCTGAATCAATTTCTGGTTCAAACATATATTTAAATTCGTAATTTAAATAAACAACTTATCAATTTGTCATCTTGATTATCAAGATGGGTTTTAAGAGATACAATTATTGACTGCAGGGGGACTGTACCATTGAGGATGAATTTCAGCAGGGTAAGATCGCTGCTACAAAATGGCTGTTTACAAAAGCTGATCTGATGTGATGTTATTTCTTGGCTATGTGTTTCAGCTAATGATTTTATATCTTTTCTGAATGTGTCATGATCAGGAAGGAAGAAGGTGTCTCCTGACAAGATGGTTGAGATGCAGGCGAAGATAGAGGAGGAAAGGAAGGCACTGGAGGCCAAACTGGACATGGAGGAGGAAGAGAGGAACAAAGCACGTGCAGAGCTTGAGAAGAGAGAGAAGGACCTTCTCAAAGCCCAGTAAGAAATTATACCATACAAGTCATTTAAAAGGTGTAGGCGTCTTGGATCTGTCCGCCAAAATGGTGATCTCTAAACCTACCAGCATAAATGTCGGCACGATATTGTACGGATCACTGGTTCTCAACTGGTTTGGTAGTGGGACCCACATTTTTCCATGGTCATTAAAGGGATAGTTCATCTAAAAATGAAAATTTTTGACTATTCTTCTAGAAGCGCATTTGTGAGGTCAGGCACTGATGTTGGGCGAGAAGGTCTGGCTCGCAGTCTCCGCCCTAATTCATCCCATAGCTGTTCTATCGGGTTGAGGTCAGGACACTGTGCAGGCCAGTCAAGCTCCTCCACACCAAACTCGCTCATCCATGTCTTTATGGACCTTGCTTTGTGCACTGGTGTGCAGTCATGTTGGAACAGAAAGGGGCCATCCCCAAACTGTTCCCACAAATTTGGGAGCATGAAATTGTCCAAAATGTCTTGGTATGATGAAGCATTACACGCCGACTTTTTGGGACTTTAGCTTATTCACCGTATCACCCTGAGTTAGATATGTCCATACATACTATTCTCATCTCCGTGCGTGCCATAACTCGCACCCACCGCTAGCCTAGCTTAGCACAAAGAATGGAAGTAAATGGCTCCAGCTAGCCTACTGCTCAATAAGTGACAAAATAACACCAACATTTTCCTATTTACTTGTTGTGATGTGTAGAGGTCGACCGATAGTGGATTTTACAGATACCGATAACTAGGTTGGACCGCACTTGTCGATAACCGATTGATTGACCGATAGTTTTTAAAATGGATACTGAAAAAAAAAACATAAGTAAAACAGTGCTGAACTTTATAACAAGAAATAAAAAACAGTACTGATTCATGAAAATGTGCTAAATTAAAAACATATAAATATGAATATTAAAATAAGTTCTAACAGAACAAATTCTTCAGAAAATAATTTAAACATTAAAATATTACAGGTCAAATTTGTTTCTTTATCTACAACCTAGAAACATGCATGTACATTTCATAGGTAACTCTATGCAAGTCCCTATGCAGCAAGGATGTGTTAGCTTACATGAACTATATGCATTATGCATACATTTTTACAGCATTTAATATGAGCAATATTGTACCTTGATCATTCATGTTAGTTCATAGTGCATAACCAAGGTTACCAGATAAAATAAAAATTCAAACTCAATTTAATGTTGAAATTAACATACTAACAATGAACAATACTTCCATAGCATTCATTAACCGTAGTTAATGTTAAAAATGGAATCTTATTGTAGTGTTACCATTTCATATAAATCCAAACAGTCTGCTTTTTTAGAAGGCGATTTATCTAATAAAAAACAAATGCGTTTCTGCTTTGTTTATGTTTCTGTCGGCAGCATGACGATACAGTTTGCTTTCTCACATCACAAATTTTATATATGCAACATTTGGGTCGGACTTGCGTATGTTTTTATCACATTGTTTTAACTGCTTGAGGTACAGCTATTAGCGTCCTCTCAGCCTCGTCGACACTGCTGTTCTTTACCTGTTAATGCAGCATCTAGTCAAGAAATGAATTACTTTATAATGATTTGGCAACAAGTACTGTAGTGTTCAGTATTCATACCGTTTCGCTAACGTGTTTTAAACGCGCATCTGATGTGTTAGCGTTCTCTGTGCAGCATGTGCTTTCCGTGCAGCAAGCAGCCTCACGTGTGAATGTAAACACAAGGCGTCAGTGAGTCTTTTTTTTTCGCCTCTAGAGGCCGCTCTCGTGCTTTATACTGCCAGCAGATCCTTCTCAGAGATATTGTACTGTGTAATGACAGTGCACCCTTCTCAGCCACTCCAGCAACGGACGCATCACAGAAAAGCTATCGGTGTGGATTTTTGCCGATAACCGATTGTTCCACCAATCAGCTATCGGTGCCGATTAATCGGCAAAAGCAATGAATCGGTTGACCTGTAGTGATGTGTGTAGTTATATTGTATACTAAGATCGACGGAAAATGAAAAGTTGCTATTTTCTAGACTGATATGGCTAGGAACTATACTCTCATTCCTGCGTAATAATCAAAGAACTTTGTGCCGTACCATGAGTGCAGCGACACAATTATATTACACAGCGCCTGAAAATAGTCCCAGCACGCTCTCTGTGCAAGCAGGTTGTCACGTTGGTTATGTTGACGGAAGTTAGCTTATTTTCAGGCGCTGCGTAATATCATTGCGCCGCTGCACTCATGGTACGGCTGCAAAGTTCCTTGATTACTACACAGGAATGAGAGTATAGTTCCTAGCCATATCAGTCTAGAAAATAGCAATTTTTCATTTTCCGTCGGTCTTAGTACACGATGTAAGTATACACATCACAACATGTAAATAAGAAAATGTTGCTTTATTTTGTCACTTATTAAGCAGTAGGCTAGCTGGAGCCATTTACTGCCAGTCTTTGTGCTAAGCTAGGCTAGCGGTGGGTGCGTCAGACAGAGTTATGGCACGCACAGAGATGAGAATGGTGTGTATGGACTCATTTAACTCTGGGGGATACGGTGAATTAGCTAAAGTCCTAAAAAGTCATTGTGTTCCTTTCACTGGAACTAGGGGGCCAAGCCCAATCCCTGAAAAACAACCCCTACCCTATAATCCCCCCTCCACCAAACTTTACACTTGGCACAATTCAGTCAGGCAAGTACCGTTCTCCTGGCAACCCAGACTTGTCCATTGGATTGCCAGACAGAGAAGTGTGATTCGTCACTCCAGAGAACACGTCTCCACTGCTCTAGAGTCCAGTGGCGTTGTGCTTTACACCACTGCATCCCACGCTTTGCATTGCACTGCTGATGTAAGGCTTGGATGCAACTACTTGGTCATAGAAACCCATTCCATGAATTCAATGATTTGAAGGGGTGTTACATTACTTTTGGCAATATAATGTATTTCTCATGTCTGTGACGCAAGTAACCTGAGTTCCGGTTTTAGTGACACGTTCCAGTGCACAGAAAACAAGGCGATTGTTTGCCGATTATTAGGGGGCAGCCCTCGTAACATATTTTCAGAATAATGACACACACATATATACATATTAGTGCTGTGAATAGATTAAAAAAATTAACTAATTAATCAAAATTTTTCTGTAATTAATCATGATTAATCGCGTTAATTTGTAATATTTTGATTTTGTAATAATTTCAGTTACTCTCCAAATTAATGAAGAAACAATTTAAAGACGGCATATTTTAAATATTTGTTGTCATCTTTTTTATGAATGAAGGCCAGCATCACTGATACTAATATCTCTATGAAACATTAATGACGTTACAGTATTACAGTATAACTGAAAGCTACCAATTTAAACATTTATTAGGCCTTAAAAATAACAACTTTTAATTTAATCTAACTTCAAACCATCTTTACATAAACCATTATAATAAATGTTATATTTGAATAAAGTTATCAACTGCATAAATAATACATGAAATATAGATTAATCATCATTAAATCTACAATTTCTTTATGTTTCCGTTGTTCTTTGATGAACATTAATGATAGACATCATCAGTGCTGCTATAATTAAGCCTGACAACATCTCATCTGACCGCAGATACTGATTCAGGACAATTTTTTTTTTTTCTCCATTACTGTTGTTGCTGTTTCTTTGACTACACATTTCATGACCCACTGAAAACAGTGTTGTCACCCACCAGTTGAGAAACACTGGTATAGATATTAATATGATGGGTATATGAGTATAATGGTGTCATGCTTTGTATTATTTCCTGTATCTCAGACAGGAACATCACTTATTACTCGAGAAGCTGTCTGCTCTGGAAAAGAGGGTTATTGTTGGTGGGGTCGATTTACTGGCTAAAGCAGAGGAGCAAGAGAAGCTTCTGGAAGAATCCAACAATGAACTGGAGGAGAGGAGGAAAAGGGCCGAGCAGCTCCGAAGAGAACTAGAAGAAAAGGAGGTATAGATGATAAGACTTTAGCAGATTCATGTTTATCCATTATTGTAAAGTTTTATCTCGCAGTGGATCATGGTTGTAAATGTCTCTAAAACAGCAAGAGCGCTTGGACATTGAGGAGAAATACACCAGTTTACAAGAAGAGGCTCAAGGCAAGACCAAGAAACTGAAGAAAGTGTGGACCATGTTGATGGCAGCAAAATCAGAGGTGCAGTACATTTCAAATAGCATAGTTGACATGATATTGAACGACTCCGTTAAAAACGTCTCTTCTGTTTCAGATGGCTGATCTGCAGCAAGAGCATCACAGGGAGATCGAAGGTCTGCTGGAAAACATCCGGCAGCTGAGCCGAGAGCTGCGTCTGCAGATGCTCATCATTGATAATTTTATTCCTCAGGAATATCAGGTCTATATTTATGCTGGTGCACAATGGACACAACTAATCATTCTTATTGTTGACATATTTTAGAATAACAGTGAAGTTATGAAATAATACCTACAGAAGTACAGGAATTATTTCGCCAGAAAAAAACAACAATCTAGATCACAATTCAACCAACTTCATTAGGCGCATCCCAATACTTTTTAAACAGTATTGAACAAGTTTGCATGTGTGCTGTTATGCTGTAACACTCGTGGACTGCTCTTCCTACACTATCTACTCCAACCAAATTTTTGTTTTATTATTTTAAAAAAGTGTTTTGTAAAGAAACGCTGGTACACATTATATACATTCACACACATATTTACACACACTGTTTATATATAATATTTATATATATTTATATATATTAGGGGTGTAACGGTACATGTATTCGTACCGAACGTTTCGGTACAGGGCTTTCGGTTCGGTGCGCATGTGTACCGAATGGTTTCCGAATGCAATCTTTAACAGTTAACAGTCGGCTTGTTTTAAGCGCGGAACACACTTCAGTCCTAGTTCCCACTCAAACATATGAGTATTCAGTCCATTTTATCACAAAATTCAAACGATAAATGCCGTTTTGACGCTCTTTAATGTGACGACTGATCCCTGTATAGGCGCGTCAATTCAAGTGGCCGCGACGCGCGCGCGAGTGAACACGATCATCTCTCCCAGAAGAATAAATATGAATTAATATCTTATGGTATGTTGAGGATAACGCTTACTGAAACGTATCATATGTCGTGTAATCACTCAATCAGTGTTTCAATCGCGGAAAGACGTCAAACAGCTTGTAAACAATGTCACGCAGCATCATTTACCTCAGAGTCAGAAGTCATTCAGTCCACAGCTGTTAATTCACTAGAGAAATCAACTCTTTCACTAAATATATGCACTATATTAGCCTCTATATATACACTCACCTAAAGGATTATTAGGAACACCTGTTCAATTTCTAATTAATGCAATTATCTATCTTCAATGCATTTAGGGGTGTGGTCCTGGTCAAGACAATTTCCTGAACTCCAAACTGAATGTCAGAATGGGAAAGAAAGGTGATTTAAGCAATTTTGAGCGTGGCATGGTTGTTGGTGCCAGACGGGCTGGTCTGAGTATTTCACTATCTGCTCTTACTGGGATTTTCACGCACAACCATTTCTAGGCTTTACAAAGAATGGTGTGAAAAGGGAAAAACATCCAGTATGCAGCAGTCCTGTGGGCGAAAATGCCTTGTTGATGCTAGAGGTCAGAGGAGAATGGGCCGACTGATTCAAGCTGATAGAAGAGCAACTTTGACTGAAATAACCACTCGTTACAACCGAGGTATGCAGCAAAGCATTTGTGAAGCCACAACATGCACAACCTTGAGGCGGATGGGCTACAACAGCAGAAGACCCCACCAGGTACCACTCATCTCCACTACAAATAGGAAAAAGAGGCTACAATTTGCACGAGCTCACCAAAATTGGACAGTTGAAGACTGGAAAAATGTTGCCTGGTCTGATGAGTCTCGATTTCTGTTGTTCTGAGTCAGAATTTGGCGTAAACAGAATGAGAACATGGATCCATCATGCCTTGTTACCACTGTGCAGGCTGGTGGTGGTGGTGTAATGGTGTGGGGGATGTTTTCTTGGCACACTTTAGGTCCCTTAGTGCCAATTGGGCACCGTTTAAATGCCACAGCCTACTAGAGCATTGTTTCTGACCATGTCCATCCCTTTATGACCACCATGTACCCGTCCTCTAATGGCTACTTCCAGCAGGATAATGCACCATGTCACAAAGCTTGAATCATTTCAAATTGGTTTCTTGAACATGACAATGAGTTCACTGTACTAAAATGGCCCCCACAGTCACCAGATCTCAACCCAATAGAGCATCTTTGGGATGTGGTGGAAAGGGAGCTTCGTGCCCTGGATGTGCATCCCACAAATCTCCATCAACTGCAAGATGCTATCCTATCAATATGGGCCAACATTTCTAAAGAATGCTTTCAGCACCTTGTTGAATCAATGCCACGTAGAATTAAGGCAGTTCTGAAGGCGAAAGCGGGTCAAACACAGTATTAGTATGGTGTTCCTAATAATCCTTTAGGTGAGTGTATATTAATTCTACTTAACCTCTTAGTGATGTCTTGATTATTTAATGCTATGTTTAGATAAAACTGTCATGAAAATGACAGTCACTAAGATTACATTTCAACAAATAATTTGAGAAAAAACTTAACTTTATAATTAGATTTAGGACAAAAACTGCCTTATGTGAAGTTTACATGTTTGCACACAAGGTGTTATTTGAGTGTTGATTATCCTATATCTAAACATGAATATCAGCTGAATATAGGCTCATAGTTTGGGCTCTGTTGTTAACCTTTAATATTATAGTAATATGTGCAAGTAATGGCTCTCTATAGTGTACAGCATTATCTTAAAGAAACTTTTAGTTATAATTTAATTCATTTAAGGACAGACACAATTTTTTCAGTAAACCACTGTTTAAAACTGTAAAACTGCTGTACCGAAGCCGTACCGAACCGTGACTTCAAAACCGAGGTATGTACCGAACCGTCAGTTTTGTGTACCGTTACACCCCTAATATATAAATATTATATATACACACATGCATACATACATATGCATACATGCATGCACACTACCAGTCAAATTTTAGTGTGTGTGTGCATAGACACACCTGTATTTGTAAAATCCTACACATCAGTATTTGTAAAACGCTAACTTGTTTTTTTTCTCCTGCAAGAAACAGCACTTCAGGCTTCAGGCCGTAGCACATGCATAAACAAGCATGCAAATCATTTTTTGCCTTTTCCCCCTTATCAGGATTTGATTAATCTGATATTTTTGCTGATAATATGAAGTGTGAACTGCTGCACTAAAAAAGGCACAAATGTCAAAACTGAGCTGGCAAATAAACTGTACAGAAAGTTTTAAAGGGATAGTACACCCAAAATGTACAATTGCGTCAGAAGACAGTTCTTCAAAATATCATCATTTATATTCTACAGGTCATACCGGTTTGGAACAACATGAGGGCGAGTAAATAATGACCGAATTTTAATTTTGGGTGAACTATCCCTTTAAGAACTGGTTAGATTAAGGCCCAATCCCAATTCTATTTTATACCTCTTTGCCTTCCCCTACCCCTACACCTACCCGTTCTCTTTGCCCCTTGAAACAGAGTGCCAAGGCGTAGGGGTCAAAATACTCCCCTAAGAAATGGGACACCACTACTGTACCATTACACGTCATCATACCCCATTTCTTTTATTAGTGTCCTGTGACATTTAACCAGTATGAACAGCAATGAAGTGCTTACAAATTACAAATTACTCACTCCCAACAGAGTTTTGCGCTGTATTTGGACTTCATAAAACAGCACTCGTTTTCAGTTCAAAAACATATGAGCCAGAGTTTCCTAAGATGGTACAATGATACAGAACATACAAGACTAGTGAAGCCGCTTTTCCATCGGGCCAAACTGTTCTCTTTGTTTATTAACTGTTCCATTCCGTGCTGATCCGAGTTGGCCAGTATGGATATGGTTTCGTTATCTACTGTGGTGCTGCGATAATGTTCATACGTTATACGTCAAGTCAGTCGTTGCCTTGGTAACGCAATAGTTTACAGATGATATGTGATATAAATATCGACTGCGTTATGAAGGATGACCAGATATATATATATATATATATATATATATATATATATATATATATATATATATATATACGGTATTTTTAAACTATTACTAATGTGTTCAAATCACTCAAATAGTGCGTTTAGCAAGCTACGGAGAAACTGGCAGCCAGGCGACACGCAAGTGATCGATCCCGAGTGGCAACATACACACATTCTAGCAGCATGGTAGTCGGTGGAGGGAAACTCCTCATACCCCTTCATTCGAAGTGTGGTCCTGAAAAATATTCGTTTGAAGGGCTATCTGGCCCTTCCCCTTACCCCTACCACTCCAGCCAAAAGAGAATCGAGACACCCCTACTAGAGATGCGCGGATGGGCTATTGTTTCATCCGCAACCGCATCACAAAACTCATCATCCGTCCTCCATCCATCCACACCAACGTTTTTGACCAATTTTCAAAACCGCACCCGTCCGCCATCCGCTGATTGGGTGATGCAAGGTGCTGATGACATAAAGTTCTCAGAATATCAGCAGTGAACTCCGTCTCCGATCGGCGCACAGGGACAAAAATAAATAAATAGCCTAAATTAAACGCACTGTACTGTACAATATTTTCATTGTAGCCTAATAGAAAACGCATTTTGGCACATCATTTCAACATGCTGCTATTTAGCCTACTACTAAATGCCTATTTCACTTTATTTTTTAGCAAATAGATAGAAAGCTCGAATAAAATAATAAGTCATTTACATTATAGGCTAATAATGTTCACATTTGTAGTTGTCCATAACAACCCCAAAAACGTACCTGCTTGCCTTGCACATCTAATTAATGGGAACAGTTTTTTGACTATTTTTTTTATTATATTTTTTATTTATTTTTGCTGTGGATGTTATTTAGCTTATAGAAATCGGAAAAACAACACCAATTCTGCGACACAGATGAACCTTTATTGATGTCTCTATCAGACAATGCCTATTTTATATGCCAAAAGAAACAGCAGGCAGTAAAAATGATTAAAATAAATATCTTAATGTAGGCATAGGCTATAGTCTATAGTTTATAGAAAAATAAATATGCCATCCCTCTTTGAATGAACATAAAGTCTGGCCAGGCTAAATTGCTTGCATGACAAGTTTATGCCCCAATAGCCCGTGGACTTAGGATCATCCCCACAAACTTGAAGCATAATGAAATACTACGCCATGACAGTTGCGACAAAGAAATTCTGGCAAAATAGCCTTAAGCCTCGGAACGTAAATGCGAGGCCAAATAACTAACACACAAAATGGCTAGAATAGAATAGGCTAAACCAATATGAACGTAAAATTATCAGCTGACCGAACTCAAAAGTTTATGTTAAACATGGGCTGTCAGGCAACACTTTTCTGACCTTCTATTTCCTTTGTTTTTAATTCTCCTTTTTTGAGTTTGTCACGTACCTCCTTCGCCGGCGTTGCCATCTCTGATAATAACAAGCAGTCGATCTGCATAGACTCGACTAGCCATATTACTGTCTGATGAAAATGTGACTATTTCAAAGTGTGCTCGATTTTTTTTTTTTTTAGATGTAGGTATAGTCAGATAACAATATTTAACAATGTACACATATATTTTTAATATGATTGGTTCAACCACCTGCCACCCGCCCAAATTTAATTAAAATATTATTTTTCGTCACGTCATCCGCCCGATCCGCGGTTTATCTGCGGAGTCCGCGGCTGTAACCGCCAACCGCGCATCTCTAACCCCTAGCCCTTCACGTGAACTCGCAAAACGAAGGGGTAGGGGAAAGGGAAGGGCTAAGGGGTAGAAATGGGATTGGGCCTAAGTCAAGTGCAGTTCAGTGAAATAATGAGCGGTATTAACTAGCTTTACGCATTTACTCTCTGTAAAAGGTAAAAAAGTAGATTTACATTCAGTTTCATATGTCGACTCGCTTGACTTTCAAAAGCCCCGAAAAGAGCTGTCTGAGCTTAGCTTAGCTTAATTTTTATCTCAGCGTTTGAGGTTCCCTGCTATGAAAACACATGTAAACAACTTCTTATTTGTTGTGTTGTGTACAGGAGATGATTGAGAACTATGTGCACTGGAATGAGGACATTGGAGAGTGGCAGCTGGTGAGCTTCTTCAGCACAGTTCATTCTGCCATTCTCTCAGATCTCGAGCAATGAAAACGCATAATACAGCTGACCTATTTGCTTTTATTTTATTTTTTTTAGAAATGTGTGGCCTATACAGGCAACAACATGAGAAAACAGACGCCTGTGTCAGACAAGAAAGAAAAGGACGTAAGTGTCGGTTCAAATCAAATGTTTTCTCTAGGCACACATGATGATTGCTCTTCCCTTTTCATGTTTAATTTTTGAATCTGTCCCTCTTTCATGACTCAGCCATTTGAAGTGGACCTCTCTCATGTATATCTGGCCTACACGGAGGAGAGCATGAGACAGTCCCTAATGAAACTAGAAAGGCCTCGGACATCAAAGAGTGGAAAGTCAAGGCCTAAAACTAGTCGTAGGTGAGGTGCTATGCTTTAGGGTTTTTTTGGGTTCACACCTTTGCACAATTGAGTCACAATATAAATGTTGCAACAGTTACAAGTAAACAATCCTTCAGTTTAATTTAGTGTGTGATGCATTAATAAGCTGTATGATTTTAGATGTTGTTTAAAGGTACAGTCTGTTATTGATGACATTGTTGAAATGGGCACTATAAGCATACAGTATGTCAATATTCTGTGTCCATAATGATACATCATGATATTTTTATGGAAAAGTTATTCAAAAATCCAAAAATAAACCAAACAAAACATAACAGCTTTAACATAAGTGTTTGGTTGGATCCAGACAGAGTCGATCCTCACATTTTGTACATTACCTTTCAAATGTTTGGGATCTTTTTCTCTTTTTGAAAGAAGTCTCAGTAACACTTTATATGAAGCCTGTATTCATAATGCATTATAATATATGCATAATGCCTTATAAACAACATACTATGTTGAACCATCTGATAAATAATCATAACAAAAGTTACAATACATTATAATACTTTTTGAGATTATAATTTTAGTACAATGCATTATAACACCAGATGAAGCTTGCATTTATAATGCATTATAAGGGTATTTTTAATGCATTATAATACACGCATATTGCCTTATAAACAAAATTATAATGTGTTGTATCACCTCATAACAACAGTAATAATGCTTACATATTTGTGGTTATAACCATTAAGAGACTTATATTACACACAATGAACATAATTTTGTTATAATGTTATAAAAAAAAAATAATGGATTATATAGTAATCGTTTCATATCTTGTCATTTATTTGATCATAAATAGTAAAAAACGATTATAGGGTAATACTTTACAATATGGTCTCATTGGTTAATGCATTAACTAACATGAAACAATAAGCAACATTGTAGCAACTCGTAATGTAATTGTGCATAATGCAATTACATATTACATTATTATTGTAATAAAATGTTCATAATGTAATAATTTTCTCAAAATGTAATACAATCTTGAGCTCATAATGTAATAGAAATGTTTACATGAGAAATGTATTACATTATAAACATGTAATATTTCCATTATTGTAATAGCTTTTAAAACACCAAAAATTCCCTTAAAGTACATTTTTAAAAATCGAAATCCAGTCTTAAACTATGCAAAATGCAACAGATGTAAATATTCATGCTATCATTATTATTATTATTATTAATAAACAAAGCAATTGTATTTTTAAAATGTACTGTAAAAGAATACCAATGTTTGTTTAATAAACGTATGATAATAATAATAATAATAATAATTTTATGAATATGTAAAAAATGTACTGTAAGGGAATATTTTTTTATGTTGTAAAAGCTATACAATAGTTAAAATATGACATGTTTTGGTGAGTTTATAATGAATAATTTTCTCATAATGTAAATATTGTCTATATTATGAGCTCAAGATTTTTACGTTTTGAGAAAAAAATTTTTATATTAATAATGTAATAGTTGTTACATTACGTGCAGTTTTTACTTTATGCGCAGTTATTACATTATGAGTGGCTACAAACATTTTTACAGCATTTATTAACCTTTGTTAATGTTTCTTAATAAAAACGTTGATGTTCATGTGCATTAACTAATGTTAACAAAAACAACTTTTGATTTGAATAATGCATTAGTAAATGTTGAGATTTAACATTAGCTAAGATTAATAAATGCTGTAGAAGTATTGTTCATTCTTGGTTGATGTTAACTAATGAAACATTATTGTAAAGTTTTACCACGGACAGTAAAATGGTAAAAATAGACTCTAAAAACAATATTATTGTGGAATTTTTTTATGCATCCTTGATAAATGAAACTATCATTTATTCTTTTTTTTTTAATCTTAAATGTCTGTTTTTCCTAATTGCTTATTTATTTATTTTTAGGAAACGCTCCTCCAAACCAGAAGCAGTGATTGAATCCCTGCTGCAGTGAGCCTTTTGCCTGATGAAGACCACCATATTTTGTGCATTTTCAAGGCCAGTCCAGTATAAGTCTTAGGAAATACTGATTCTTGTGACGTAAAGGCACTTTGACATAAGTGTAGATGAAAAGAAATCATGTGTTTATATGCAGAAACTGCTCCAAAGCTGGGTGAGGATAGTTTGCTGTAAAATGTCCATTATGATAGAAGGCACATTTCACCTTTAACATAAACACTGTTACTGTATATTCAGCTTGACACTGATGGCTGTGCTGGCATGTGTTGAGCAGCCTATTGGTCTGACACAAGAGATTCGCTTGCTGTCAGGGAATATGCTATCTAATCTTAATGTTTTATAAAAATTGGCAGTGTGCAATTGCTTGAGCTCCATGCACACAAGCTATGCTACTTCATTTATTATTGTGAGAATGTGCATGCCATGTTCCCTTGGCTGTAGTGCCATTAGCTCCGTTACGCTAATTGTAATGTATTTCCATTGTGCACTGTAGTAAAACCATTAGTCTTATGTATGTAAAAATGTTTACATTTACTGTTTTCTTTTTTGTTCCTGTACTCCTCCTTAAATTATTAAATTATTTTACAAGGTAAAAATGTAGCATTGTTTTTAATTTTAATTTTAAATAATCATTTCAAATTCCACATTAAAATGTAATCATATATTTTTTATTCATAAATACAATAAATATCATATAAATATAAGCAAATACAAAAATATAGCATAAGCAGTAAGTCTAAGGTCATTTCACATGCTTGAAGTTTAGCTTTTCGCAGCATTTTCTGACTTTTTTGAGAAAAGTCTCCATTGTACATTCCTCTGTAGCTGTAACATTACAGTTACCGTGCTGTGGAGAAAAACAAACACATTCCGTGTATTAGAATACATTGAACCTACAGTGTAGCCATAGTTCATACTTTGAAGTAACTGAGGTTGTTTAAACAAATTATTAATCAATCGGATTAATCTCATTTTGCAGTTCCATTTGGTGCTACTTCTGGGGCAGAAAGAACACCGATAGCAGGTAACATGACTAACTTTGTTGTCTTATTATGTTCAAGGGAAAAATGTCAATAATTGTATTATTTCTATAGTGTGAGAATCATGCTAATAGTATCAGCACACTGCATTGGTTTAAGCAGAATGCTACTCCAACACAGAAAAAGTGTGTCAAAATGGTGCCTTTAAAAGGACATCTTTGCATCTTGTTTATTACAAAAAGGTCCACGTTAAGATATTTGTACTGGGTTGCACCAAAAAGTATTAAATTACGCACAGTTTAGAGCTAATCTGGGCTTGGTTTAAAATTGTGTTGTGTTGGACCACTTCATTTTAAACCCATATTAAATTGGGGGTTAGAATTTAAAGCTGGCTGTCCATAACTTTTTTTTGTGTTCAAAATTTACAAAAATGATATGAGAATGAATCCACTTTCCAAACCGTGTTTTTGTCTTACCCTGAATCATTATGGTCCACTCATAATAAGTGTTTATATTGGGACTATTTCAGCCCGGTCTGGTAGGAACCGCTGCGGAGTAACACAGTCCCTGCGTGACTCGCCATAGACATAAACAGAGAGAAGTAGCTCCGGCTGCAATGTTCTTCCGCAAAACGCATGCAGTTCTGTTTATTAACCGCTAGAGTGCCAAAAGTCACGGACTGCAGCTTTAACCTGCGATTAAAACCTCCATTAACGATTAATTTTCGCCGCCGTGATGGACTCGCCATTGACAGCAACAATACTACTATTCAAATACCATCTTAATTGACCACCAGAAACTCTCTGAGGTAAGTAGCTCTTGCCAATAAAGGAAATAAACTAGTAGCTACTGAATGTCAGCTGTCTTTATAAAGCGCTACGTACTGATGAAGCAGGCAATGAAAACATTGGAGCAGCGCGTGCGGATTTCATAAGCCTGGAAATATATTTATAGTATCAATGAATGGAGTATACTGTGGCAGCGTAACTTATGACAAAACATCTCCGCTCTTGACAGCGCCGCCTATTCTGTTTGATCGAGTGGAGCGGGTATGAGGCGCGGCCGCGATCACTGGCACTCCACTCATATTCCCCGCTGCCGTTAAATGCTAAATATACTCCTCTCTTCTTTTCTTTGTCCGACACCGAGGTGCACTGAGATGAGTGACGGATCTGCATCCGGGACTCGATAGCAGGCGTAGACTCACGGCCCGCCACGACCCTCACACTCTCAGTTCAATTTGTATTAGTAATAAACACCTCTCTGAGACCTGACGACACACACACAGTTTCTATCTCTGTTCAATCATCTGCATAGTTAAATTGTAGGTGCACTTTATTTTATTTAAACCTCCTCACGTGTAAATTTTAAATGAATCCATTATTGAGATTTAAATCTGAGTTTAAAGTTATGGAGCAACAGGATTAAAGTTAATCTATTTTATATATAAATTAAATCCAGGATCAAAATGATGCTTATTTTTAAACAAGGTTTAAAGTTTGGTGCAATATAATTATTAGATAAACCTTGATTTAATCTAAATTTAAGATTAATCCACCCTTAAGGTACTAATTTGCACATTTTAAGAGTACAAAGATGTCCTTTTAATTGTACCGCCCCAGTGACAAGCTCTTGTACCCCTCTGTGTGAATAATATAGACACAGTATGGTATGGATTATCAATACGATCTGCCGTTTATCATCTAATTCAATGAATGAATATTGGACGATGACTTACCCCGGTGTGTTTTGCAAACGCAAACAGATTCCTGTGTAGCAAGCTGAGGTTTAGATGTGTGTTTTTCAGGACCTTTGCTGCTTGGCAAATGGTTTCCTCCTATGTAACCGTAGAAGTCATTGTGAATTGGTGAGATAATGAAATCAAGCTTTTACCATCATGAACATTAGTTCTCAAATACTTACTGAGCAGGGCCCTTTAGGAAATATGTCTTTCACATATATGTTATGAATCTACGGAAAAAATATTGAACGCTGTTAAACTTTGCCAATCACTTTTTGCCTCTTCGGAGCAGTTGCAGAATTTGATTCTTACCTTCCCTGGATTTTCAAGTAGGATCTCTTTCACCTCCGCTATGCTTTCCTCTAAGATAATTTTATTTGCTTTAGATCCATTGATGGCTACAAATGTCAGTGCCAAGAGCAAGAAAGTCCTCATGCTTGGTTCCATGTTGAGGTATCTAGATGCTGAGATGCTGGTCTTCATAGCTTCAGCGCTGATCATTCAGTCTACTTATAGCAGAGGATGTGATGCTGAGGTGATCTCCGTGATGGAGTAGATTACACGTCACACACACACACACACACACACACACCCTCACAATCACTAATAGATTTCAGAGAATATGCTGAAACGAGAGAATTCCCTCCAAGAGAATTCAAAAGAAGTAGGCAGACACTTGGCTCGCTATTATTACTTGAAGACTGCTGGAGTCATCTGGCATAACTTGTAATATACCAAAGCTATGGTTTGTGCCTAATAAAACCATCAACCAAAATCACCCTTACCTCAGAAAGTGTCAAAGGCACTATTTCTTAGTCATTTGTCTTAAATTAGCAACTAATTCTGTCCAGTGTTGTAGTAAGAGATTCCATTAATGCAACACGAGCACTGATTGTCTCAGTTTGTTATCAGATCGTCATCTATGGTTTCTGAAAGAACCGTTTTCCACATCCCTTTGGCCTTCTTACAGGGACGGTACATTAGACACAAAATATACGTACAGTGATGTAAATGCCAATTTTTCACATGACTCCTGAAGACGCCACAAAACCACAACAGTTGATTGCTTTATCGCGTTGTGAAACAAAAAACTCAGCGACCTGCATGTAGGCTGATTTTATCTAGGTCAGATTTATCACTTTCGGAAAGTAATGAAACATCTACGGTTTCATTTTTGTGATGTCATTAATTAGATACATTATTTGTGTTGAGTCAAGTTGATCAAGTTCAACTTCATATCGGCTGATATTAATGTTTTTGGTGACAGTTTGTTTTACAGAGTCCCTTACACATCTTACTTTTACTTACTATATTAATAACAGTAAATGATGCATAATTACATCCAACTAACCCACAAACAAACCCTAACCCATATAGTAAGTACATGTAGTTACTTAATATTAATCAGTAGCTAAATATATAATTAGGCTGTAACAAAGACACCTTAAAATAAAGTGTAACCCAAAACCTTAACCCTAATTAAATAGTAAGTACATGTTCATTTAATATTGTACAAGAGCAACTTCAAATAGTGTGTTTTTTTTAGCATTATCTGTTGATATTGGATATTTTGTTGAGGACTCTTGTTTTCCCCTATTTTTAGACTTAGATAATATCTTCAGTCATTTGACTGAAAGTTTATGGCCGTGTTGTTACTGCATTTTTTTTTTTTTTACTGAACTAAAAATAAAACGTATGATGAAAATGTATAGGCCTGCTTAAAAAAAACCTAACAAAAATGTAAAAATTGAAATATTGCCTTGGCAACTAACAGAAAACATAAGTGCTAAAACTACTAAAATTAAAATTATAATTATAATAAAGCTAAATATACATATTAAAGCTGATAAGAAAAATGACAAGCCTATAACAAATTGACTTAATCTACTTAATCTAAAATTAAACTGAAAATATGAAAATAAAAGCTAATTCAAAATATTAATAAATACTATAATAGTATATACATGATACTAAAATAACACTGGCTTATGGCAAATATTTAATCCTGTAAGAACACCATATTCTAAAGATTGGATGCATTTTTTGGTGCTTGTAATAATTGTGTGCATTCATGCGTAAAAATAAGCTCAGTCCTTCTGAATCTTACACTGCAATTTTTTAGACTTAAGAAATATTTGCATTCATTCTGTATTACAGCATACAGTATTTAAAACTGTAGTGTGTTTTTAATATTGGCTATTTATCAACCATTTTACATGAAAATAAAATAAGCTTTTTGATTTTGGCCAGCATTTTAATACTGTCCATAATTTACACCTGAAAAATGACACTGAGAAACTTCAGATCTGTTTGTGTAAGCATATGATCCCTTTAAAGATTTTATGACAAAAAAATAAATAAATCTAATAATCTAGTTGTTTATCTGCAGGGGGTGCTGTGGCTCTACTGTCTCTATACATGTTCAGTTTGACACCTGCTGTATAATGTGAGATTCTCAACTCTACACTCTATATAGGTTCTATATGGCACCAATAAATGGTTCTTGGCTCGCAATCATAGGGGAACCTTTTTTAGTGCTTTATAGCACCAATTTTGGTGCTTCAGTGGTTCTTCAGTGGTTCTTCAGCGGTTCTTCAGAGGTTCTTCACCGGTTCTTTGACTAAGGTGCTATATAGCACCGCTAACTAAGGTGCTATATAGCACCTTTACCATATACAGAACATGTTAAGATATGGTGCTATATTGCACCAAAAGTGGTTCCCCTATGATTACGACGAAGAACCATTTTTGGTGCCATATAGAACCTTTTTTTTTAGAGTGTAGAAACATATTACACATGCCATTATTCATGGAAACTAAAAAATGGAAGTTGATATCATCATTACATTCATTTAGAAACACTGAGGATAAAAAGCGTAACACTGAAGCTATAATCAGCAACAGTTTACAATACTAGTTCAAACCAACTTTATATGAGGTGTTTTTAACTATTATTTACATTTAAAAAATGTTTGGTATAATGTACCTATTGTAGGTTTAAGGTTTAAGTTGCATATGTAATTACATGCATGTATTTTTAATGAAAATTTTTATGTACACAATAAGTGCATTGTATCAAATGATTAATTTAAATGTTAGTAGTAGTTGAAGACATATAATAAATGGGTCCCTGAGTTTCTGTAAATGTATGATGATACAAAAATACATTTACATTACAGATTTTACATTTTCATGAATGCTATTATATTAACACTTCAACTTGAGGAAAGTACAAGTCATTTGGAGTCAACATCAAAGGGCAGAAAGTGAAAGTTTCACAGTTTGTCAAAAAGTACAAGAGTTGTACCTTTTATGAGAAGCTAAAAGATCTTGGAAAGAGCTCTTAGAAAGTGCCTTAGCGTAGTTGACCAGGCTTAGTGTGCATTCAGGTAGTAAAGAAAGAGAAACTCTTTAATACAGTCTAATTTAATGTTTATTCTGTAGACATATCTAGTCCAGTCATGAAACTCAAGAGGGCGCAAGCTGATAGGTCCTTTACATGCAAGTAATCCCATCATTACCACATGGCACAAGCTGATTGGCCTCTGCTGATTCTGCAGTCAATGAGATTGCTTGTTTAGCATTTAAATAGTCTTGATTCATTGTTTGCTGTAAGCATTGTTCCTCTGAAACCCTCCACTTCCCCAGCTCCACCTGACTAGATCTGCTTTGGGATTTATTTCTATTTAGGCAGCATTAGCACACCGTACATGTTCACAGCAGCGTGTCTGTGTATCTTTTAGCAGTAGCAAGTCTATACTTGCTCTACAGCGGCAACAGTGTTGCAGATCTAGTCCACCAAGGCCTAATACATTAACATTGCCATATTCAATCACATGCTAAAACTATTCCGAGTTGAAATGTTGATTTGGATCATATACTAGTACACATGTAAAAAACGATCAATACTTTAGTTATAAAGCTGTTATGAGCTGCACTGTGCTGTTTGTGATCAGTCTACAAGTTACATTTGGATCTAGTTTTACTTTAGCCATATGTATACAAAGTTAAATTTAAACGGTGGAAAAGAAAGTGTGCACCATCACAAGCTGTCTATGTAATCAGGCTTCAGCATTTTTAGTCAGACGTGTATTACAGCTCTTGCTCATATGTGGCTTTGCATTGTGATTCCTATCTCTGTTTCTAGAAATGCTCCTGTGCAGTTTCCTGTGTGATCAATGCTCTCTGCCGCCTTTGCTCTTGGCCTAATAACCGTTAGCATAACGGTTCATGTTGATTTATTTAATATGAAAGCCCCTTTTTTATCCCAAAATTACAATTTAAAGACAATTAAAGAAACGATTTGGAAAAAAGTGGAAACTATTTTACAAGAACAACTCTTAAAATCCCCAACAATAAAAAAAATCTATGAAGTATGAACATTTTAAGATGCAAAAAAAGAAGTAAATAAAAAATGACTAATTGAAAAAAAATTAAGTTATGTGGAATTAAGTTCACATAACTTAATTTTTCAATTACACATGGTTTATTTACTTAAATAAATTGAGGAAACCAGTTGCCTTAAAATTATTAAGTTAAAGGGATAGTTCACCCAAAAATGAAAATTCTGTCATCATTTACTTACCCTCAAGTTGTTCCAACCCTGCTTTGTTACAAACATTCTTCAAAATATCTTCTTTTGTGTTCAGCAGAACAAAGAAACTCATACAGGTTTGGAACAACTTGAGGATGAGTAAATGAGGACAGAATTTTCCTTTTTGGGTGAACTATCCCTTTAAGTCAACTGGTCACTTTTTACAGTGTATGGGATCCTGGCCTTTTGTACCTCATAAACGTGAATATGATATAAATTGATAAGCTGACAAAATGGTTGGTTAAATTATATAATACACATATGTAAAGTACATAGAGTGAACCCAAAAAGTATTTGGACACAAATCGTATAAATATCATTGTATTAGGAACACAATATCAAATCCAAGTGCCATTTATTTGAAGGACAGTTAGTTCAAGCACACTTTAAATGACAAAACGGATATATTGTTATATACAAACAGTATTTGCCCCTTTTCTGGTGGTGGAACATTAGTGGATTATGTTCACAGTTAAAGTGATAAACTACATCTGTGGTTACTCTGCTGCGACACCTGCGGGATCTGAAAGGGAAATTAATTTCTAGAAAACATCATCTTAGTTGAGAGAAAAGCTCCAGCGTCATTTGTCTGCAGTTGCCACTTTGGTAGAACTTTACAATAAGGGGTACGTCTCAATCAGCTTCCTGGCTTAGTATGTCATGTGCATGAAACGATCACTGGTAAAGACCCTGGTTCACTGCGCAAAACAACGCTTATATTTGCAACCCAGCTATCAATGTATGTTTATGCTGAAATATGATTTCATAATGGTTCTTAAAAAAAAAAAAAAAAAAAAAAAAATATATATATATATATATATATATATCATTTGTGTGTGTTGAGTTGGCTAGTGTGATTTGTTTCATACACATCCGAATTTCCGTAAAGGGAACATAGTGAGTGTAACGGGGTTCGGATGTTCAGGGAAGAAGGAGGCAGGAACTGGCAAACAATCAACAACAAACTTTACGGACAACTGCCGCCTACATACACAACAAACATAAATAAAACACACCTTAAACTCCAGGCCTGGTCCTCTCTCATCTTGCACTGGCGTCGCTTCTCCTTTTATGCCCCCGTCACTCCGCCGTGAGAAGAGCCCGGTGTGATTGAGACTCACCCAAGGTTTCATTTGTCAACATCAGTGAGTGAATGCATTAGCTTATATAAACTAACAATGAGCAGTGTATATACTATATGGACACAAGTGTTGGGACACCTGACCATTACTAGCCTAGAAATCTAGACGCACCCTAGCGGCAGAAAATGTATTTTGCCGCGAGTGTAGTCTAGCAACTCTGGGTAGACCTGAGAGCTGGAAAAACCAAACTCTGGTCAGGCCAATCACAGTGTGTGTTTAGAGTCGGTGGGCGGGCTTAACATAATGACGGCACGTCACGGCAGAGTTGCGGAGATTCTGCGTGCTACTCGTAAACACAGAAGCTGGCTAACAGCTGTCTTTTGAATCGGCTTTGGCTGTGACTCTGGAAGACTTGGAGTTAAGCTTTTATTTGAGAAAAGAACAAAGAACGGCAATGAAGTCATTCTTAAGAAAAGAAGATATGTTCGAAGTTTTGCCGACCGGATACGGCAAAAGTCTATCAACTAACGTTAGCTGGCTTCACCTTCTTCTTTGCTCTGGTTGGTTGTTGCGGGCATGGCGCTATCCAATTGCATGCAGAGGGAATTTGAAAGACAATCGTTTATCCCGCCCCTCGGATTGAGCCATGTCAATGGTGAGTTTCCAGACCCAACATCTTGATGTGGGTCTGGCTTGTCAGGCTAGACCATTACACCAACAGGGACTTTAATGACATTGCATTCTAAATACATAGACATTAATAGATGGTTCTCCCTTTGCAGCTATAATAGCTTCCACTTATCTGGGAAGGTTTTCTACAAGATTTCGGAGTGTGGGAATTTTTGCCCATTAATCCGGCATAGAGCATTTGTGAGGTCAGGCATTGATGTTGGACGAGAAGACCTGGCTCACAATTTTCATTTCAGGGTTCATCCCAGGGCTCTTCCACGCCAAACTCATCCAACCATGTCATTATGGACATTTCTATGTATGTGCACTGGGGCACAGTCATGCTGAATAGAACTGTTCCCCGTAAAATTAGAAGCATAGAATTGTCAGAAATGTCTTTAGTATGTTGAAGCAATACCATTACCCCTCTCCATCAAACTTTACAGTTGGCACAATGCAGTCAGGCAGGTAACGTTTTCCTGGCATCCACTAAAACCCAGACTTGCCCATCAGACTGCCAAACAGAACACATTTCCTTCCACTGCTCTGGAGTCCAGTGGCGGCATGCTTTACACCACTCCATCCAACGCTTGGCATTAGACTTGTTGATGTGAGGCTTGCATGCAGCTGCTCGGCCATAGAAACCCATTCCATGAAGCTCTCTATGCACAGCTTTTGTGCAGATAGTAATGCAAATAGAAGTTTGAAATTCTTCAGCTATGGAATCAGCAGAGCGTTTTTGACTTTTATGCATGCGCCACTCAGTGACCCCGCTCTGTGACTTTACATCTTCTGCTTCATGGCTGAATTGCTGCAATCTTCCACTTTGCAATAATACAGTTGACCGTGGAATATCTAGCAGGGATGAAATTTCATGAACTGATTTATTTGCAAAGGTGGCATCACAGTCACACACTTGAATTCACTGAGCTCTTCAGAATGAATGAATACAGAAGGCGGTCTGGCAGAAGCTAGATATTTTACTTTATAAAGTTGTAAATACAGTCCCCTCCAAAAGTATTGGAACAGTGAGGACTATTCCTTTATTTTTTCTGTAGACTGAAAACATTTGGGTTTGACATCAAACAATTTATATGAGACAAAAGATCAACATTTCAGCTTTTATTTCCAGGTATTTACATCTGGATCTGATACACAACTTAGAAGATATAACCTTTTGTTTGAACCCACCCATTTCTCATGTGACCAAAAGTATTGGAACAGATTAACTTAAAATAGATTAAAGTGAATAAGACTTAATATTTAGTTGAAAATCCTTTGCTTGCAATAACTGCATCAAGCCTATGACCCATTGACATCACCAAACTTTTGCATTCTTCTTTTGTAATGCTTTTCCAGGCTTCCACTGCAGCCTCTTTCAGTTGTTGTTTGTTTTGGGGGGTTACTCCCTTCAGTCTCTTTTTTAGCAGGTAAAATGCATGCTCTATAGGGTTTAAGTCTGGAGATTGACTTGGCCAGTCTAAAACCTTCCACTTTTTGCCCCTGATGAACTCCTTTGTTGCTTTGGCACTGTGTTTTGGGTCATTATCTTGCTGCATGATGAAGGATCTCCCAATCAGTTTGGTTGCATTTTTCTGTAAATTGGCAGACAAAATGTTTCTGTACACTTCAGAGTTCATTTTGCTGCTGCCATCATGTGTTACATCATCAATGAAGATCAATGAGCCCGTCCCAGAAGAAGCCATGCAAGCCCAAGCCATGACATTACCTCCACCGTGTTTCACAGATGAGCTTGTATGTTTGGGGTCATGAGCAGATCCTTTTTTTCTCCAAACTTTAGCCTTTCCATCACTTTGGTAGAGGTTAATCTTTGTCTCATCAGTCCATAAAACTTTGCCCCAGAATGTTTGAGGCTTGTCTCTGTAGTTTTTGGCAAATTCCAGCCTGGCCTTCTTATTCTTCTTGCTAATGAGAGGTTTGCATCTTCTGGTGTAGCCTCTGTACTTTTCTTCATGAAGTCTTCTGCGGACAGTAGACTGTGATACCTTCACTCCTGCCCTCTTGAGGTTGTTGCTGATGTCACTAACAGTTGTTTTAGGGTCTTTCTTTACAGCTCTCACAATGTTTCTGTCGTCAACAGCTGATGTTTTTCTTGGTCTACCCATTCGAGGTCTGTTACTTAGTACACCAGTGGTTTCTTTCTTCTTCAGGACATTCCAAATGGTTGTACTTGCTATGGTCAATGTTTGTGCAATGGCTCTGATTGATTTTCCATCTTCTCTCAGCTTCACAATTGCTTGTTTTTCACCCATAGGCAGCTCTCTGGTTTTCATGTTGGTTACACGTCTAACTATAAATGCAGTCTGCACAGGCAAAACCCAAATCTGAAACTGAGTGCAGACATTTAGTGCTATTTATTGTTTGAATAATCAATGTAATAGGACACACCAGGGCAACAAAACACACCTGTCAGTCACATGTTCCAATACTTTTGGTCAAATGAGAAATGGGTGGGTTCAAACAAAAGGTTATATCTTCTAAGTTGTGTATCAGATCCAGATGTAAATGCCTGGAAATAAAAGCTGAAAGATTGATCTTTTGTCTCATATAATTTTTTTGATGTCAAACCCAAATGTTTTCAGTCTACAGAAAAAATAAAGGAATAGTCCTCACTGTTCCAATACTTTTGGAGGGGACTGTATGTATATTTTTCTTACAAAAATACATCTCTTTGCTTCAGAAGGCTTTTATTTACCCCCTGGAGCTGTATGGATTACTTTTATAATGGATGGATGCACATTTTTGGGCAGCCATTCACTGCCATTATAAAGCTTGGAAGAGCCAGGACATTTTTTTATACAACTCTGATTGTATTCATCTGAAAGAAGAATGTCATATACAGCTAGGATGGCCTGAGGGTGAGTAAATCATGGGGACATTTTCATTTTTGGGTGAACTATCCCTTTAAGAGCCCCCCCCATATAGTATATATTTTTAAGCATTTATTGAATGAATGAGTGCATGAATGAATGAGGCATTTATATAGCGCTTTCATATGTACTACTGTACACCCAAAGCGCTTTACAACTATGTCATGGGTCTCTCCTCAAGACCTCAACCACCCAGTGTGCAGCATCCACTTGGTTGATGCGACGGCAGCCACAGTACAACACCACCAGTGCGCTCACCACACACCAGCTATTGGTGGAGAGGAGAGAGGGTGATAGAGCCAATTCAATGGATGGGGATTATTAGGAGGCCATGATTGGTAAGGGCCAATGAAGGGAATTTGGCCTGGACACCGGGGTTACACCCCTAATCTTTTACGAGCCATGGTTTTTTAATGACCACAGAGAGTCAGGACCTCAGTTTAACGTCTCATCCGAAGGACGGTGCTTGTTACTGTATGGTGTTCCCATCACTATACTGAGGCATTAGGCCTCTTCCAGCAGCTCCCAGGAGGTCTCTCATCCAGGTACTGACCAGGCTCAGCCCTGCTTAGCTTCAGTCTTGGGCTACAGGGTGATATGGCTGCCGGCCATATTTATTAATCTGTTAACATTAGTAAAAATCGAACTGTTCAGTTTTTTTTTTTCATGCATTTTTAAGTGCAATGCAACTTTTGCAATTTCAACATCAGCTAACACCAGCAATACAGACCCTGAAGAGCGCACTTGTGCTGTAGATGAGCTGGGCATTTCTTTCCATGGCTACATAGTGCTCTCTAGTGGCACTGACGGGGAGATACAAAAAAAGAAAAGAAAAGAAAAGCAATTGCCCAGACAGCTAAAACACTTCCTTATGACCTGACTGGTTCTTCTTAGTAGCCTGATCCAACAACAACAACAAAAATGTCTACCTCCAACTGAAAATCATGCACAACACAGTCAGCTGGATGTTATTGCTGGTGTTGTTACTAATAGGTGTGAACCACACTGCTTTCCTGATCCGTTTGAGTTCTGCGTTGTACGTGCGATTTTTATATAGCATTACTGACCCCAAATGTCTTATGAGTATATGATTTCTGCCCACATTATAAGTTCAAGATGAAGCATATGATCCAGAACGTCAACCTCTCACCTAAAGTCACTGACTCAAATCAATGTTCCTTCGTGACCTCTGTGGTTTAGGACTGACAATCACCTTTCCAGCCCTTCACATTCTCTGTTCCTCAGTGTTAGAATGATCATCCAGCCGTTTCATCACATTTTGCATAAGACTGCAGTTTGCTTTTCACAGAATCAAAGCCATCTGCACTTTACATTCCGGAAACTTGAAGGTGCTCTCGCCAGGGTTTCCGTCTCTATGCTAGCTTTGACGACTCGTCAATGTCCTTGTGACATTAATGCGCAGTGTCCTTTTAAAATAAACATAATGTATAAACATTATACAGTATGAATCACAATCATGGACCCACTTTATATTAAGTATCTTGAACTACTATGCACTAACATTTTAATTTATTCTTAATTCTTAACATTTTACTGTTTAAAAGTACTTGTATGTAATTAATTTCTGTAATTATATCTGTGGTAACACAGTTGATCTTTCCTTACCCCTTAACCCACCCCACCCTACTCATACCTACTCATATCCCACCTCAATAGCAGCACAACAACATGAACACAATAAGTCGATCATACAGTACATAAAGTACATAAAGACTCCTAATATAAAGTTGGACACATTTCATTTGTTACAGTATTTAGTAATCTTCAGAAATGTTAATCCATTGTCCCTCATTTACTCACCCTCAAGTTGTTCCAAACCTGTATGAGTTTCTTTCTTGTGTTGAACTAAAAGAAGATATTTTGAAGAATGCTGGTAATCAAACAGTTGATGGCACCCATTGATTTCCCCACTATGGCTACCGTCAACAGTCGGGTTACCAACATTCTTCAAAATATCTTCTTTTAATGTCCAACAGAAGAAACTCATACATTTTTAGATGAGCTATCCCTTTAACAGACACAACTTTTGACTTTAATAACGGATTCGTAAATGTTGAAATCAACTTTAAGCATTAAGCAAAGTACTTTTCACTGTTAACTCATGCCAACTAATGTAGTTAACATTTATTTTTATAAGTGAATAAGTACAGTGCTTGTTTGTTGGAATGTCCATTATTTGCACAAAATGTCATAAAATTTGAGTCTAACACGTTTAAGGTCTAAAACGTGAGTCATTTCTTCTTTGTGTCAAATACTTCCTTTCTGGTTAGTTTTTTTCTCCCTAAGCGCAATGGTAGGACCCGGAATTACTGTGTATCGCCTCACCATCTCACCATCTGTTTTGTATGCAGAAATGTCTGTCAAGCGCTACCTCAAGTGACACTCACACTCATGTTGTCATGGCCCACAAAATCTCCTGGTGCTGGAGAAAATGAAGCCCGGGGAAGTTCAGCTGGTACGGATGAGTTGGATTTTTCCTTTTTTTAATGAAATGATCAATTGATTTTCCCAATCACATACCACATTGACCTCAAGATCTAAAATGCGTCATGACGACGAATGTGCTGAACAATGCAAATCTGGAAAATCTCCATATAATGTATATCACTTATAGATGTACACACACACACACACACACACACACACACACACACACACACACACACACACACACACACACACACAAAAATTAGTGTGACCATAGGCTGCTGAGTTTTTTACTAGGGTAGAACCACATGGGTGAATTCCACTAAATAGCGGCTGTGGGCTGACAACATTTACAACCTCTTTTTTTAAAGAAACTGATGGTGTTAAGACAAGACTAGTAGAAATGTAGACTCATCATGCTGATCACCTTGAAATGACTCAGTTTTCTTTTCCATCTTCATTTGAAGCACTTAAACATGCAACTTTGCAACATCATAAAAATGCGCTGACACTATGCTATTATATACACTCACCTAAAGGATTATTAGGAACACCATACTAATACTGTGTTTGACCCACTTTCGCCTTCAGAACTGCCTTAATTCTACGTGGCATTGATTCAACAAGGTGCTGAAAGCATCCTTTAGATATGTTGGCCCATATTGATAGGATAGCATCTTGCAGTTGATGGAGATTTGTGGGATGCACATCCAGGGCACGAAGCTCCCGTTCCACCACATCCCAAAGATGCTCTATTGGGTTGAGATCTGGTGACTGTGGGGGCCATTTTAGTACAGTGAACTCATTGTCATGTTCAAGAAACAATTTTGAAATGATTCTGCTGGAAGTAGCCATCAGAGGATGGGTACATGGTGGTCATAAAGGGATGGACATGGTCAGAAACAATGCTCAGGTAGGCCGTGGCATTTAAACGATGCCAAATTGGCACTAAGGGGCCTAAAGTGTGCCAAGAAAACATCTCCCACACCATTACACCACCACCACCAGCCTGCACAGTGGTAACAAGGCATGATGAATCCATGTTCTCATTCTGTTTACGCCAAATTCTGACTCTACCATCTGAATGTCTCAACAGAAATCGAGACTCATCAGATCAGGCAACATTTTTCCAGTCTTCAACTGTCCAATTTTGGTGAGCTTGTGCAAATTGTAGCCTCTTTTTCCTATTTGTAGTGGAGATGAGTGGTACCTGGTGGGGTCTTCTGCTGCCCATCCGCCCATCCGCCTCAAGGTTGTGCGTGTTGTGGCTTCACAAATGCTTTGTTGCATACCTCGGTTGTAACGAGTGGTTATTTCAGTCAAAGTTGCTCTTCTATCAGCTTGAATCAGTCGGCCCATTCTCCTCTGACCTCTAGCATCAACAAGGCATTTTCGCCCACAGGACTGCCGCATACTGGATGTTTTTCCCATTTCACACCATTCTTTGTAAACCCTAGAAATGGTTGTGCGTGAAAATCCCAGTAACTGAGCAGATTGTGAAATACTCAGACTGGCCCGTCTGGCACCAACAACCATGCCACGCTCAAAATTACTTAAATCACCTTTCTTTCCCATTCTGACATTCAGTTTGGAGTTCAGGAGATTGTCTTGACCAGGACCACACCCCTAAATGCATTGAAGAAATTGCCATGTGATTGGTTGATAAGATAATTACATTAATGAGAAATTGAACAGGTGTTCCTAATAATCCTTTAGGTGAGTGTATATATATATAATAAAATGATCTAAAATAGCCTATATTACAGGGTGAATTCAGGGTGATTGGGACACTTTTTCCAAGTCATCTCAATGGCAAAATGTGTCCCAATCGCCCCTATATGACACAAGTATAATGCTACGTGACATACTGCAAAATGACACCAGCCATAACTTAAAGGAATAGTTCACCCAAATTTCTGTCATTAAAATGTTCCAAACACGTCATTTGAAGATATTTTTAATGAAATCGGAGAGCATTCTGTCCCTCCATTGACAGCTACGCAACTACCACTTCGTGAAACTAATCCATATGAATTGAGTGGTTAAGTCCAAATTTTCTGAAGAGACTTAATCGCTTTATATGATGAACAGATTGAATTTCATTCTCGTGTTACGCAGCACACTTGAGCTTCAGCAAGAACCGAAGATGAATGAAAGTCTTATGGGTTTGGAACGACATAAGGGAGAGTAAATAAAGATTTAGTTCACCCAAAAATTACATTTCTATCATCAAAGGTATCGAGTCAAAATGAAACTCAACAGTGTGATCAGGTACCTTGCATTAAGCAGAGGGTCTCCCGGATGCATATTTACACTGCTGAGTGCTTGTTGTCCTAGGCTAGGTTTCAATGTAATTTTGACTGTACATCATACTGATTATTAAATAGCTACTTACGAAATAATAAAAAATGTACCTGAAATATTGATTAGAGCTGATTTTATTTTAATAAAATGTGGAAAGAAAGAGCATGTAGAGTATGTCATGAAACTAGCTCAACTATTTAGGAAATCAGATAAGTGTCTATTATGCTGTTCTTGTAACACTTACAGTATAAGTCTATGGAGTGGGGTTGTACGTAGACTTTCAGCATCAATGCATTTCTGTTAGTGCATTTTATTTTGCACTGTAAAACAAATTCAGCTGTGGTTGCCAGAAAATGTACTGTAAAAAAAAATATGGTAGCGACATATTAGGTTTTAGAGTTTTAAGTTAAATTCACAGTTTTAAGTTAAATTTACAGTAAACAACCGTATTTCATTAACTGAAATAATGTTAAATTACCAGCCCATTTAAATAATACAATCTATTATGTACATTTGATAAATACTGACAACCACCAATTGATGATTCAATGCTCATCACTAGCAGCTTTTAGGAAGACAATACTAATATAAGGAAGGTTTCATGGTAACACACATGACATTTTAATGCAATAAACATTAATTTAACAACATTAAATGTAACATAAAACCCTAATTTACATAGCTGGTTAGAAAAAACGAAGGAGAAACAATTATTTCAACGAAAATACATAAAATGTGAAGTGTCACGCAGGGAATTCTGGGAATGTCAATTGACGGTTTTTCACTTTTTCATTTCCAAAAACTGTAAGTTTAATGGTATTTTACTGTAAAAGTGCATTAAACGTAAGGTTAGATCTATTACAGTTATTCACCAATTGGAAACTTTCTGTTAACCAATTAACTGTTTTTCACCGTAGCATTTTTTACAGTCTTTTAACGTTAATCGTATCACGATAATTTTCTACAGTGTGGTTGTTTGTCATCTAATTCTTATAGTTGTGGTTCTAAAACCCATAATTTTCTTTCAACTGCACAAATAAATAGATAAATACTCAATTAAAGGTAGCATGGATGAAACACTTCTCCTTAATAACTTTTTTTATTAACTTTTAATGGAAAGTAATCAAAATTCTGCCCTAAATATTGAAGAAACACTAAACACTGATACTATTTATTATGTACGAACTGTGTTGGGTGCAATACATTACCAAGTAATTAATTATACTGAAATATATTTTATGTACGCCTAATTAGTACAGTAATGTAATTACACTGTTAAGGATGTAATTAGTAGCTAGTAACAGTTTTGGAGAGGCTAGCAATAGCAAGCTAGCTTTGAAAGCATGAGATCCCACCCTCTCTTCAGAGCGTCTCCAAAGCCATGCCTTCTCCAAAACGCATGAACACACACAGCAGAGTCTGCAAAGCATCCGGCATTAAAGGTCCCGTTCTTCGTGTTTTTTTGAAGCTTTGATTGTGTTTACAGTGTGCAATATAACATGTGTTCATGTTTCGCGTGTGTTTTCGCGTGTAAAAAACAGTATTTTTAACACAATTTACTTATCTGTATACCGCTGTTTTCACTGTCCTAAAAACGGCTGATGACTTCCTTTATTCTATGAAGTCCCTCATTCAGAAATACGTAATGAGTTCTGATTGTGCCAGCGGTTCCCGTGTTGTGATTTGACCGCAGCTTAGCAAACGTGGCACGGTTCCTGTGTTGTGATTCGACAGCAGCTTAGCGCACGTGGAAAGGTCACGCCTCTTAACGGGAGATATATGGGCTTAATGATCTCGACAGCTTCCCTGGGAAAGCCAAACAAAGGTGATTTGACTCCGGGATGAAAATAACAGCGTCTTGACGACATGGCGACAAACACAGTGAAACGCAACACTTCCTTTTCTCCATGCGACACGTCCTCTTCTCCACGTGGGACAGCAACAAGACCACGCCCCCTTTTTTCACGTATTCTTGTGGGCGGAGGTTAGCCTGTTCTACTGTTCTACTGACGTCATTAAAGCAGGCTGTACCAGGATGTAGTCCAAGCCAGCCGTTCGCTGTAGGCTTTGAAAGGGAACTTCTGTTAAATAAAATATCTCGCTTGGCATTGAACTTTGAGCTTTATAATTTTACAGGTATTATTTATGCTCTAACAGCAACATTACACACTAACTAAAGTTTGAACAATGGGATCACGAAGAACGGGACCTTTAAATGACCTCATGTCTCAAAGCATGTAATATTACAATAATAATGAATGTAGTCAACTTATAGAGCTCTTACTTGTACCATCAGACTGCTGTAGATTAATTTCCCGTTGATAGTGTTGACGTAGATATACACCGATCAGGCATAGCATTATGACCTAATATTGTGTTGGTCCCACTTTTGCTCAAAACAGGTCCTGACCCGTCGAGGCATGGACTCCACTAGACCCCTGAAGGTGTCTGGTGTTATCTGGGACCAAGACGTTAGCAGCAGATCCTTTGGATCTGTCGTGGCCTAATGGTTAGAGAGTCGGACTTGTAACCGGAAGGTTGTGGGTTCGAGTCTCAGGTCCGGCAGGAATTGTCATGGGGGCAGTGAATAACCAGTGCACTCCTCCACCCTCAATACCACGACTGAGGCAACCGTTGAGCAAGGCACCGAACCCCCAACTGCTCCCCGGACGCCGCAGCAATATGGCTGCCCACTGCTCCGGGTGTGTGTTCACGGTGTGTGTGTGTGTGTGTGTTCACTACTGTGTGTGTGTGTGCACTTGGATTAAATGCAGAGCACAAATTCCAAGTATGGGTCACCATACTTGGCCACACGTCACTTCACTTTAAGTCCTGTAAGTTGCGAGGTGGGCCCTCCATGGATCGGACTTGTTTGTCGGCGGTGGACAGGGATCAGACCCTGACTGATCTGCGGCTATGCAGCCCCATACGCAACAAACTGTGATGCACTGTGTATTCTGACACCTTTCTATCAGCATTAACTTCTTGAGCAATTTGAGCTACAGTAGCTTGTCTGTTTGATCGGACCAAACGGCCTTCGCTCCCCACATGCATCAATGAGCCGCCCATGACCCTGTCGCCGGTTCACCACTGTTCCTTCCTGACCTCCACTGACCACTTTTAATAGATACTGACCACTGCAGTCTGGGAACACCCCACAAGAGCTGCAGTTTTGGAGATGCTCTGACCCATGCATCTAGCAATCACAATTTGACCCTTGTCAAACTCATTTTTCCTGCTTCTAACACATCAACTTTGAGGACAAAATGTTCACTTGCTGCCTAATATATCCAACCCACTAACAGGTGCCGTGATGAAGAGATGATCAGTGTTATTCACTTCACAATAATGTTATGCCTGATCGCTGTATGTTTTAATATTTAGACCACATCTATTATTGATTGCTATAAGGATGTGAAGTTTCAGCCAGTATAACTTTGCCTAATTACTGTTTTATAGTAACTTACCACTGTTTATGAGTGCTGAATGTTTATTCATGAGTTTTCAAAGAAAAGAAAAGAGCGATGAAAGGGACGACAAATATTTCAAATATCAGTGATGTCATTATTGTAATGAGTCATGGAGTTTTGAATGTCTGAAAATGTACTTCAGTGTATGTTGCTAATAAGGCTTGTGAAGGTGGGGCCTGTTTTAATTATCATTACATCATCAAGGGGTTTCACTCAGCAAGGCTATAAATACAATTAATACACAAGCCCACCTCTTCCTGCTCTGAAATGCAATGTAAAAACACACAGGCTACTTAGTTTCTCAGATCTCTAATGTAAAAATATCTGTGTGACCTTTATTTATACTAATGTAAACAGCGTCAATATGCCAGTGTCAAGTCTACACAGAAACCCCTGACACCCACATGAATTGTCTGTTTGCTATAAAACTCCACAAGTCAAGAGTCATAGCCAAAACTATATACATAGCCAAAACTAGTTCACACATAAGCTGTCATTATTTACTCACACTCTATTTTTTCTAAACACATTTGAATATTCAGGTCACTTTTTTTCAATGTAATACGGCTAACCTAAATCTTCTGTTTTAATGTTTGATGAAACTCCCATGGTGTTTTATACAAACACATTAAAAAAAATTCTGTGATTTACAAAATGTGAATATCCAGGCCACTTTTTTCAATGTAATACCGTTAACCTAAATCTGCTGTTTTAATGTATTTTTTGATGAAACTCCCGAAATGAAGCTTATTAAAGGTAGGGTAATTTTCAGAGAGGCTAGCAATAGCAAGCTAGCTTTGAAAGCATGAGATCCCACCCTCCCTTCAGAGCGTCTCCAAAGCCACGCCTCCTCCAAAACACATGAACACACACAGCAGAGTCTGCAAACAATCCAGAGAAATTACATTAAACTACCTCATGTTTAAAATCACATAACATTGCAATAATAATGAACATGAACAACTTAAAGAGCACTGACCTGTACCACCTGACTGCTGCAGATTCATTTCGGTGTTGATGGTGTTGCCATAGAAACGCATGCATTTGAATCATGAGGCAGAGGTTTCCATCTCTTACAAATTACAGTAGTTATGGCATGAACGCAGCATAAGCGCTGTGTTTTGGTTTAGGAGGGATTGTAAAAGGTGGCTGCTGTTTCTGTTGTGGTGCTTGGTGACTGACGTCTGTCTAACTCTGTATATCCTCCAATGACGCCAATGACGTGTGATATGCTGACAGGCAGGGAGGACAGCGTATTGATTGGACAAACATTTTATGGTCCTACGCCTTCCACATATAAATACATTTAGACCACTTAACTTAGTGGTCGGGATGTGAAGAGACTTTCAACCAGCATGTAACAGAGTTTGTTCATATGGGAAGAACCGGCGAACATTCAACGACTTTCATTTTGTGTTGATTTATTTTTATTAAAGTCAAAGCGGCAGCCCCTCACGGACGACTGCCACGCACACACATAACAAAACGAAAACAAAACACAAATTAATATCCAGGCCTGTTCCTCTCTTGTCCTTCACTGTTGTCACTCCTCCGTGAGACACGAGACCACTGCGGTGATGAGCGCGGCCTCGTCCCGCTCTCACGGTCCCATACCCCCAACGCCCTTCGCAGGCCGGGGGCACTCCCGAGACTGCGCAACATCTTCTCTTCGACAGCATGTCCCTCCTTCCTTCGGCACCAATGTAACGGGGTTTGTTCGTATGGGAAGAAGGAGGCGGGAACCGGCGAACATTCAAACAAGTTTAATTCAAAATAAATCAACACAAAATGAAAGTAAAAGCGTCAACCCCTCACGGACGACTGCCGCACACACACACACGTAAGAAAACGAAACACAAATTAAAATCCAGGCCTGGTCCTCTCTCGTCCTTAACTGTCGTCACTCCTCCTTTATACTCCCGTCACTCCTCTGTGAGACACGAGACCGCTGCGGCGCGCAGCTGGCGCTCATCCACGCTGCTCGCCACACAGCATAACAAAAGATGTTTCTGGAACAAATCATACCCTGCCTTTAACTGCATCCACTTCTCCAAAGCCCTGTTTCCACCTAAATTACCTGGAACAATTTGTCCCAGGAACTTTTTTCCCAGGAACTCTTTTTCCCTCAGACCTGCTGCTGTCTGCGTTTCCATAGCGGTCTAAAGTGCCGTGAAAATTTGTCCAGTGATGTAGGTAGGACTGCGCGCGACTTTCCCGAGCCCACTGAATTTCGTCCTCCACAAATAAACTTAATAAAGCCAGAACCTCGTCATAGGTCCATCGGTCGTATTTTTTAAACTCCATTGTTGATTTGAATAGCAAACAACTCTTACTGCACGCACCGCAACAGACTTTTAGGTTGAAATAAAATGCTGCGTAAACTCAACCAGTCAACATGTTCAGCGCCCAAGTCCCACCCCCGAAAGTTCCTGAACTTTGAAAAAGTACTACCTAAAAGTCTCTAGTTACTGGGGAAAGTTCCCGCGGTGGAAATGTGGTGCAAGAGAGTCTTGCCCAGGTTCACATTTAAACACCTGTCTATTCCCTGTCATACGGGGTAATGACTATTGGAGCTTTGTGTGCTTTCAAGACCATGTTCATTATATTCTTAAAAAATAATAATCATAAAATAATTTCCATTTGCAGAAGTATTAATATGACAACACAATTATAACTTTTAACATGATGACATATTAATATTGCATATTCCCAGCGAGTTTTTCCTCTGTGGGCAGAGGTGTTCTTAACGAAACCCAGTGTTTCCCCTTTAACGAATTTAGAAACTTGACATACATCACGGCTACAATTTAGGTGTGAGCATGTTTCCTGTTTTACGACGTATTTAAAGGGTTAGAGTGCAGAATGAGATCATTATCTCTAGAAAGCATCCCTGTGAACAAGAACATGAAACTGCTAATTCTTCTCGTCGCACTGCTTGTTCGAACTAACCCTAGTTTGAGCAAGCCTACCTTGACTCTTGCCAAGATCTTCCATGAAGTTCGGTTCAACCTTCGTCAAATTCAACAACGATTGGGTGGACTTAAGCCGAATGAACTTAAGCAGAATCTCACAGTAAGTCAATTATTTTTGCATTACGGCAAGGGACTTCGTTATTTTGCCATCATAGTTTAGCTAAAACTGGTTAAACACCAAGCGTGAAGAGAGAAGTATTTGTCTTTATAGCTTATAGATACGTATGTTCTATATAAGCATAACTGTATAGTAACATCAGCTGCACACATTCTCTGATATCAACTGACTTTGATTACTTCCATTTTCTAGGTATTCACTCAAACAGACATATTCCAAACACCTCAGAATATAAAGAATGCAGTAAGTATTTTGACATTCCCTCTGTATTACAGAACGTTGAAACAAATGCCGTAAATAATCATTTGTTATCATAAAATAATACATTTGTAATTAGTTTTTTTTCTCTCCACCCACAGTGTGAGTGTGAGGTACTATTTGTTCAACAACTGGAAAAAGCTCTAATGTTAGTTAAAAAAGTACTTCCCTTGGACCAAATTGACAACATTTTGGACCTGCTAAAGAAATTGCCTAAGGTAAGACTTCTGTCTTAATTGTATCATCCATTTGGTTATTAATGTTGAAGATGAAGAGTGTAGGTCATTTAAAAGGCCTGAAGACACCTCTTCATGACTTTTTGTAAAAAATTCTCATTTAATTTTAACATCTCTGTTTGAGTTATGCGGCATGGAAAGAGCTACTTCATCATTTCAAATAACGCAATGCATTCATTGTTTTCTTCTGATTTTTCCAGAATCCAAGTGGCAACTGTAGCTTCACTACACACAGTATGAGAGATGCATCACTCACAAACTTCACTCGGGATAACATTCAATTCATTGAAAACTGGAATACAAAATGCAAGACAAAATGAACTAAACGGACGTCCTGCTATGAAGAATGACGAATCACGTGTTAATTTATTCAAAAAACGTCACTTTGTATTTATTAATTTATTTAATTTATTGGGCTATTTAATATTTATGTCCAGGGGGTGTTGGTTGTTCTCTATCTTCGCACTTAACCATAAAATGAAACGGATGCGTACTATAAATTATGCTTTAAAAAATTATCTATACTTTATAGTTTTGACTTGTATTGTAACAATACGAACATCATGTAACATTACGGCCCACGGTTTTTTATGCTGAATGTAATAAAAATAAAAATAATATTTTGAAGATCAACTCTTTCTGTTGCTTCATTCTTTTTTTTCTTGATTCTTGTGCAGTAAAAAATGGCATACCTGCTGAATGCCATACCTTTCAGTGCATTTACAGTCTTGCTCAAAAGTTTGTGAACCCCTTGCAGAATCTGTGAATAATTTTAACAAAATAAGAGGCATCATACAAAATAAGTTATTTTTATTCTGAATAATTTTACATAAAAGATGTTTACATATAGTCCACAAGACAAAAAAAAAGCTGAATTTATAAAAATGTAGTTCAATTTAGTTCAAAAGATTATGAAACCTTGATTCTTAATACTGTGTGTCGTGATCTGGATGATCCACGGGTGTTTTGTTGTTTTGTAATGGTTGTTCTTGAGTCCCTTGTTTGTCCTGAGCAGTTAAACTGCCCAATGTTCTTCAGGTCCCGAAAATTCTTCAGTTTTTTTCCAGCATCTTTTGCATATTTGAACCCTTTCCAGGAGTGACTGTAGGATTTAGAGATTCATCTGTTTACACTGAGGACAATTCAAACACAACTATTAAAAAAGATTCAAACGTTCATTGATGCTCCAGAAGGAAACACGATGCATTAAGGGTGAAAACTTTTGAACAGGATGAAGATTTGAAAGATTTTTCTTATTTTGTTTAAATATCTTTTTATTTTTAATTTAGTACTGCCCTTCGGAAGCAACAGATGATACTTACATGTTTCCCGGAAGACAAATTAAGTACAATTTACCTTGATCTTCAAATTAAAAAAGTTTCCACCCCCGGCTCTTAATGCATTAGGTTCAAAGATGCTGGAAAACGTACTCGGTTACTAAACGTAACCTCGGTTCTCTCTAGATGAGGGAACGAGTATTGCGTAAGTTGCTTACGCTACGGGAAAGTATTCTTTCTTCGAGATCTGAAGCCACAAAATTATCCTAATTTTGCATACATTGTCAACACAGTGCGGCAGCCAGCAGACCATAGCAGGCTGTATCAGCGTGCCCATTGGCTGCTTGGTTGGCAACTGCTACAGCCTATCGTTGAGCCCCGCGTGACGTCACGTCCGCGCCCTATTTACCTACAGGTAGGGCGTGGCCAGTGTGTATATAAGCAGGGCTCACAGGCTGGGAATCCGGTTTTAGTAGTCTGAAGCTCAAAAGCCCGTGGCGTGCACGGCAAGTTACGCAATACTCGTTCCCTCATCTAGAAAGAACCGAGGTTACGTTTAGTAACCGAGTACGTTCTCTTACGAGAGGTTCTCTCGTATTGCGTAAGTTGCTTACGCTACGGGAACCCTTTGTCAACGCCGTGCGCGCCGAGCATACAGCATATGTAACCCAGGGAGACCGGGGAAAAACATACGGCTGGAAACAGGTGGCCAGTAGAGGAAACGGGCCAACACATGTACAAGCACTTCACTATGTGAATAGGTGGACAAAGCACTTTATCTTGTGAATAGGTGGAGCGGCACTGCCGGTCTCGTTCATATCCACGTACTTTAGCAGTGCGGCCGGCGAAGCGGGCCCACACAATACATACACCAGAAATATAACCAGTACGCGAGGGTTGTCTGCGCATAAATAACTGGGCAGAGCAAACAGCCCACTTAAACTGATAACACCTTAGCCTGCAAAGCAGGAACTTCCAGGTTATAGAACCTCACGAATGTCAATGGGGAGGCCCAGCCCGCCGCCGTACAAATATCGTGAATAGAAATACCGCTAGACCAGGCCCACGAAGAGGCCATGCCTCTGGTGGAATGAGCTCTGACACCCAGCGGACACTGCAGGTGTTTGGAGGCGTAAGCTGCTGCAATCGTGTCCACTATCCACCTGGACAGGCTCTGTTTCGAGGCGGCGAGACCTTTAGTGCGCCCACCAAATGAAACAAAGAGTTGCTCTGAACACCTGAAAGCGGCAGAGTGTGTGACGTAAGCTCTCAACGCCCTGACAGGGCAAAGGAGGTTATCACCGTCTCCATCATCGGATGCTGGCAGAGCCGAGAGGGAGATGATTTGCGCCCTAAAGGGGGTCCCGATCGCTTTGGGGATGTAACCGTGCCTCGGTCTGAGGATGACTTTAGAGTCATTCGGACCAAACTCAAGACACGCCGGGCTAACAGAGAGCGCGTGCAGATCCCCCACGCATTTTACTGAAGACAGAGCTATCAGAAAAGGTTTTGAGCGAAAGGTACTTGGGCTCCACGGATATGAGTGGTTCAAAGGGAAAAGCCTTCAGGGCCTGTAAGACCAAGGACAGACCCCAGATAGGAACCGAGGGGGGTCGCGGGGGATTCATCCGTCTGGCTCCTCTGAGGAAACGGATAATAAGCTCGTTCCTTCCTAACGCGCGGCCGAGCGTCGTCTGAGCGAACGCTGCAATAGCTGCCACGTACACTTTGAGCGTGGAAGGGGACCTGCCCAAATCCAACAGCTCCTGAAGGAAGGAGAGCACTCGCTGGACCCCACATTCCTGTGGATCCAAGCTCTTAGTAGCACACCACTTAGTGAACACAGACCACTTGGGAACATATAGCCGCCTCGTAGAGGGAGCTCTAGACTGCGCGATCGTGTTCACAACACCCTCCGGCAGGTCAACGGGTATTCGTTGATCACCCATGCATGCAGAGACCAATGCTCCGGATGGGGATGCCAGATCGATCCTCCGGCTTGAGAGAGGAGATCCTTTCTCAGCGGGACTGGCCAAGGGAGTGAGTGCGATAGTTCCACCAGCTCTGGGTACCATATTTGGTTCTCCCAGCGCGGTGCTATAAGAAGCACCGGGCGGCGCGTTTCCCTGATTCTCGCTATGACCTGTGGTAACAGGGAGATCGGTGGGAAAGCATAAAGCGGGAGGCTGGGCCAGGGCTGGGACAGCGCATCCTCGCTTTTTGATAGAAACATCGGGCAGTGAGCATTGTCTTTCGACGCAAAGAGGTCGACTTCCACTCTGCCGAATAGGCGCCACAGGCCCTGGACTGTCTGAGGGTGCAGGGACCACTCCCCTGGGGGAATGATGTCCCTGGACAGGCTGTCCGGGCCGCCGTTCAGGTGGCGCTCTGTTCACGAGAAGGCGCTCTGTCAGTTTGCCCAGGCTCGTGGACCTGACGCCGCCTTGTCGGTTCACATAAGACACCACGGACGTGTTGTCCGAGCGGACTAGCACGTGGTGACCCCGTATGAATGGGAGGAAGCGCCTGAGCGCGTTCTTGACCGCGATCATCTCCAAACAGTTTATGTGGAGGCATTGCTCCCGGTCTGACCAGAGGCCAAAAGCCGGTTTGCCCTCGAAAAGAGCGCCCCAGCCTGAGGTGGAAGCGTCCGTCGAGATAACCTTGCGGCATGAGATGGCTCCCATCGTCACCCCCCGCTGGTACCAGTCGGCTGCTAACCAGGGCCTCAGTGCTGAAACGCAGCCCTGAGTCACTCTGATTCGAATGCCGCCGGAAGCCCAGGCTCTGTGAGGCACTCGGGCATTCTACCAGCGTTGTAGCGGGCGCATACGTAATAGACCCAGCTGGAGCACTGCTGCAGCTGAAGCCATACATCCCAGCATCCTTTGAAAAGCTTTGAGAGGTGTGGTGCTGCCCGGCTGGAAGGACGCGGCCAAGCGTCAAATGCGGCGCGTGCGCTGTGGTGACAGGCGGGCCGACATTGCCACAGTGTCCAGATCCAAACCCAGAAATGAGGTTGATTGTCTGGGCACTAATGAGCTCTTAGTCCAGTTGACCGTGAGCCCCAGGCTGTCCAAGTGGCTGAGAAGCACTGCTCTGTGGGCGAGGAGCTCGGCCTCTGACTGTGCTAGAATCAGCCAATCGTCCAAATAATTCAAAATCCGCATTCCCTGCCCTCTCAGGGGAGTGAGGGCCGTGTCCATGCACTTTGTAAGTGTACGGGGTGCTAGAGACAGGCCGAATGGTAGGACGGTGTACTGATATACCTGACCGTCGAAGGCGAATCTCAAGAATGGCCTGTGACGGGGTATTATCTGGATCTGAAAGTATGCGTCTTTCAGATCGAGGGAGATAAACCAGTTTCTCGGGCGAATTTGCGCGAGGATCTGTCTGGCCGTGAGCACTTTGAACGGTCTTCTCATAAGAGCTTTGTTCAAACGTCACAGATCCAAAATCGGTCTGAGAGCTCCGTCCCTCTTGGGAACGAGGAAATAAGGGCTGTAAAAGCCTGACTCGCTCATAGAAGGGGGAACAGGTTCTATAGCCCCTTTGCACAGACATGTCGCTATTTCTGCTTGAAGTAGATGTGCTACTTCCCTGTTCACTCTCGTCTCGGTACGCGCCTGAAAGCGCGGAGGGCGACGAGCGAATTGCAGAGTATAGCCCAGTTTTACTGTGCTCAGCACCCATTCTGACGCGCCTGGGATCGCTTCCCACGCTTTCGCGTGCGCTGCCAGGGGCAGAATGGCCTCCGGGCTCTGATCGCCGTGCTTCACGGGCTTGAGAGCTCGAAACGGAGGGGCGGGCGCAGTGCGCGTGCTCTCTGTGCTTGGGCCCAGCGGATCGCTCACAGCGATCGGTCTCCGTTGCTGAGCGGTGCACGGCACGAGCCACAGGAAGAACGAGGCATTTTGATAAAAACGCCTCGTGCTCTTTTATGAGAAAGTGTGTCGCGAGACGAGCATACGTGCAAAAAGGATATAGTCACCGGATAGTGTAGCAGGCACAGATGGCTGAAGGCGGCGAAGGCGGCCGGCTTCCTCAGGCGCTGTCCTAAGCTTGCAAGTCAATGGTTTCGACGGCGGCGGCTCCCAGATCCAGCGATGCGAAGGGCTTCGCTGAAGACAAGAAAATCGGATTCCCAGCCTCTGAGCCCTGCTTATATACACACTGGCCACGCCCTACCTGTAGGTAAATAGGGCGCGGAGGCTCATTGGACGTGACGTCACGCGGGGCTGAACGATAGGCTGTAGCAGTTGCCAACCAAGCAGCCAATGGACACGCTGATACAGCCTGCTATGGTCTGCTGGCTGCCGCACTGCGTTGACAATGTATGCAAAATTAGGATAATTTTGTGGCTTCAGATCTCGAAGAAAGAATACTTTCCCGTAGCGTAAGCAAATTACGCAATACGAGAGAACCTCTTGTAAGAGAACTGAATTTTCGGGACCTGAAGGATTTTTCTGAAGAACATTGGGCAGTTTAACTGCTCAGGACAAACACTACTATATAAACTATATGTAAACATATTTTATGTAAAATATCTTATCCAGGACAGTACTAAATAAAAAATAAACATGCATTTGAATGATACCTCTTATTTTGTTCAAATTACTGACATTTTCACAGATTGTGTGTAACTGTATATGCTGATACAAAACTTCAAGTTGCATATAGCCTAATATGTACAGGCCACTTAACAAATGTGTATTGCTGCAGTAGTGCTGTGGTAAATTTCACTTCGCTCACTTGTAACTGACCCAGCTGTGTATTGTTTATCTTCTCTTGGGATGTGGTGCAACTTGAAGGAGGCTGTGTATACAATATTAAGTCTGATGGATGGAAACAGACAGTCCTGCAGCTGCTGGCGGTGTCCTGACGAGAGGGGACATCCCTAACAACACAAGGATGGAATATTCAGGAGACCAGTGACTAAGAACATCCAGCTTCCAGAGTGTGTTTCAAAACCCTTGTGTCAGAAAGTGTGCTTCCTCAGTCTTGTGAAGACTTCAGGATCAATCAGTTCATGACTCTTTCCACCAAGATACATTTCTGTGTCCCATTAGGTTTTTTGGTAACACTTTACAAGGTCAAGGCTAAAGGTTGTTTGATGACATTAGTTAAGATGAACTAAAAAAAAAAAAAAAAAAAAAAAAAAAACTTTATTTATTAAGCATTAATCTTAGTTAATGTTAGTTTCAACATGTACTACTACATACAATAAAAAGCTGTATTTGTTAATATTATGAAATGGACCTGAGCTAACATGAACCGCCAACACTCAAAAGATCATTTTAAAATAAAAAGATTTACGAATTGTATAGTAAAATACCATCAAATTGAATTGAATAATCCTTACATATTTATATGATGAATTAAGAATTTTAAATGAGTAAAAAATACTAGAGCTTAATAAAATACATTTTGCATAAATCTTAGAGGAACAAGGGAATGGACCATTTCATTTAATGTGAATCGTTTCCATAAAAAAAAAAAAAAAAAAAAAAAATATATATATATATATATATATATATATATATATATATATATATATATATATATATATATATATATATATATATATAATGTTGCCCCCTTGGTGGGCAATGACAGTACTGACTACACACAGGCTTAGTTTAGCAAAGTAAAAAGATACAATGTTTATTTTATCTTAATTAAAATAATGAGTCGCTTTAGATAGTCAATAAATAACACACAAATTCATCATTTAACAGGGATAAGCCATAGTAGAGTGAGCCACCAGAATGTAAGCTTAAACAGGCCTAGGTTTCGATGCCACACGTGAGCTAAAGCACACCACTTTAGAGTAGAACAAACACTACAAACTCAGCTTACCCACCACAGCAACATTGCTTGTTAAGCTATTACAACAGATGCACACGTCACAACAGTACACTGCACACATCGGGTTCAAATGGGTGAAACACTCTAAGGAAACCGGACTAGAGCCCGGTAGGCTAATCTATTCTATGGGCCCAATCCACAAGAGGCTATTAATAGGGAAGGGAGAATACAAAGAAGAAGAAACCACTAGACGGTGGCCACCATCAGTTCACTAACACGCATATCTTACAGCCCACCGACTAGTGGTAAAAAAAAGAAAAAGAAAAAAAAATACAATACAATAAATCAATAAACCAAACGGAAAAGTGTCTATGAAGCAGCACCTGTATATACACACATTCAAACACATTCAAGAGAACAGCAGCCGACAATCTGATTGCTGTAGCCTCTTTTTGCAAGCTAGCGACTGGGTGCGTAGACAGTGTTCCGTGCTTCACGCATTCACCAGGGTCACTGGACGCTTCTCTATACGCTTGTCACTCTAGGCTTTCCAAACGTGTTTTGGAAACGCATGCACCCACACAAAACAGTAGCGCCGTTGGCAATCACTCGGTAACACCTTGCATGACAAACAGCACCCAGGAACACTGCTGCACTCCAACGCGTCAGTAGCTAGCTACAATGAATGGCTACCGGCATGAGGACCCCAGGTGCCTATACACCTGCCTGCTCTTAATTGCCAACCTCTCCCACCCACATTAGGTGACGTAACAATATCGGACAGAGTGAAAGTGAGCGAGAGGCAGAGAAAGAGGGAGAAGAGAGGGAAAAGAGAGCGCCCCAAATTCACAGGCTACAATCCACCCCCTCCAAATGAATCGGCGGCCCGACGATGACACCTCATGCCCGGGAGTCTTCACCCTCTATTCCTGATGGACCATCATTTCTGCCACAAGTTGGCCGGGGTAGATGGTAGAGATTGGAGTGCTGCCCTGCCGTAGACCTCGCTGAACGGCGCACAGCCACAATGTTGTCCTCAGGCACCTCAGCCATATCCTCAATGTCAATGTCATCAGATGCTGAGGTGCCGGTGGGCGCAGGTACAGCTTGAGGTTCTTGTTCCGCCCCATACCAAATGAGCACATCTCGGGCATCACTATCGTTCCCGGCAGGAGGATCCTTGAGAGTCTCCTCTTCCCAAGCTGGACCAGGAACACCACCTGGCCCGGGCCTCAATCCCATAGGGATGGCGCGCATCTCAGAACGATGCACCTGTCGAACAGGTCCACCCGCATCTGCAGGGGTCACAGCGTACACCGCTCCTGCTCCAGAAGGGCAGCGTACAACTCGATAGGCCACAGAGTTCCAGTAGTCCTGGATTTTATTTCTCCCATGTGGATGGTTCCGCAGATAAATCAAATCTCCTTCTTGGAAGCCGGCATCGTTCACCTGATCATTGTGGTTCTGGTTCCGCCTGAGGGCCATTTCTTCTGATCTCTGCTGGACATGTTCATGCGTCATCCTGACACTTTGCTGGTGCTTTTCAACCCATTCTTCTAGGGTGTTGGTGTCTGGAGCAGCCTCCCTGATACCAAGTAAGAAGTCAACTGGCAATCTTGGGTGGTGCCCAAACATCAGATAATATGGTGTATGCCCTGTGGTCTGGTGTGGGGTAATATTATAGGGCAAAGGTGAGCTGAGGCAGATGATGTGGCCAGCGACGCTTCTCTGTCTCAGGTAGTGTGCGCAGCAAGTCATGGAGGGTGCGGTTAAACCGCTCACACTGGGCATTCCCTTGAGGATGGTACGGAGTGGTGTGGCTCTTTTTTATACCGTACATCTGACACAGTTGCTGGATCAAGAGGCTCTCAAAGTTTCGCCCTCGGTCAGAGTGTATACGAGCTGGGGGACCAAACCTATGGAACCATTGCTGCACCAAGGCCCTGGCCACAGTCGGAGCTCTCTGGTCTTTAGTAGGGACAGCCTGCGAGTACTTTGTAAATATGTCTGTGAGAATCAGGACATTCTCTCGTCCATCACTGGCCGGCTCTAACAGAGTGAAATCAAGAGCCAGGATTTCATTCGGTCTAGTGGCTTGCATCGTGCTCCAATACGTACGGACCTTGGGCTGGACGGCCTTCCCCAGAATGCATCGCTGGCACTGCTGGCACCACTGTTCAGCATCTTTAGTCATACTGGGCCAAAAACATCAGCTTCGGAGTAGCTGGAGTGTTCTTTCCAGGCCTTGGTGCCCTTGCTCATCGTGGACACTCCGTAGGACCTCAGCTTGCAGGCACTGAGGCAGCAACAGCTGGAGAGTCTCTGGACCCCCCCCCCCCCGGTGCATGAATCTGGCGGTACAGAACTCCTTCCTCGTTGACTAGGTGATCCCAGTACCGGAGCAGGGCTCTGCTGGACTTGGGTAACGCTTCGCGCTCCATTGCACCTGCCCATTTTACCGCAAGTAGTTCGAGCTTCATGGAGATATAGTTCTCCATATTTCTTTCAGCAGCTCTGAGTCCCCGACTGGCAAATGCAACTGGGCGTACTTTCCCTTCATGCTCTTGGGAGAGGACTGCACCAAGATCTCCGTGGCTGGCATCTACCTCCAAGATGAAGGGCTTCTTAAAGTCGGCATAAGCCAGCACTGGAGCCGAGGTGAGTCGTTCCTTCAGAGACAGAAATGCTTGCTCACATCCTTCATCCCAGGCTGAGGCCAGAGGAACTGGGGGGGTCTTTCCCTTCCTTCGAGGTCCACTGAGTCTTCCTACCAGATGGTGGAGCGGGGCTGCCAGCTTTGAAAATCCCTCCACGAAACGGCGATAATAGCTCGCGAAACCCAGGAAAGATCGTAATTCAGCCAGATGTCCAGGGCGTCTCCACTCCTTAACCACCTCTATCTTGGCGGGATCCGTGGCAACTCCCTCAGCGGAGACCACGTGCCCCAAGTAATTAACCTGGTGCTGAAAGAAACGGCATTTTGACAGCTTTACTTTTAGTCCCTGTTTTTGCAGACGGGAAAACACCTCTCCCAGTCTTTCCAAATGCTGCTGGACAGTGGTGGAAAAGACGATAACATCGTCCAGGTACAGTAGAACGGACTGGTATCTGCAATCGCCAAACATGCGCTCCATTAAACGCTGGAACGTTCCAGGTGCATTACACAATCCGAATGCCATTCTGTTAAACTCAAATAGGCCAAAAGGCGTACAGAAGGCGGTCTTAGGTTTATCCCGCTCCACCATTGGCACCTGGTTATATCCACTTGCAAGGTCCAAGGTGGAGAACCATTTTGCTCCTGAAAGTGCATCCAACGATTCTTTCTCGATACGGGGAAGGGGATATGCGTCACGGCGGGTTTTTGCATTTAGCTGCCTATAATCTACACAAAGGCGCAAACTCCCATCCTTCTTAGTCACCAAGACTATAGGGGAAGAATATGGACTGCTACTTTCTCTGATGACTTTACTATCTAAGAGCTGTCGGATGTGCGCTTTTACAGTTTCATACTGAGAGGGTGGAATTCTACGATATGGCTGTCGAACAGGAGCATTGTCCAACAGGGGAATCTCATGGCTGATTAAAGACGTACATCCTAGGTCTCCCTCCCCTTGGGAAAAGATGTTACTATACTGGACAAGGAGGGCCCTGGCCTCAGCCGCCTGGTGCTGGGTCAACCCCGGAAAGTCTGGTGCCATGAACTCAGGAACACTGCAGCACTCAACTACCTCCTGGGTGGATACATAAGCTTGACACTGTTCCCATGAAGGGTCGACAGATATAGAGGCAGCGGTTTCTGTTACAGCTGCTGCCACAACTTGTACAGTACCAATAGGACGGCGTGGGGACAACCATACCTTTGTGTTACCCACATTCACTACAGGTGCATATAGACAAAGTAAAAAGATACAATGTTTATTTTATCTTAATTAAAATAATGAGTCGCTTTAGATAGTCAATAAATAACACACAAATTCATCATTTAACAGGGATAAGGATATATATATATATATATATATACAGTGAGGAAAATAAGTATTTGAACACCCTGCTATTTTGCAAGTTCTCCCACTTGGAAATCTTAGAGGGGTCTGAAATTGTCATCGTAGGTGTAGGTGCATGTCCACTGTGAGAGACATAATCTAAAAAAGAAAATACAGAAATCACAATATATGATTTTTTTAACTATTTATTTGTATGAGACAGCTGCAAATAAGTATTTGAACACCTGAGAAAATCAATGTTAATATTTGATAAACCTTCGATGACAATTTCAGACCCCTCCATGATTTCTAAGTGGGAGAACTTGCAAAATAGCAGGGTGTTCAAAAACTTGTTTTCCTCACTGTATATATATATATACAGAGAGAGAGAGAGAGAGAGAGAGAGAGAGAGAGAGAGAGAGAGAGAGAGAGAGAGAGAGAGAGAGAGAGAGATAGTGTGTGTGTGTATGTGTGTGTGTGTTTATGAATACGAATCACATAAACTAAGTGGTCCATTCCCTTGTTCCATTAAGATGTATATAAATCTTTACTTATTTAACTTAATTCATAATATGAATAATATTTAAGGATTATTCAATTCAATTTCATGGAATTTTACTGTACAATTAAAATTCGTAAAAAGCTGTTGTATTTTTTATTAACTAATGCTAAAAAAGATTAATAAATGCTAAACCGCATGGGACCTTAATGTAAAGTGTTACCAGTTACCAAATTAGATGCACAAATCCTTTCTGAACTATTAGATAGTATGTAAAACGTTTTACTATTAGAAATCATGTAAAAAAACTTTTAAAAAACCCCCTATATATTTAAGTTATGAGTAAAAGTAATTAATTACATGTACGAGAATCTGGTAAGACCAGGCTACTTTAACCCTATGGTCAAGTACATTTCATTAGTACAGAGAGTCTGGCCACTCTCCATTGACAAGCGTTAACTTCCTTGAAGGCGGATGATGAAGTTTAAAACTATTGGATCTGCCCAGAGCCACTCTGGATCTTCCATAACCAATCGCTAACGTTTGGTTGTGACGTATGTCATCTCAAACTAGAGCACGACATGAACGTCATCGTTCTCAGCCACTCCCTCTGTTTGGACTGATTGGACCAGTTATTTTTTTTTGAGAAATTTTTCACAAAATTCTGAGAAAACCTAAGAATATACCGCAGTCAGGCGGAGTACTGAAGGAAAATGAAAATTGAGCGGAAGTACGTAGGAGAGTGGAGCCAGGCTAGGGTTAGTTCACCCAAAAATAGCCCATGATTTTCTCACCCTCAAGTCATAGGTGTATATGACATTCTTCTTTCAGAAGAATAAAATCGGAGTTGTATTAAAAAAGTCCTGGCTAATCCAAGCTTTATTCCTGGGTTACTCTTTTAGCACAAGTCGACGTGTGTACCGCTGACCGCCGGAAGCTAGTTATTAATGTTTTACACATGGATATTTTTCTTACACGAATGTGCCACTTCGCTTCAGACAGCCTTTATTACCCCAAAGCCGTGTTGAGCAGTTAAATAATGGATAGATGCACTTTTTGGACTTCAAAAACGAACCAACAAGTCACTGCCATTATAAAGCTTGGAAGAGCCAGGACTTTTTTAATATAACTCTGATTGTATTATTCTGAAAGAAGAATGTCATTTACACCTAGGATGGCTTGAGGGTGAGTAAATCATGGGCTAATTTTAATTTTTGGGCGAACTAAACCTTTAGGTTAGGATTAGGGTTTTGTTGAGGGTTGCATGTAACTATGCATAATTTACTGTTATTACTATGGTAAGTACATGTAACAAGGACACTGTAAAATAAAGTGTTACCATCTAACAAAAAAAAACTAAACAACAAAAAGTAGCTATAAACATCAAATGTGTGGTTTACAATAATGATTGGTAGCACTTTATTAGTGTCATTGTTGTAAATATAGTAATAAATATAAATCATGCATAATAACATGCAACTAACCTTAAACCAAACCCTAATCTAACCCTATACACTGAAACTAATGGCAACAAATGAAACCTTATTGTAAAGTGTTAAAGGGGTGGTAAAACATTCTTTCAAAGGCTTGATTGTGTTTGTGGGGTGCACTGTAACATGTGTTCATTATTTTTCATAAATTTTACCTTTATTCTACACTGCTCTGTCCCTCCTTGTAAAAACGGTCTGATGGTTTCCGGGTTGTATGAAGCCAGTCCCTCAAAAATACGCAATGGGCTCAGATTGGTTAGCTGGCCCAGTGTGTTGTGATTCGCTAACCACCTAATGCACGTTTGTCGGAAACGTCACGCCCCTTACCTTTACCGGTAGTGTGTGCTTTGGTAGTATTAGAAACAATGGCGTCAATAAAACCATACCAATTTGAGCCCGAATCAGAGTAAAGACTGCGGATCTATAGTGATCGCTACTGAATGTCACTGTTACTTTTGTATTTTTAGAACGATTATAGCCAAATATTTGTCACAAGAACTATTAACCCAAAATGAGCACTAAACATTGGCTTTACTATAGTAGCCAAATCAAACACAGAACCATGTTTAGCATGCCTGTAGATAAACAAGGATGTAGATAAACAATACATAAAAGCTCTAATCAAAGAATAATTTGTAACGTTAGGTGTTTGTCGGATAACGTTAAGTATGAATGAGCATTTAACAAACTGGTTTGCAGAGCCAAATGAGCGTTGTCATCTGTGTACTTCCTTGCTAAAACTTACAATTAACAATACGAACTATTACAAGAAAACACATAAATGACAAAATAAATCATACTTACAGGTTGTGGCCCGTAAACAGCTTCTGTTTTTAAATCCATCTTTCAGAACAAGCACATCCTGCATTGAACTCGCGAAGATTGTGGAAGCTTTCCTTTGTGAAATGTGCAGCACAGAGAGCGAGATTTGGGTAATAATTATGATTATATTATATTATATTATAATTATAAAAATAAATTTTAACCATTTATCCCTAACTCCCCCGTCCCTAGGAAGGCTGAACAAAGTTCAGACCTGCAATCCTGATGAAAATAACAGCGTTTCGTTGGCATTGCGGCAACAACATTCCAGTCTACTAACTATACTGCAACAACTCTTCCCTACAGCAATAAAAAATGGCCTCGCCCCCCCTTATTTAATATTCTCGGAGGAGGGGTTTATGTAAATATTAGGGCTGGTGATGTCAGCAACCCTGGAGGAATGTCTGTAGTCCCTAGCGGCCGTTTGCTGTAGTCCTTAGAAATTGATTTCTTTAAAAGTAGATATCTCCCTTTGCTTTAAACTTTGAACATTGTAACTTTGCAGATGTTGTTTATGCTCAAACAGCAACATTACACACTAGCTAAATTTAGTAAAGTGAAATTGTGTTTTACCACCCCTTTAACACTTTTTAACTAGTTTATGTGGATATTTTGAGATTGACGATAAACATTTTTTAAGGCTCCTTACATAGATTTTCATCATATGTGCAATACAAAATTGAGTCTTTGGACCTTATCTGTGGAAAGCGCATTTACTGATTCATCACATGATGTAGACTTCTCCATACATGCACCTTATCTGAACCCTGTCCACAACCACAAAGGGAGTCATCAGCTGCACTGCAATTACTTTATTTATAAACTCCATCTAGTTAGAACTGAACAGAGACAGTATACACTCACACAAAACACTACCACACACTCGTATTTTGTGGGTGTTATTAAAACACTGAGAAGCATTCTATAGAAAATCCATCCATTTCACAACCAAGCTGGTCACTTACCTGTTTTGGGTTTTGGTGCCATCCAGTCACGGTTGTTATGTCACGTCTATCTTGCATCACAGAACAGATATTTTATTTCTATGGTACGCAGATGAACAACTGCATATTTTATTTCTGTTGGGCTGATAATTTGACACGAAGCAAGGGGATGATAGGGTGATGTCCAACTTTCTGTTGCATCGGTTTGCATGTATTTATTGAAGGTCCTCATATGCTTTATCAAATAATATCCCAAGGCATGAAATCATCAGTCTTTCAGTTGATGATAATGTTGAGTGATTGCAAATGAGTCATGAACGAGTCTCTATGTGGCTACATATAACTATACTTAGATTTGTTGTCAGACTAACCGGGAGACAATGGTGACTGAAATAATTCACACCGGTGTCACACAATGATTTTGAAAGAAACTGCAAGAGCAGCTGGAGGTTGTGTAAGCTCTCAACCGATGCTTCGGCAGACACCAGACAGATCGTCTCCTTTGAGGCTGTGATTAATGGGCTGCTGGTGGTCAAATCTAAACTCACAGATCACTGTGTCTTTGATGATTTTTCAAGTGTCCACATTCATCACTCCAACCTGAGAAACCATGTAGCCATGTCTGCATCGATCTAGATCTGATCTTAAAACAGACTGACCTTAATCAGGAAAGAGCCGCAGAAGGAAATGATCAGAAAAAGTGTCCGCACGCCTTATATGGTCAGCGAACTCCTTTAGATGTGAGGCTTTACCAATCACACTTTGACAGTTTACATATGAGCATTTTTTTTATTGGTAAACCTATTTTATGGATCAGGTTTCAGTGACTGACCTGATTATAGGCAATTCATATATATATATATATATATATATATATATATATATATATATATATATATATATAACAATTCATATTTGTGACCCTGGGCCAAAAAAAAACAGTCATAAGTCGCACGGGTATATTTATGACAATAGCCAACAATACATTGTATGGGTCAAAATTACCCATTTTTCTTTTATGCAAAAAATCTATAGGATATTAAGTAAAGATCATGTCCCATGAAGATATTTGGTAAATTTCCTACTGTAAAAATGTATTATTATTAGTAATATGCATTGCTAAGGACTTCATTTGGACAACTTTAAAGGTGATTTTCTCAATATTTAGATTTTTTTTGTACCCTCAGATTCCAGATTTTCTAATTGTTGTATCTCAGCCAAATATTGTATTAACAAACCATACATCAATTGAAGGCTTTATTCAGCTTTCAGATGATGAATACATCTCAATTTAAAAAAATGCACCCTTATGATTGGTTTTGAGGTTCACATTTAAGCATTCAATGATGGGACACATCACAAGACCAGTCAATTTGATATATATATGGATCAATAACTAAAATTGTACATTTATGCTTATAAATATTCTAAAACCTTATAAAGTTGATTACATCACTGTGAGAATGTGGCATCAAAGATGCATAGTAACTTTATAAGGAAAATTACATGTATTGGTAGAGAGAATGTATGATTTTCCAAGGAATTGCAGCAGGCAAAAGATGCTTGTTTCGAGCCTTTTAAAACACTGCAGTTGTTGCATAGAAAACACTGAGGAAAGAGACCACTTCATAGATCTAATGCAGGTCTTTTCTGGTGTTAATTATGTAATAAAAAGGTTCCATGCTGTGGACAATGATGAAAGATGATGACAGCGATGAGGTCAATCTAATATCTACTCATGATCTGAAGCTTTGCTGCATCACACCCACCAAGATGTCATCATCATCATCATCATCATCATCATCATCACAAAAGTTTCTCTCACACAATTCCACTAAACTGCAGGTTTTAGCAAACTTCAAGAGCAGCCCTACATCCAGATTTATAGCGGAAATGAGAGACAGAAGATAAAAAAAGACTGACTATTTATCCACCATTCATGACTTCTCAAACCCTCCTCTTGCCAGTGTGTTTATACACAACTTTTAGAACACATTGGTCCTTAGTGATCATTTTACAAAGTTATAAAAAATTTTTTTTTACAAAGTTATAAAATGTATAAAACAATTTCAGAGGAACGTACATTATATCAAGTCTTTCTGTTCTCCTGATCTGGAATTTCTCATGGTTCTGTGTCGACCATTCTGGCTACCGAGGGAATTCACAGCGGTCGTCATCACAGCTGTGTATATTCCCCCACAAGCCGACACAGAGACTGAAACAGGAAGCACCCGCCCTCAGAACCATCCAGTGCTGGTCGGACCAATCAGACTCTATGCTACAAGACTGTTTTAATCACGCGGACTGGGAGATGTTTCGGTCGGCCTCTGATGACGACATCGAGGTCTACGCTGATAGCGTAACGCGTTTCATCAGGAAGTGCGTAGAAGACGTTGTTCCGACCAAAACAATTCGGCTGTACCCTAACCAGAAGCCGTGGCTAAATGGGGATGTTCGCGCGGCACTCAATGCGCGGACCTTCACTTTTAACTCCGGTAATGCGGAGGAGCATAAACAAGCAAGTTATGCCCTCCGGAAAACCATCAGAGCAGCAAAACGCCAGTACAGGGACAAGATTGAAGGACAGTTCAACACCACCGACTCTAGAAGCATGTGGCGGGGAATAAACACCATCACGGACTATAAAGGGAACACAAACTCCACCGTGAACACCGCTGCCTCTCTCCCGGACGAGCTCAACACCTTTTATGCTCGCTTTGAGGGAACTAACACCGCCCTCGCGGAGAGAGAGCTCGTGGCTGAAGATGCAGAGGTTAGTTCACTCTCTGTATCTGTAGCGGATGTAACCCGATCCAGACGGCATTCCGGGCTGCGTCATCAGAGCGTGCGCGAACCAACTGGCTGGAGTTTTCACGGACATTTTTAACCTGTCCCTCTCCCTGTCTGTGGTCCCCAGATGCTTTAAAACATCCACCATTGTGCCTGTACCGAAGCAATCAAAAACCACCTGCTTAAACGACTGGCGTCCTGTTGCTCTGACCCCCATCATCAGAAAATGCTTTGAGAGAATAATCAGAAACCACATCTGCTCTGTTCTCCCCCCCTCACTGGACCCACTGCAGTTTGCATACCGCACAAACCACTCCACTGATGATGCCATTTCATCCACTATACACACTGCTCTCTCCCACCTGGAAAAGAGGAACACATATGTGAGAATGCTGTTTGTAGACTACAGCTCAGCATTCAACACCATTGTGCCCTCCATACTTGACGTGAAACTCCGGGCTCTAGGCTTAAACAGCTTGCTATGCAGCTGGATCCTGGACTTCCTGTCAAACAGACGCCAGCTGGTCAGAATGGGCAGTAACATCTCCTCATCACTGACTCTCAACACTGGAGCCCCTCAGGGCTGTGTTCTCAGCCCACTCCTGTACTCCTTGTACACACATGACTCTGTGGCAATCCACAGCTCCAACACCATCATCAAGTTTGCTGACGATACGACGGTGGTAGGTCTCATCACTGACAATGATGAAACGGCCTACAGAGAGGAGGTGCACACTCTGGCACGGTGGTGTCAGGAGCACAACCTCTCCCTCAACGTCAGCAAGACCAAGGAGCTGGTGGTCGACTTCAGGAGGAATGAGAGAGAACACCGCCCCATCACCATCGATGTAGCACCGGTGGAGAGAGTCAGCAGCTTCAAGTTCCTCGGTGTCCACATCACAGAGGAACTCTCATGGTCCGTCCACACGAGGCCGTTGTGAAGAAGGCTCATCAGCGCCTTTTCTTCCTGCGACGGCTGAGGAGGTTTGGAATGAACTGCCACATCCTCACACGCTTCTACAGCAGCACCATAGAGAGCCTGCTGACTGGCTGCATCACCACCTGGTACGGCAACAGTACCGCCCGCAGCCGCAAAGCCCTGCAAAGGGTAGTGCGCACAGCCAGCTGCATCATCTCCCTCCAGGACATTTATGCCACGCGGTGTGTGAAGAGAGCTCAGAGGATCATCAGAGACTCTAGCCACCCGAGCCATGGGCTGCTCTCACTGCTGCCATCAGGCAGGCGGTACCGCAGCATCAGAACACGCACCAGCCGACTCCAGAACAGCTTCTTCCCACAAGCAATTAGACTACTTAACTCCTGATCCATCAGGATCATAACACACACTGGACAGAATATCACTCAGCACAACCCACTGTAGATACACACACATTATATACACATTTATTTATCATATAGCGTATCTATTGTACATTGGATGTCTATTTGTGAATATTGTATACTGTACATTATATACTACTATTATTATTATTATAGCGTAATGTATATTGTTTAATGTATGTTTAGTGTATATTGTTTAAAGTATATGTATATTGTAAGTATGTGTATATTGTTTAAGCTGTGAGAACTACACTCACATTGTGTAAATTATTTATTGTTAATTGTAGAGTTTACTGTGCTGTGAGTAATTGTGGGCGCATCAGATGTGTAATCTGTTGTTGCTTAAATGTTGTACATGTCATGTCATGACTACTATGTTGCTCGGAACTGCACCTAAGAATTTCAACTGTTGCACTTGTGTATATGGTTGTGTGACAATAAAGTGATTTGATTTTAAAATTCATTTTAAATACATGCTGTTCTTCAGTATTCATATGATGGTACTTTACTGTAAGAAATGACTAATTAGGAGATTAAACATGCAGTATTTATCATTCTATTAATATTTTAACTGATAAACCCATTAGTTCAACAGTTTACAAGCAGTAAATGTGCTGTGCTATCTTTTAATCTTGCAGAACTGGCAAAAATTTGGTTACACTTTATTTATTTATTTTTTATTGTTTTGATATCTTTTAACACACAAAATGACAAAGACAAACATTCAGCCATTATAACAGTAAGCAAAAATCAAATAAATATAGATATAATAAAATAAAAAATATATAAAACTAAATATATATTCATTTAAAACTGGTCAGTCACACGGTACAGAAAACAAATATTTTAGACGTTTTGCTTCAGAATACGCAAGACTATACATGTACTACAGAATATGTAAAAGAAATCTTGACATTCAAACCAGTACAAAAGTGCTGAAAGAAGTCTACGACAGTAAGGTTACACTGTATTTTAAGGTGTCATTGTTACAGTGTAATAGTACAGTGTAGTACTGAGTAATATCAATTAACAACATGTACTTACTATAGGCTTTAGGGTTAGTTGCCTGTAACTATGCATACTTAACTGTTATAACTATGGTAAGTGTTACATTTTTAATAATGCATTTGTTTGTAAAGTATAGCCTACTGAGGATAACAAACATCACTGGATGTCACAAACACGAGCCTATAGAAATGTAAAATCATGTAAGAAACATTTGCTTGACTCCCCATTAGGTGTCCTCATAGACTTGATTTAGGTTATAGGATCTGACAATCCAAACATGTGAGTTTTGCTCCTTAATTCAGGTAGGAATTTTCCTTTTTGTCGGTTCGGTGAACATAGCAGTGAAAATCTGCAGCACTCAAGTTAATAAATGAATTAGCAATTCATTCACACAGAAGCATACTGAAGTGGAAAACTATAACAACAATAAAGAAACTTGGTCATGTAATTAATAGCCTGCCCATAAAATAAAGATTTAATTAAGATAAACGGATCATGAATCGTTCAAGTTCGTCAAGGGGTCGTAATATTAAGAGCGCGCCGCGCACGTGCACTTAGCTTTCGACTGTCACTCGCATGTTTTCCTTTCTTTCAGCGTCGACTCTAAAACTGGACGACCTACTGTTAGAGTAATTTCTCAAGCTCCTCGGGCTCGGACACGATCACGGTCACTCGGTGTTAAATGTATTTGTCATGTCGCTCGGCGTGGGTCTCGCCAATCTCGCCACGCGCGCGCAGCATGCAAACGACGCGCGCATTCGTCGCGTGGAGCTCGTGCCGCTCGGGCATCCTGATGGAATAACACCTGATCTTCGACAGGATGAAGGTGCGCTACAGTCATCCATCGAGGACGTACACAAAACAAGTTTTCTCTTTAGTTTATTTAAATGAATCGTTCCTTGCGGACACGATGGTTCAAAGAGCAATTTGTGCAACATTTCTCGGATGAATGCAGCTTTAAGCACAGAAGAAGCTCTTCGGTATTATCTAACAGGTGAGGATAAGTTTTTTCCCCTACATTTTTATAGATAACATGGTAGCTGCTTTGTGTATTTATTCTCTTAATATTAGTTTTGTCCTTTTTTGACTAACAGAACGGCAGGTTTATTGCTCACTGGAATCTAAAACGTCGTCTTATGGCATAAGGACTCCTACATGATCACTCCCAGTATATAAGAGAACGCTAAAAACGGTGTGCTGAGAAATTTGAACTTATCTGAACAGTTTAGATGCGGATGCAGGATCAGTGATATGCTATTAGGATACTATGATGTTTCTTTGATCAACCGGCATGACAGTAAAACTGAACTGAAGGACTTTATTGGCACTTTCCAAACTGGAATGCAGGGAGAAAAAAATGCGCAATGGAGCATGAACTGGAATTGTTAACTTTGGTATGAAAATACCACATTACCTGTGACAGGTCTGACGGACTCTAAGATGAGGTGTTCAAACACTTCACGTTTAGTTCTCATGATGCAGTGATCTTTAATGCACAGCATAATGGCAATGATGGATTTGAACTTGACAACAGTAATCGACAGCGGCTTCATGGAAAGTGACCAGTCCAGGCGGGTTCTGACCGGTTGCTTTCTTTCCGTTCTAATCCTCTCCACCCTATTCGGGAACACACTGGTTTGTGCAGCTGTCACAAAATTCCGCCACCTGCGCTCTAAAGTCACAAACTTTTTTGTCATCTCACTGGCAGTGTCAGACCTGCTGGTGGCCATTCTGGTCATGCCCTGGAAGGCTGTGACAGAGGTTGCCGGCTTCTGGCCCTTTGGTGATTTCTGTGACATTTGGGTCGCTTTCGATATCATGTGCTCCACGGCTTCCATCCTGAACCTCTGCGTTATCAGCGTGGATCGATACTGGGCCATTTCCAGCCCGTTCCGCTACGAGAGGAAGATGACTCCCAGGGTGGCCTTTGTGATGATCAGCATGGCTTGGACCCTGTCTGTGCTCATCTCCTTCATCCCAGTGCAGCTCAAATGGCACAAGGCTCAGCCAGTGAGCTTCCCCGAGGTCAACGCTTCTCACAGGGCTCTGCTGACGGACAACTGTGACTCCAGCCTCAACCGAACGTATGCCATTTCCTCCTCTCTCATCAGCTTCTACATTCCAGTCGCCATCATGATTGTAACGTACACTCAGATTTACCGAATCGCCCAGAAGCAGATCCGACGGATCTCGGCTCTGGAAAGAGCTGCGGAGAACGCGAAGATCCGTCATGACAGCATGGGCAGCAGCTCCAACATGGAGTCTGAAAGCTCCTTCAAACTGTCCTTTAAAAGGGAGACGAAAGTCTTAAAAACCTTGTCCGTCATAATGGGGGTTTTTGTGTTCTGCTGGTTGCCATTCTTCGTCCTAAACTGCATGGTGCCATTTTGTAAGAGCACTTCGGATGGTCTCCCCTGCATCAGTCCAACAACATTTGATGTTTTTGTCTGGTTCGGATGGGCCAATTCTTCTCTCAACCCCATCATATACGCCTTCAATGCAGACTTTCGCCGAGCTTTTGCCATCCTTTTGGGGTGCCAGAGACTCTGTCCAGGAACCAATAGCATGGAGACACCGAGCCTGAACAAGAACTGAGAAGCAGTGCTCAATGCGGGAGCCCATGTCACACCAATCCTTTGCCAAGGAAGGCTGTTGGAAAAATAGATTTGGGATTAAGACTTTGGGAAGAGAGCCCTCCTGCTGTGCTGGAGAGCAGGGAAAGCAGTTGCGACGTCCCTTAAGCAAGGCTAATCTCTATAAAAAAGCTATGACACAAGGGTGGTCCGTATATTCCCAATGTCTACTTCGGACAATACTACACTCGTCAGATTATTGAATCCACAAGTGACTTGCAGAAATTAGAGATTAAATGTTTTATTAAAAGAAATATAGATGTTTCTTTGAATGTTTTTCAGAGGTTCGTTTTAAAGAAACTGTACAGTAATAATGTTTGTGAAGCTAGTGTTGGGCAAAACTGCAATACACTGGAACACGTGTTGTGTATTTACTGCAAAATGAGTGGAGAATATGGACTCAATGTATCATTCCATTAATATCTGAATTGTCGTTGAATAAATGACCATTTCAGGCATTTCCAATAAAATTCAGTGTAATCTGAATCTAATACATTGCTGCTTGATAAATATCTATCTCATCCTCTCCACTCTCATTACATTTCCTTTACATCTTGCCTTATTCATGAGACTTCACTTTTTTTTTTCCAAAACAAGAGGGCAGATGGTCAATCATGAGATGGCCAACCCATTATTGCTATAATGAACATGTATATTGTTCTGTGGTACTTGTTCTCTTCAAAGCCTCTGATTCATTATTAAACTGTGAAAGCTAAACACTACGACTAGCAGAACAGATGGCCATAAAATAAAAATGCAGATGTGGCAGCGTGCTCAGTTACGGTCATCAAGTAATAGATACGTTTTTGTCGTGATTGTAATTATGTTCTGAAAGCGTATGGGGCCTTCGGCCCTGGTACAAAATAACACTGGATTGTTACTGTGTCTGTGATGCAATGTGCCATGTGATAATGTAGAAAATGAAACGTCGAGAACCTCAGAGCGTTTGCGGCAAACTGAATGTAATTAAATGTGATGAGTCTATGTGCTCAATTTTATGGTATTTTAAACTTGGTATTTCACAGTACTACATTTATTGTTGTGGTGTTTAGAGAAAGACTCTGATGCAATCCTTTAGCATTATTAATGTTGAAGTAGAGTTAAATTATACTTATTGGCAACCGATGAGAAAGCATCCATTAGGTGTTAAAGTTCATTTCACTGGCTTTTGATAAATAAAATGTAAAGTGTTAATTCTTTCTTTGCGAGCATTGTGTTTGTTAACCTGTGCAAAGCGATCAGCTTCACGTCTAGATTCATAATTCCTCAGTTTATTTTTCACTTGAATGGGAAGCAATAACAGACAGCAGGAACCGTGGCTCTCAACCTCTTAAACTTTCATTGGTTACCGTCAAGCGCTTTTTGACACTGTGCAAAGCTGGCATAAATAGAGATAATAAGCTCAGGCCCGACTCAGAGGAACTGGGGAGTCAAATTGTTTTTGTTTGCCAGCCTCCGTGAATGTGTAAGAGTCAAGCTTTCACAGCAGGGCTCTCAAAGCTGACATTCCCACTCAGCCTCAAATACAGCACTCTCATATCAGACACAATAGGAAGCATATTGGATGAGTTATTAAACAGTAGGCGCTGTGCTTAAGATCCAGAAACAGCAGTGCATGAGTCATCACTGTCATTTGTTGCTATACGCTACGTTGTGTTTGGTCTAAGTCAGCCGACAGGAAACAGCGGGGCCACTGTGTAATTAGTGTAATGAAGAGCATTAGTATTGTGTAGCATACTTGTGCATACTTAATGGACAGGTACCATAGGAGTGTATATTCAATTTACCAGCCCCTAGAAAAAAGTCACACACTGATGTAAATCTATTAAAGCGATTTGTTTCTTCTGTACAACTATAAAATGTGGTAAACTGAAACCTTAAAGAACTATTTACTTAACTAAAACCTTCAAAATATGACTTAATTTGAACAAACTCAATTCATTTAAAATAAATGTTACCACATGATGCACATTAATTCAGTTTGACACATAATAATAAATAGTATAATAATGCTTTTGACTTGAATGAAATCAGTTCATTCAGCTCACATATGCTTTATGTGGAAACATCTAAAGTAACTGATTTTATTCAAGTCAAAATATAATTAATCAATTGAATAATTAACATTACCAAAACACATTAGGTTTCACCGGTCCGAAATAAACGCAATGTTTAGATCGGGTAGAAACAGATGGCACTTTATGAAACAAATGATCAAAGCGGTGACTGAAAATAACACTTTTCTCTTGACTTTAGGTTTGACTTTTAATCCGCTGGAGACAAGGTTGTTTTTAGTGGATGCATGAAGTCAATTCTCCTCGAGTTCAGTTCACACAGGTACCGTAGCAGTGTAACCACAGGTAGTTTATCACATTAACTATGAACAACTGTGATCCACTAACAGTTTACAACCAGAAAGTGTCTGAACATCTTTTTGAGTTACCTTTGAACACATGTATCTAACGTATATATATTGTTTCAAACCTAACAAATGTTGTATGTAAAGTGTTTTGCTGGAAAGGTGTGTTTGTGCTGTTTTCTTTCAGAAAAATTCCATTCGTTTTTGTTATCTAATGCCACGACATTCATACATTTTTAAGTGTAACTTAAGTAACATTTGTGGTCAGTGTAGTAGCCCTTAGAAGTAAAGTTACTGATGACCTCAGAGAGAGAGAGAGAGAGAGAGAGAGAGAGAGAGAGAGAGAGAGAGAGAGAGAGAGAGAGAGAGACTTGCATAAGCCGTCTATTACCACAATTTTCCGACAATGTCAGTTTTGGCCAAAATGTGGGAGAATCATATCTGTGTTTCACCATTGGGGACTCCCATAACACAAAATGTACTGTAAATATGGTTGGGAATAATGTGCAATGTGTTGCCTTTGTCCACATTCTCAGCTGTATGAAAGGAGAATGATGGAAGTGCAATCAGTCCCTTTAGATTAATTTTATCCCCTCATTTAAAATGTATAGGCTGAATCACATCGGCTATTGTATGTATTACCAGAACTAATGCATTTCTAATAGCTTGCATACAATTGCTGTGACAGATTAATAAGTAAAGGGTCGGAAGCGGTGAGGGACACAGCGGTAATGCATCAACAGATCCTCATGTCGACTGACAGAACTGCACGTTTGATGTCAAAATCTACAGTGACTGCTGTACATGCTGATATCTTAATGCTACCACGCGGGTGAGTGATGGTTTTGTTTTTGCACAGCCGTTTAACCTGTCAGCGATGCTGTGTCAATCGACCTCCAGACCCCTCCCACAATCTTGTTATATGAGGAGCGTTGCATTCGTAAGCTGGAAACAAGCAAATACCAGCAATCAGCATTATCCGGTGGGTGAAGCCTGTTGGGAGCAATAACACATTGTGCCACTAAGATGAATCTCAGCAGCCATCAGGCAAACTCTGCATTAATCCATCCTAATCCTTGCAGTCCATTCACATGTCAGGCCCAAATGGTGCACACACTTTGCCAAAAGAAGCCCCTGACTGGGACTTAAGAGTGATGAGTAAATTCCCCTCCAAAAATGAAAACATGCTCGAGTTGCGTTAAAGAGATTATGCAAAATCAATTGAAAAAACAAAGGCTGTATAAACTGTTGACAACGGTTGAACCTGCGCCAGTGAATTTAGATGAAACGCCACTGCAGGGTAGTCATGCTGTTTCTGATCAGTGTGTGTTACAGTGCCTCTTAGTATAATTTCTTCATAAAAAATGTTCATTCAAGTAAACATTTTTTAAATGTATTTATTTAAATGTAGTTTTTGTTTGTTGAATTGCTATTCCAGAGTTCAAACTAAGAAAATTATTACAATACATATGTGACTCGTGCTGGCAAAATGAGTCGCAATGAGCAAATGTTCAAAAATGAGTTATTGTTATTTTTAAAAAACCTTCAAAATGATGTATGATTTGTTTGAATCTGTCAATATAGTCAGCAAAGTCAATTTGGAAAAATCGTGTTAAAGTTTTCTGAAGGTTCCAAAACAAAATCACCTAGCAACCACACCTTAAAATCCCTGGCAATAACATCAAATGTGGTACACATCAAGTCAACACCAAATATCTATAGGAAAAATATATATTCACATTTTTTCTTCCATGATACCACAATTGTTTGATTAACATTAATGAGACAGACTGCCTATGCAGGGGTGTCCAAACTCGGTCCTGGAGGGCCACTGTCCTGCAGAGTTTAGCTCCAACTTGCCTCAACACACCTGCTCGGAGTTTCTAGTATGCCTAGAAAGACCTTGATTAGCTGGTTCAGCTGTGTTTCATTGGGGTTGGGATCTAAACTCTGCAGGACAGAGGCCCTGCAGAACCAGGATTGGACACCCCTGTATATTAAGAACTACTAACACATCAGATGTTTTTCCCCAACAGTTAACCAAACATTGATTTAAGACATACTGTAACAGTGTGTGTGTGTGTGAATACTCGACAAGACAGATATTTGGTAGTACTGTAATTCTGTGTATGTGTGCATATCAGGATCAAGTACGGTGGCCCAGTAATGCACAACACAATGAAATTTAAAAAGCATACATAAGTTCACAACTCAACAAAATAAAGCCACGACACAACGAAAAAGCCACAACACAACAGGAATGCTCCCGACCACTAGGGGGCTCTCGGAGTGCAGTAAAGTTAGTTTTCCTTGCCATTGCTCTATAGATTCGCCAGTCTTACAAATATATAAACACTACGATCAGTTTTAAGTGTGCAATTATATCGACTTGAAATATCAATTCAAAATCACCTACGTGCATTATATCTGCATATTTATACTCAAAAATGCTTTGACACGCTACCACGCCGGATGACGCCTAAAGGAATGTCTGCCAATTCCACCAAGTGGTTGAAACGTATAATTTGTTTGAATTAAAATGACTTTTTTATGTTCATATTCCAATGTTGTGTTGTGCATTACTGAGTCAGTTTTACCAATACAATCAAGCTGTGGAATTTTAACATGTCTGTTTTTAAATGTTAAAAGTAATTTTAATTAATAAATTGGCAGTCATCCGCCGTGGTAGCGTGTCAAAGCATTTTGGAGTATAAATGCAGCTATAATACACGTAAGTGATTTTGAATTGATATTTCATGTCGATATACAACTGGCGAATCTATAGAACAATGGCAAGGAAAACTAACTTTACCGCACTGCGCACTCCGAGCTCACTCTTCTCCCTTTTCCCATCACATATTACATCGGAAAGGCATTTACTTTCAATAAAAATCAAGAAAATGTTCTAAAAGTATAATAAAGTGCCTAACGAAATGTTTAATAATAATATAAGTATTTATTGGGTAGGGGTAGATGTAGGGAGGGCTTTTATTGTCCCATTAAAGGCGTCATCCATTTAATGATTTTAATAAATATAATCATTTACACTCTATGTTATTATTGCATCCTGTTAACAATACTGAGGTGCAAATAGTGTGCATCTGTCAAAATAAAGTATAAATAGCATCTAATTACTATTTACACATTGCAAAGAACTGCTACTTTTATATGGTGTAAATAGAATATATCACTATTTTCAACTTTTAACCAGCTTAACAAAAAAATGTTTCCTTAGAGAATCTATTGCACCTTTAATAAATGATATTGACCATTTGATTCAACACATGGAAAAGTCCATGAGAAAAACGCATGGATTGACGTATTATCACGTCAATTAGGCTACAATATGTATTTAGAAAATAGGGGTGGTTTTAACGATTCTTATTTCTATATGTATAACATTTTTAAAAACAACGACTTTTAAACACCTTTCTACCAGCAATGGTGTCAAGAGTCAGCCAAATTTCCACCTGCATAGTGAAGTGCGGATGTTTGTGCTGCGGTGAGTTTTTGTGCCATCTAGGGTTTTTTGGGGGAAAAACATGACTATTTTGTGACTTGAACCAACAAGATGTTCTTCACACACATTCCGGGCAGTTCCGTAAAGCCAAAGCGACATCACGGGGTGACATCACCTACTCACAAACAATCCCCACTCATCTCATTCATTTTTGTGTTATTTTGAACGGATCCGATACACTCGCGGTTCATTTCGCCGATTGCGATTTTAGTGTTTGCTGGCTATAGGCTACAAACATTCTGCTGCTTCTTCCTTTCGCCAAATAGTCCCATGATAACTTACGTCTTGTCATCACACACACACGCTACCCCATCATCAGACACAGGTGTGTGTAAATAAGGCTTTTACGTGAAGCTTTATGAATGAATTTCAAATAGCGTAGTTTAAAGTGTGTTTGGGTTTAGTCCCATTCACCTGCATTCCTCCCAGCACAGCATACTCTGGGTCATGAATTGTTACAGTCGTTGCAGTGTTTGACTCTTTGTTTAATTTACGTAGTTTTATTATCATGTGTTAATAGCTGTCTCATGATGTCAATATGTTTTTAGTATATTACTTAAATGATTAGTTCACTTTAAAATGAAAATTACCCCATGATTTACCCATCCTCAAGCCATCCTACTGTAAGTGTATGACTTTCTTCTTTCAGATGAACACAATCAAAGTTATATTAATAAATATCCTTACGCGTCCACGCTTTATAATGGCAGTGAATGGGGCTCACGAATTTGCTCAAAAAAGTGCATCCATCCTTTGTAAAAGTAATCTATACGGCTCCCGGGGGTTAATAAAGGCCTGAGGATGGCTTGAGGGTGAGCAAATCATGGGCTAATTTTCATTTTAAAGTGAACTAATCATTTAAGTTGATGGATTGTCACAGACTTGATTTTAAATAATTTAATCAGAAGATGTTTACTTGTAAATTACTTTTACAAGTCATTCATGCTAACTGTTTAAGTTATATTTTAACATCCCTTGTGATGTATATTTGATACGGTTCGTGCCAGCAACATGTTACGTGTGAGTGAATGAAGCCGGCATAATGAACGTAATGTAAGTTACCGCTTGATGGTTTGGTCTTTCAAAAATAGGAATGCCCATTGAAGGACAGAGTCTGGGGAAGCTGTGTCATGTTTGAATGGATGCAATGCTAATGCACTGCCCCTTAGGCCTGTTTTTGAAGTGCGGCCTGTCCAATCTGACTAATCTCATCACATCACTGCCATTCGCGGACAGATGCCCTCTATCAACAAAGCAAGACACCCGCCTCGCACTGAGTGGATGAGAGACTGAAGGACTTAGGTGGAGGAAAGTGAGGGAGAAATTTTGTTTTCTTTGCGTTCCCCTCAGAAAAACACAAACTCCTTGGCAACATACAGGAAGAACGGAAGTGCAGCATTTCTGTGGTGAATAGTGCTAATTTTCAGATTGCGAAAGACAACGTTACCTCTTGTGCGGTTTGGATGTCGTTCAAAGGCATGGGGCACAATCAAGCATGACTGAGATTCCTGCTTGCTGCCAAAAATTAGACCTCCAACAAGGGCTTCCAGCTCTCAAAACGATGTGTCGGACTCACCTTAGGGAGAACCTGAATTCCACAGCTGTATGAGTCATACACAACAAAAAATATTGTTGATCAAGAAAGAAATCACATGCTTATAGAATTATATAGGGCCATATCCAGATCAGATGGTAGACCTGCGCCTAGACATGACTAACGCATCCCTGAAGTGTCTGCCGAGGCCGTGTCAATTAGACTCCCCCCTGAAATTGCCTCATCGAATCGGCATCCTCAATAAACCCGTCTCCGGCGTGATGACTCCGATCTTTCGAATATTCCGATCTAATATGACCTCTGACCTGTAAAGTTGGCAGAATAATACTCACATGCTGTTTGTTAATTGGCCAGAGGAGAACTGGCACCGACTGAGCCTGGTTTCTCCCAAGGTTTATTTTTCTCCATTATGCCACCTGATGGAGTTTTGGTTCCTTGCCATTGTCGCCTTTGGCTTGGCTTGCTCAGTTGGGGACACAAACTTTTCAACTAAATATCCAAATAAATTTAATTACTAAACTAAATTAAATACATTAACTAAATAACTGATCTGCCCACATTGTCACTGTATGATAATTTAAATGCGTTAAATGACATCACCGTTTTCTCCAGAACGGCTGTAGACCCGAATAAATTTCTGTTGCATGATCTTCCTGTTTAACACTGTGAAGCTGCTTTGAAACAATCTGCATTGTTAAAAGCGCTATATAAATAAAGTTGACTTGACTTGAGAGTTAAACAATCCATCCAAGAGAATAAAGCTGAGATTTGAGTCTGGCCTCACCAAAGAAACACAAACGCTTCAGCATAACAAAACAGCCTTAATATTTTGCACTGGTGCCCATGATGAAGTAGAAATTCCAGATTCACAATGGAAACAGCAAATAGCAGGCTAAATATGGCCCTGTTTGAAAAATGCTTGTGTCAAATGGGTTCCTGGGAGCCAGCCGACCCCCTCTGAAAAGGAAGAGTCAAATAAACTCAGCTGTGTAGGGATTTTGCATCCTGAATATTTTATATACAGTGTAATCCAGAAAATGAACAACAAGGGCTTTTAGTCTTCCTCAGTTTTCCCACAATATTTAGGCCTAGATTTTGAATGTAATTATTTGAATTGCAATTGAAATTTTCATCTATTTTGATTGCACAGCTTTAACATAAACTAATAAACTTAATGTGAAGCATATTGTGATCCACTCAAAAATAAGTAATGACATTGTTTATTATTAACTGTTTGCAGCTATTTTATTTAAAGGTGCTGTATGTAAGTTTTTGACTGTACTAAAGCATAACAATACCATCTGTTTGCAGATATTTAGGAAACATGCTGAGTTCACCTACTCGTTTCTCTGAAAAACAAAGATACAGCCAGTTATTCTACTTTGAAATGTGCGTTCCGTGTCCGAATGTCTGTTTTTGTTTTGGTCTAAGCAGTTTAACCAATACTATTTCAACACCCTAGGTTGTCAGTTGGTGGAAAACACAGCGTATTGCTGCCGTGGAAGCCAGCAAACTGGGTCAGAGATCACAGATTCTACCCAACCTAAAAAGCCTCAGCATCCATCAAAAATCTAAAACAGCACATTAAAACACAGATAAATCATCTTACAGTATGTAAGTCTCCCTGCCTTCCATTGTCAGTGGACTGCAGTACCCATTTTAACCACTAGCTAGTCATTCTTACATACAGCACCTTTAAATGCAAAATGTATTCTAATTGTTAAAGGTATACAATATAACTTTTGGCCCTTTAGCGGTTAAAAAACAAAACTGCGTGCAAGGGCTGTACAGTGCGACATATATGCACATGCTATGAAAAAATTGGTGTGTGCGATTAATACATTTACCACAGTAGCATGCGCGCGATACAGTTTAGCATGTGAGACAGGGCTTGTTTGTGTGAAGTGAGAATTTGTTTTGTACTTGTGTGAGGTTATCTAGGGCTGCACGATTGACAGAAATTAAACCAAAATCGCAATTGGCTTAGTGAGATTCTGAATTATGAAGGCTTACATTTTTTTATAAATAAATTTATGTGCAGGGGCAAGCACTATGAGATTGAGTCATTGGCAGTTTAGTTTGAGATTGAGCACGTTTCGCATGAAAATTTGCTAATGTGAAAGCTGTCAAGCGGAGCTAGGTGCTCCCGAGACTACGGTTTTCTCAACACTATCTGGAGGAGATGGTCTGAGTTTGGTTGCAACACACTCGGGTCGGGTGCGCACAAGTAACCTGCGCATGCGTTTTAGCCAATTACGATGTATTTAGTTGGATAAAAACACATACGGGATGATAGTGTTGATGATTTACCTTGGCTACGAGCAAGAGTGAGCCTGCAGTGTATTCATGATTTCGCAAATATGTGCAATCAGGGCGGCAAATGAATGGTAATCTGCTGTCTCCTCAAAAGAGTTATTTTGCAAGCAGTAGAAAGCCGCCTTCATGCGACACACATTCAGTAAACCCAAGTGTCGTTTATTCAGCTGCACATAAAATACAAATAAATACTTGTGCCAAACAAACATCTTTCCAAACTTGTAATGAGAAGCATTTACAAACCTGTTGTCCAACAAACAAGAACATTTAATCAAATGTTTGAAATAGCTTACTTTTGTGATCTGACGTGCTTCACATCACAGAATGAGGCAGAAATTATATTATTTTATTATATTCTGTACAGTGATAGATTTGCGGTGTAGAGAAGTGTAGCCTACCACTGGATGCATAAGATTTCCTGACAAAAAATTAGACAGTCACAGTTTTTTATCATAATTTAATATTTTATAATAAAACATTAGACCTTTCTAATGATTTATGTAAAATGTAAAAAATATATTTCTGTAAGATGTAATAAAAAACGTTCAACCTCTGTAGCATCAGTGCTATGTGTAAAAAAAAGTTAACATACAGCCCTGGAACGTTTTTATGGATGTGCGTTTATGCGTGACTGTGCGAATAAATATGTTTATTCTACTTCTCATAAAATATTCACTACTAGGCTTAAGATATATAACCAGTTTAGATGGAAAGGATCCCAAGCTGACTAGCTGAAGACGTTACTGTAGCTAGACATTAATAGATACAATACTTCCTTAAAAATAAATTCCAGCACAGCGCTTCTACCATAATGAAAAGACCCTTCACAATAGATAATGCTTAACATTGAACTCTGTTAGAGCGCTATGGCAATGTATCTGTTCAATAAAATACTGTCCTCATGTTGAGTAACAAAAACACCATCCACGTTAATTTTACAACATTCAGATCCCTCAATTCTCGCAATCTATGAAAAGCCATTGATTCTGGTTTAATTACGAGCTCTTTCACGTTCTCAGAATCACCTCTGTTTGCCTTCATTTTTATAACGGGTGATTCCCTGGAGGTTCAAGATTTAGCATGCTCTTTAGCCCTATTCAGTTTTGAATTAGCATTACAATTTTTATCACCTGAGGTCTGTGATTTCATGTACCAATTCAGTAATATCTCTGTGTTTATTACAGAGGTGGGAGTGTGTGTTTTCTAGATGTGGGCGTTATAGAAGGTCATGTGTGCATCACGGATGGCGCATGTCTTTTTATAACTGGTTGATATGATTTTAATTTATTATTATAAAAAAAAAACATTTAAGTAGCCTAAACTTCACGAGTTTATATCAGTGGCTGTTTATAATAAATTTGCATAAGTGAAATCTAGACAAGTATCTTACTCTTACCGGACACTGATGTTGAAACGCAGTTTCTGCGATTTGGCTCCATTTACTAATTTTATAATGTTATTTTCTCGTCGTATACCGTCCATATTGAAATTAAAGCATACCAAAGATTGGTGCTCAGGTAGATCAAAAAACACATGAGGAGAAGCGCTAGAATAATACATCATCAGCAAACACAGACATTCGCATTTGGACGAGATTAGTTTTCTCAGAGCACAGTTGAGTTCGCCGAACAACAGTAGGTCATTTCCCCCAGAATTTTTACTGATGTTGTGAGAGAAAAACACTAACTTGGCAGATTCGAATAGGATTAAAAACGCAAAGTACGTCTGTGAAACGTCACGGTTTACGTATGTAACCCTCATTCCCTGAAGGAGGGAACCGAGACGCCACGCCGGAGTACCGATGAATAGGAATCTCGGCAATCTACGAATAGGAGAGCCAATCTACTTTGAGTGTAACTAAATGAGCCAACGCACATTGGCATGCAATGATTGCACCAGATGCTCATGCCATGCCGTGCGGGTATAAATGAGACACAGGTGATCAAATCAGCCTTTTGCTGAGGAGCCGACACTGCATGCCCGTTGTACGTGGCTCCCCAGCCCATGGCAGAGGCATCCATGAAAACCACAGTGTGCCTGGACACCTGTTCCAGGGGCACTCCGGCCCGAAGGAACGAGGGGTCTGACCATTGACTGAAGGACTGACGGCAGGCCGGTGTGATGCTCACCCAGTGAGTGCCGCGTTGCCACGCCTATCTCTGGACTCGGCCGTGTAGCCAATGCTGAAGCAGTCTCATATGAAGCAGGCCGAGCGGTGTTACTGCCCCAGTGGCTGCCATATGCCCCAGGAGCCTCTGAAACTGTTTCAGTGGAACCGCCATCCTGCCTTGAAACGCGTTCAGGCAGTTCAGCATCGACTGGACACGCTCCTCTGTGAGGCGCGCTGTCCGTTCGACCGAATCCAACTCCATACCGAGAAAAGAGATCCTCTGCACGTGGGTGAGTTTGCTCTTTTCCCAGTTGACCCGAAGACCCAACTGGCTGTGGTGTCTGAGCACCAGGTCCCTGTGTTCGCACAACTGATCCCTGGACTGTGCTAGAATGAGCTAGTCATCGAGATAGTTGAGGATGCGAATGCCCTGTTCTCTCATGGGCACAAGGGCCCCTTCCGTGACTTTCGTGAAGACACGGGGGGACAGGGACAGCCTGAAGGGCAGGACTCTGTACTGATATGCTCGACCCTCGAACGCAAAGCGCAGAAACGGCCTGTGTCGAGGAAGAATCGAGACATGAAAGTACGCGTCCTTCAGGTCGATCGCTGCAAACCAATCTTGGGGACGGATGCATTCGAAAATGCGTTTCTGTGTGAGCATCTTGAACGGTAGCTTGTGGAGGCTCCGATTCAGGACTCGTAGGTCCAAGATTGGCCGTAACCCACCGGTTTTCTTGGGTACAATGACCCAATGATGGGCTGTAGAAGCCGGTCTTCATATCGGCTGGAGGAAGTGAAGTGAAGTGAAGTGAAGGAACCGGCTCTATCACGTCCTTCGCCAGTAGGACAGCGATATCCACACACAGGACATGGGCATCTGCGGCATTCACCGAGGTGAAGCGGACGCCCTTGAACCTGGGGGGCGCCGGGCGAACTGAATCGCATAGCCGAGCCTGATGGTCCGAATGAGCCAGCGAGACGGACTGGGGAGCTCTAGCCAGGCTCGCAGAGACCGTGCAAGCGGGACCATAGGGACCAGCGGCATACCCACCGTGGGGCAGCGAGGTGGAATGCAGGTACCGGGCTGGGGCGGCTGTCTCGTGGAGGCGGCCCGCAGCGAGGTGTGAGTGTGCTGTGCAACACTTACCTGATTCCACAGGTGGGCAGGAGGAATGTGAGGAGGTCGTCCACTGCTGCCCGCTGGCGAAGGGCGTTTGACCAGCCACAACTCTCCGAGCCCCCTGAGGACCCGAAGATGGAGGAAATTGTTCTTTTATTGAAAATTTGGGTTTTTATTGAAAATTTGGGCGGAACAGAAACAAAATTTTCAATAAAAATTCTTTTTGGTTTTGGAAAAAAAATGGAACACAAAATTCTCCTCCCGGCCCTCCTCCGGGGGATGGAGCGGTGCGGTCACCGTCTCCAGAAGAGCAGTCCTCCCCATCTCTGGGTCGCCCGTCTCAGGGCCGCTTGCCCTTGCCCGTGCCACCCCTCTTGGCAGGAGCCTGGACGGGCGGGGTGGCCTGCTTGCGCCCGGCTCCACGACGTCGCTTGGTTGGAGGCTGCTGCTGTGACGCAGGAGCGGAGGGTGGAGACAGCAGCTGACAGCCGTGGCAGGATGTGACTGATGGCCTCAGTCTGCTTTTGTGGCCGGGTCTGGGGGACGGGGGAGATAAGAACCTGATCTTGTCGGTCTCCCTCATGTCTGCCAGACACAGCCAGAGATGGCGTTTCTGGACCACCATAGTGGACATTCCACTAACCTCGTTCGCCGTAACCTTCGTCGAACGAAGCGTGAGGTCCGTTGTGGTTCTCAGTTCTTGGAGAACTGCGAGATCATGACCACCCTCGTGCAGGTTCTTCAGTACCTGGGCCTGATGAACCTGCAACAACGCCATAGCGTGTAAGGCGGAGCTTGCCTCTCCACAAGCCTGGTAGATCGGATGAGTACCTACAGGCCCGAGAGGGGAGACACGGGTTCCCCCTGGATGTGGAGTTAGGGCACACTTGCATAGCAACGGCCCGTTCCACGGGAAGGAACCTGCGTGTATCCCTTTGCAGGTCCGCCATCGAGGGTGGTGAGAGAAGAGGATCCACTGGGCCGGTTTCGGGCAGTAAAAGGTGCCGTCCACGACCTAGTGAGCTCCTCGTGCACCTCCGGGAAGAAAGGAACCGGGGTGGGGCGCTAAGAACCAGCACGGGCCACCCTGAGAAACCAATCGTCCAACCTTGAGGGTTCGGGACACGGTGGAGGGTTCCACACGAGCCCAACTCTCTCGGCGGCCCGGGAAAGCATGGCCATCATTTCTGGATCAGTATCGGGCACAGTGAATCTTCCTGAAGGAGTCCCCTGCGCCGACACGTCATCTCCCGAAATATCTGACCCTCCCTCCAATGCAACGATGGACATCTGGTCCTCGAGAGGAGCCCCGAAGGATACGTTCCAACGGCAGCTCTACTGGCTGCGGAGTGCAAGAGGGATGAGGGTTCCCCGGGGGTTGGTTCCCTGGGGGAAGCGCGCTCACCGTAACCCTCAGATCACCCGCGCTACTGCCTGAAGAAACCCTCTGTGGAGGGTTAGATCGAGGCAGAGGCACAGGGACTCCACCCCTTGCGAGATGGAGTCTAGACCACAACTCTGAGATGGTCATGTTCCCGCAGTGAGAACATGAGTCATCCACCAGCGCTGCCTCAGCGTTCTGAATTCCTCAAACACGAGATGGCTGGTGACCATCCCTCGGTGACAGGTAACCACCGTATCCAGAAACACACAGAAAGAATGTCATCTTGAAAAAGACGCAAGCTCTTTCTGTGCAAGCTCTTTCAGAAGGACGCTCTCCTTGGTGCTGAAGCACACAGGGGGTGGGGTCGTGGCGACACAGTCAGGGGGTGGGTGCAGCCTGACGTGCCTGCTCTCTCACACAAAGGCACTCTCTTACCAGCCGTAAGAACGGCTTTTCAGCGCTCTCCACCTAGCGCACCGAACCAGCTGTGAGAACAGCCTTTGTGATTGCTCTGACAAACAACAAAGAGAGATGATCCGAGAACCATGCGACCTGCTGCTGTGCCGTCACACCAACACCGACTGAAGAGATTGCTTACGAAAGGCGGCTTCCGTCTTCAGTCAGGACTGCGAAGTAGTGAGTGATATCTGGCGTTACCATCTACCACTCGGCTCCGAAGCAAAAGGTTGATTTGATGCAATCACCTGTGTCTCATTTATACCCACATGGCGTGGCATGAGCACCTGGTGAAATCATTGCATGCCAATGTGCATTGGCTCGTTTAGTTACACTAAGTGGCATCGAGAGTGACCGACTGAATGGGAACATGAATTTCTATAACATCCCCATGCAAAACTAGCCTGATCTTACCAGACTCTCGTACATTTAATTTGAACAGCGAGTCTGGCCTCTCTCCATTGACAAGCGTTTACTTCCTTGAAGGCAGGTACTCTGTTGAAGTTTAAAACCATTGGATTTGCCAAGAGCCACTCTGATCTGCCATAACCAATCGCTAACGTTTGGTCATGACGTATGTCATGCGCCGTTCGCCTTTGATTCTCACATGGAAATCCGTAAAAATAACTGTGCAGATTGTGCACGCCACCTCAGTGATAAAACCTAAAACTTGTGCACTCGGATTGTGATTTATTCACAGTGGAGGGGAGAGTTTTGTGATCGGGAACGCGCTACTCATGTGGTCCGTAACATGATTGCTGTAAATACCTTATGATCCCACAAGAAACAATTACCGTCTGAATAAGGCTTCAGCTAACTCCTTCACCACTAACGGAGCAACCTGGAAAGGCTTTAACTTCTGGATATTGATTGGACCGGTACAAATTTGTTTGGAGAAAACCTAAAAATATACAACAGTCCCAGACGTAGTACTGAAGGAAAATGAAAATTGAGCGGAAGTACGTTGGAGGGCGGAGCCAGGCTAATGCAAAACAACACTGTAAAAAAGTCAGTCAAAAATAGGGCACAATACTGTATAAATATGAAGGAATTTTCTGTATTGTTTTTTTTACAGGTGTTTTACCTGTATTTTGAATTACACATTGGTTTGTGTTTTAAGGGTTAATGGAAATTTTAGTAAAATTACTGGATAATGTACTGGCACAAACTTACCAGTACATTTTCCATTTTTATTTTTTACAGTGTAGTCCTGTCCGAATAGGGCTTTTGTCAACCTTTCTTACTCGTTGTGACACTATGCCATTCCCACACCATACACATATCAAAGTAGCCGGAGCAACTTTTCTCTATTTACGGATATGACACACGGACGAGTGACGTACACAAATTCCAGTGCAAACTATCCTGCTAGGTTTAAAATATAAACACTTACCATAGTGAATCAGGGTATAAGACAAAAACACGGTTTAGAAGAAGGACTGATGATGTATTGATTTAAAATTTGTTAAAAAAAAAAAAAAAAAAAATTAAATAGTGCCTTTACGTACCTTTAAGTATAAAACGTATAAACATTGTTAAAATATGGCTATGGAACAAGCAACATTTGCTTAGTTAAAACAAGATTGAAAAATTTGGATTTAGTGATGTTTTACTAACAAATTTCGGGAGGAGCACATTCAGATAATTAAACCTAACTAAACACATGTGGAGCACATCAAGCCAATCGATGTAATCAACGATAAGAGGTGTATTTATACAGCATATTTACCTTCTTTCGTTGACCGTTTTTATTTTAGCATGGACTGCTTTTCCGGCAGGTCGCCCCACCCGCCCACGAGCCTACATAGCTCAAACAGCTAGAAGCAATTCTACCATGGTAAAAGCTTTTCCTTACAGATTTCTAAACCATTTCGGCCGCCTCCATCAGCATTCACTGTAAAATAAATTCTGCTTTTCCCGGATGTAATTGTGTTTGCCACAATTCACAATTGATTATGACTTCTAAATTTTAATTTTTGTTCTAAATGCATGTTAATAGCGTCAACCACGAAAGTGCTCGGACAGTGTAAGAGTGCACTCCGCAGACTTGCAACAGGGGAAACTACAACAGAAATAGAAAATTATCTTAAATAATTTGTTACAGGCACACATCAAGCTTTTCTTGCGATCTTGCCGCCTCTGTGTACTACAGACATAATTTTCACACGCGAGAAGTGCGTTCATAATGGACACGCACGCGGTAATGAACTATAAATATACTTGCTGGTAAAGCTAAATCACTAAAATGATGACAGTACAAAACCGCATATTATGCCAAACGATCAGCCACTTGTTGGAACCAGCTGATAATCACTGCCTTTGATTCAATATTTCTCAACTTGGCGCTCACATTAACTCGGTCATGCTCGACAGTGCGACCATACTCACGTTTGCGACAAAAAATAGGCGTGTGCGAACTGTACCCTGTATTTTGGAGCACCCATTTCCTTAAATGTAGCATCAATACCTTACAGTAGGCTATATTGTATACCAAGCTATTAACGATTATTTTAAGGCATCTTATATTTTGGGGATAGGAAAATATATCACGATACTGCAAACTTCAAAGGCTATTTCATTAAATAAATGTGAAACTCACGTTTCAGATTCTGAGCGCTGTACGGGCTTGCACAACAATGCTTCAGTTCAGAGCAGTTCACAATCAATGAATGGCGCACATTTATGCCAAGCGAATATTTATGAACAATGACAATGTTTTCTTTATTGTGATTTAATATTGTATGTTGTATACAGGCATAGCGCTTCACACAGAGAGGCCGGAGAGCTGGCCTGAATGGTCATTGCCAAGTATAAGCAATCTCACGTATCTGACATTCCATGGGGTTTATTATCTGCGTCGATCCCATGCACACATGCGGCAGTTCGCATACACTCCACTGACAACTGCGTTACTGAACAGAAAAATAAACGGCAAGAGCAACAGAATTTAGAACGCATGCAACGTTCACAGCTCGCGCTCCATCTACGGACTGCCCACTCATCAGCGAGTGAGTGAGAAAGAATGCGTTCCGCCTTAAAGGAGCAGTATTCAGCGAGGTAAAGTCAAATCAAATAAAATCAAATCAAATCAAATCACTTTATTGTCACTCTACCATATGCACAAGTGCAACAGTAGGGGAAATTCTTAGGTGCAGTTCCGAGCAACATAGCAGTCATGACATGACATGTACAACATTTAAGCAACAACAGATTACACATCTGATGCGCACACAATTACTCACAGCACAGTATACACTACAATAAACAATAAATAATTTACACAATGTGAGTGTAGTTCTCACAGCTTTAAACATTATACACATACTTACAATATACATATACTTTAAACAATATACACTAAACATACATTAAACAATAACAGTATACATTAAGCTATAGTAATAATATACAATGTACAGTATACAATATGTTCACAAATTGAAATCCAAAGTGCAATAGATGCTGTATGATAAATAAATGTGTATATAATGTGTGTGTATCTACAGTGGGTTGTGCTGAGTGATATTCTGTCCAGTGTGTGTTATGATACTGATGGATCAAGAGTTAAGTAGTCTGATTGCTTGTGGGAAGAAGCTGTTCTGGAGTCGGCTGGTGCGTGTTCTGATGCTGCGGTACCGTCTGCCTGACGGCAGCAGTGAGAGCAGCCCATGGTTCGGGTGGCTAGAGTCTCTGATGATCCTCTGAGCTCTCTTCACACACCGCCTGGCGTAAATGTCCTGGAGGGAGGGAAGCTCACCTCCGATGATGCAGCTGGCCGTGCGCACTACCCTTTGCAGGGCTTTGCGGTTGCGGGCGGTACTGTTGCCGTACCAGGTGGTGATGCAGCCAGTCAGCAGACTCTCTATGGTGCAGGTGTAGAAGCGAGTGAGGATGTGGCGGTTCATTCCAAACCTCCTCAGCCGTCGCAGGAAGAAAAGGCGCTGATGAGCCTTCTTCACAACGGCCTCGGAGTGGACGGACCATGAGAGTTCCTCTGTGATGTGGACACCGAGGAACTTGAAGCTGCTGACTCTCTCCACCGGTGCTCCATCGATGGTGATGGGGCGGTGTTCTCTCTCATTCCTCCTGAAGTCGACCACCAGCTCCTTGGTCTTGCTGACGTTGAGGGAGAGGTTGTGCTCCTGACACCACCGTGTCAGAGTGTGCACCTCCTCTCTGTAGGCCGTTTCATCATTGTCGGTGATAAGACCTACCACTGTCGTATCGTCAGCAAACTTGATGATGGTGTTGGAGCTGTGGATTGCCACACAGTCATGTGTGTACAAGGAGTACAGGAGTGGGCTGAGAACACAGCCCTGAGGGGCTCCAGTGTTGAGAGTCAGTGATGATGAGATGTTACTGCCCATTCTGACCACCTGGCGTCTGTTTGACAGGAAGTCCAGGATCCAGCTGCATAACAAGCTGTTTAAGCCTAGAGCCCAATGCAGTTTAATGTCAAGTATGGAGGGCACAATGGTGTTGAATGCTGAGCTGTAGTCCACAAACAGCATTCTCACATATGTGTTCCTCTTTTCCAGGTGGGAGAGAGCAGTGTGTATTGTTGATGAAATGGCATCATCAGTGGAGCGGTTTGTGCGGTATGCAAACTGCAGTGGGTCCAGTGAGGGGGGGAGAACAGAGCAGATGTGGTTTCTGACTAGTCTCTCAAAGCATTTACTGATGATGGGGGTCAGAGCAACAGGACGCCAGTCGTTTAAGCAGGTGGTTTTTGACTGCTTAGGTACAGGAACAATGGTGGACGTTTTGAAGCATGTGGGGACCACAGACAGGGAGAGGGACAGGTTAAAAATGTCCGTGAAGACTCCAGCCAGTTGGTGCGCGCACGCTCTGATCACGCGGCCCGGAATGTCGTCTGGACCCGCTGCTTTACGGACGTTCACCCGCCGGAAGGATCGGGTTACATCCGCTAAAGATACGGAGAGTGCACTAACCTCTGTATCTTCAGCCACGAGCTCTCTCTCCGCGAGGGCGGTGTTAGTTCCCTCAAAGCGAGCATAGAAGGTGTTGAGCTCGTCCGGGAGAGAGGCAGCGGTGTTCACGGTGGAGTTTGTGTTCCCTTTATAGTCCGTGATGGTGTTAATTCCCCTCCACATGCTTCTAGAGTCGGTGGTGTTGAACTGTCCTTCAATCTTGTCCCTGTACTGCCGTTTTGATGCTCTGATGGTTTTCCGGAGGGCATAACTTGCTTGTTTATGCTCCTCCGCATTACCGGAGTTAAAGGTGAAGGTCCGCGCATTGAGTGCCGCGCGAACATCCCCATTTAGCCACGGCTTCTGGTTTGGGTACAGCCGTAATGTTCTGGTCGGAACAACATCTTCTACGCACTTCCTGATGAAACACGTTACGCTATCAGCGTAGACCTCGATGTCGTCATCAGAGGCCGACCGGAACATCTCCCAGTCCGCGTGATCAAAACAGTCCTGTAGCATAGAGTCTGATTGGTCCGACCAGCACTGGATGGTTCTGAGGGCGGGTGCTTCCTGTTTCAGTCTCTGCCTATAAGCAGGCAAAAGTAGGATGGAAGCGTGATCTGATTTGCCGAATGGTGGGCGTGGGAGGGACTTATAACCATCCTTGAAGGGGGAGTAGCAGTGATCTAAGACGCGGTTCCCTCGTGTGTTGAAGCTAACATGTTGGTGGTATTTGGGTGCGATGCGCTTGAAGTTGGCTTTGTTAAAGTCCCCGGTCACAATAAACGCAGCCTCAGGATGCGCGGTTTCCTGCTCACTCACTGTCCTATACAGTTCCTTTAGTGCCCGGTCTGTGTCGGCTTGTGGGGGAATATACACAGCTGTGATGATGACCGCTGTGAATTCCCTCGGTAGCCAGAATGGTCGGCACAGAACCGTGAGAAATTCCAGATCAGGAGAACAGAAAGACTTGATAGAATGTACGTTCCTCTGATCACACCAGGATCTGTTGATCATAAAACACACACCCCCGCCTTTGCTTTTCCCTGAGAGATCTTTTTCTCTGTCCATTCGGTGCACGGAGAACCTCGTGGTTTCGATGGCCGAATCTGGAATCTCAGCAGACATCCAAGTTTCTGTAAGGCAGATAATGCAGCAGTCCCTCGTCTCTCGTTGGAAAGAGATCCGTGCTCTCAGCTCGCAGAGTTTATTGTCCAGAGACTGAACATTAGCCAGTAAAATACTGGGAAGCGGGGGTCGGTTTGCGCGGCGTCTTACTCTGATGAGTACGCCGGCTCTGCTTCCCCGTCTCCGGCTGCGTTTGCGCGGTCGGGCCGCCCAGACAAAAGGTTCCGCTGCCGTGTTTGTAAACAGCATGTCGTCGTTGATGAATTTAAAGTCCGGTTTTCGGTGTGCGATTGCCGAACCAATGTCCAAAAGTGTCTGTCTGTCGTACGTAGTAAGGCAGACAACATCCAAGACAAAAAACACAAAAACTGTAAACCGAACAAACAAAAAACTACAATGTTTCAACGGATCCTCGGCGCCATCTTGAGCAATTATCCGCCTATTCATCTTGAGCAAGTATCCGCCTAGGCTGCTTTAGGGACCGTCTGCAAATTCACCACATTATGCAAATCGAATCTCAACAAACCATTCAAATTAACTTTTTGCAGGGCCATGGTAAATGCCTAGCGGGCAAAATTATTTGGCTTTCATGATCCAAAGGTTGTAAATTCCTACTGGCCAGACTGACCTACTACAGGTGAAATTAACTGGAGTAAAGCTGGCTTGACTTTGGACATTCGGTTTTAGGGACTGTCTCTAAAGTTACAACAGTGGTATACTCGTTTCTAACTACAATAGCATTTGAAGAGAATGGCTTAGTCATATAACCATATAATCTAGGGGTCAGGTTGATGCACACCTTTTAGATTTTTATTTTTAGATTTAATAAAATAAACTGTCAAATTACATGAAAATATGGATATTTATTTCACTAGGCTACTGTATGGGCTCATACACAACATATGCTAGATTTAAATGTCATAGCTGTTTCCCTCATACGAATGTAGTTCTCTATTTGTCTGTCTAACCTTTTCTCCAGTGCAGCAGCGGTGCTGTTCCCTCTGCTCCCGCAGGAGCTCAATTTCTCTGGTTAATTCCTCCACTGCCACAGCAGTGCTTCTGTCTCCGCTCCCGCAGGAGCTGAGTCTCTCTTGCCAATTTCTCCACTGCCACAGCAGTGCTTTTCCCTCTGCTCCCGCAGGAGCTCAGTTTCTCTGAATAAATTTTCTCCACTGCCACAGCAGTGCTGTTCCCTCTGCTCCCGCAGGAGCTCAGGTTCTCTGGCCAATTTTCTCCACTGCCACAGCAGTGATTTTCCCTCTGCTCCCGCAGGAGCTCCGTTTCTCTGAATACATTTTCTCCACTGCCACAGCAGTCCTGTTCCCTCTGCTCCTGCAGGAGCTCAGTTCTCTGGCTAATTTCTCCACTGCCGCAGAAGTGCTGTTCCCTCTGCTCCTGCAGGAGCTCAGTTTCTCTGGCTAATTTCTCCACTGCCACAGCAGTGCTGTTTCCTCTACTCCCGCAGGAGCTCAGGTTCTCTGGCTAAACCTTTTCTCCACTTACGCAGCAGTGCTGTTCCCTCCCAGAACCTTCCAATCCTGCGTGACCATTTGGAGTCCTGATCAAGGGTTCAATGATCACAATACTAAATGTCCTCTAAAAATGTATCCATACCCTTCGTACAGGTTACCAGCCCCTCAGTGCAGCCTGCACACTCAACACCTCTTATTTTAGCTTTTTCGGTTTCCTAGGATGCTCAGAAATTGCGACCAGCACTCGATGGCGCAACCATATTGTACTAAATCAAAAAAACAAAAAAACACACAACACACTATCTTCCTATCTTTTCTCCTTTTCCGTCTAGCGAGGCTTACCCATCCAATGCAGCGAGTCTTGATCTCCTGTCAGATGCTGCAAGAGCTCTCCTGGCCCCCTCGGTCAGTCGTTTCTTTTTAATTGCGCCGCCCCGTCTATCGGTCAGTAGGGCTCACCCGACTGACACCACGAGTATTGATCTCCTGTCAGATGCGGCCTGAGCCTTCCCGATCGGCCGTTCCAAACAACGCCCCCCGTTCACCAGCCAGTAGGGGGCCCTCTGGTTGGGTGATTTAAATGATGTTGCTCCCCTTTCTTTCAACCGGTAGGGCTTGTTTCTCGTCTGTTGCAGTGAGCCTGGCTTCCCTCAGACGTTGCAAGAGCCTTCCCAAACGGTCATTTTTGAGGATGCTCCTCATTTATCAGCCGGTAGGGTTGTTTCTCGTCTGTTGCAGTGAGCCTGTCCCCCCTCAGATGTTGCAAGAGCCTTCCTGATCGGTAATTTTAAACTTAAGGCTGCTCCACGTTTATCGGCTGGTAGGGTTTTTTCCGTCTGTTGCAGTGGCCTCCCTCAGACATGGCAAAAGCATTCCCGATCGATCATTCCAAATCAAGGTTGCTCCCAGTCCATCGGCCAGTAGGGCCTGTCCGCCCGATGCCGTGAGCTGCTCCCATCAGAGGCAACACAGGCCTTCCTGGTCAAGTAACCAGGCTTATCAAAACGCCAGCCCACCAATTATCTGCGTATTTGGGGGTTTTCTGGTGGCTGTCCTGTTCTTGGCATTTTGGGGGATACTCTGGGTTCGGGCCAAAATTCCGAGCCCAGAGCCCTCCCCCGGACAGCACGCCAAATACGCATAATCTTTACTCTATTTAATTTGATGTAAGTGTGAACTTGTGAAGTGATGTTTTACTAACAAATTTCGGGAGGAGCACGTTCAGATAATTAAACCTAACTAAACACAAGTGGAGCACCCTCAGATAATTAAATCTAATTAAACACATCAAGCCAATCAATTTAATCAACGATAAGAGGTGCATATATACAGCATATTTTCCTTCTTTCGTTGACCGTTTTTATTTTAGCATCCCTCCACCACCCCATCTCCTCACTTTGATTTGAATAAACTCTCATTAGACGTCAAAACAATTCATAATAAAATCCAGTCTAGTTCTAGACTATCTTTATCACGGGGGGGATACTCTGGGTTCGGGCCAAAATTACGAGCCCGGAGCCCTCCCCCAGACAGCACGCCAAATACGCATAATCTTTACTCTATTTAATTTGATGTAAGTGTGAACTCGTGAAATGATGATAAATAAAACCGGTTATTGTGCATCTAAAACATATTGTTTACATTTAGATTTTTTTAAAAGTGGTTATTCGAAAAAAGTCTATAAAATCAAAAACCTTTAATTACAAATGTCAGATGTGCAAAAATTTTGCCAAGCAACGTTATTCCAAAAGGATCACTAACCTAAATCTCATAATGTGTTGTTTTCTGCTATTATGTAACCTTGTGTTAAAATCCACTGGGTCTCTGAACTTAGCCGGGTGCACACTGTGCGATTTTGGCCACGATTTGGCCTTCTGAGACAAATTTTGAAATCCTAAAAGATTTCTCTGATCCTAGGCTAAAGTCTTAAGTCTTTGATCCTTAGTTTGACATGTGCACCGGCAACTGATTAATGACCGTTGCGATCAAATTTTACCTCTGACAAAATTCTTGCAGTGTCAGAAGATTTGAGGCGCAATCCTGCAGTGTGACTTCTCCTAGGACGACCGTCAAGTCAAGAACCAATAGGAGCGCAGAACCTGATGACGCATTTCGTGCAACAACATCAAATCACAACAGGGAACATGTCGAAAAGAGTCAGGTGAATGAAAAATGGCACCGCTTGTTTTTGTTTTTTGATAAACGCTACCATTGTGTCTGTGAATGCGGCTCACCGTTACTGAACGTGTCACGGATTGATGACGTAAAACTCAGTCCGTACGAGTCTCTTGCTTGCGTCCATTTTTCGCGTCTGACTGTCGTACAGTCTCACATAATGACAACTGAGATCCTACAGTGTGACATGTATTACATCGGGATCATGTTCGTACAGTCTGACAAGCAACATTCGCAGAGGATTTAGAAAAATTGCACAGTGTGCAGGACCCTTAACACAGATTAAGTGATTTGAACGGTCCTATAGGCGGAAAAGCCTATAGTCTGCATCCACAGCCATTTAGTTTTTGCAAAGCAAGAAACACAATCCAGGCCTTTTTTCTGTGATAAAAGCAAGAAAATGTATCGTATCATTGCATGTCACATGCGCCCTACAGTCCAACTGAGAAATTGATGACTCACTCAAAACACGAGCAACAGCTTCCAGAAGAGAACAAAAATAAATATAAACTGAAAACAGCTGCACGAACCTCTCCCGGGTTCATGCAGGAGTAACACAAACATCTATATGTGATTCTTTAACATTTGTTCCTATGTAAATGATTGAGATGCAGACACAGTCAAAATATTCTCTTAATATTCACTGGTCTGATGAATCCAGTTCATCCCATCAGTCAAAGAGAATCAGTATTCATTGAATGTCACATCTCCAATCCTAACATTGAAGCAGATGCTGTGGCGTACAAAATCTCCCACAGCATTCCCACAGTCATCACATTCAACGTGCTATACAAACAGTCCCTCACAGAGAGGTCTTTGTTATTCTGACCTTAAAGCATGCACAGCACACATATTTTAGGAACAGATTTCATATATACAGTGAGGAAAATAAGTATTTGAACACCCTGCTATTTTGCAAGTTCTCCCACTTGGAAATCATGGAGGGGTCTGAAATTGTCATCGTAGGTGCATGTCCACTGTGAGAGACATAATATAAATAAATAAAAAATCCAGAAATCACAATGTATGATTTTTTAAAACTATTTATTTATATGATACAGCTGCAAATAAGTATTTGAACACCTGAGAAAATCAATGTTAATATTTGGTACAGTAGCCTTTGTTTGCAATTACAGAGGACAAACGTTTCCTGTAGTTTTTCACCAGGTTTGCACACACTGCAGGAGGGATTTTGGCCCACTCCTCCACACAGATCTTCGAAGTTTGAGCTCCCTCCAAAGATTCTCTATTGGGTTTAGGTCTGGAGACTGGCTAGGCCACGCCAGAACCTTGATATGCTTCTGACAGAGCCACTCCTTGGTTATCCTGGCTGTGTGCTTCGGGTCATTGTCATGTTGGAAGACCCAGCCTCGACCCATCTTCAATGCTCTAACTGAGGGAAGGAGGTTGTTCCCCAAAATCTCGCAATACATGGCCCCGGTCATCCTCTCCTTAATACAGTGCAGTCGCCCTGTCCCATGTGCAGAAAAACACCCCCAAAGCATGATGCTACCACCCCCATGCTTCATAGTAGGGATGGTGTTCTTGGGATGGTACTCATCATTCTTCTTCCTCCAAACACGTTCAGTGGAATTATGACCAAAAAGTTCTATTCCACGTGACTTTCTCCCATGACTCCTCTGGATCATCCAAATGGTCATTGGAAAACTTAAGACGGGCCTTGACATGTGCTGGTTTAAGCAGGGGAACCTTCCGTGCCATGCATGATTTCAAACCATGACGTCTTAGTGTATTACCAACAGTAACCTTGGAAACAGTGTCCCAGCTCTTTTCAGGTCATTGACCAGCTCCTCCCGTGTAGTTCTGGGCTGATTTCTCACCTTTCTTAGGATCATTGAGACCCCACGAGGTGAGATCTTGCATGGAGCCCCAGTCCGAGGGAGATTGACAGTCATGTTTAGCTTCTTCCATTTTCTAATTATTGCTCCAACAGTGGACCTTTATTCACCAAGCTGCTTGGCAATTTCCCCGTAGCCCTTTCCAGCCTTGTGGAGGTGTACAATTTTGTCTCTAGTGTCTTTGGACAGCTCTTTGGTCTTGGCCATGTTAGTAGTTGGATTCTTACTGATTGTATGGGGTGGACAGGTGTCTTTATGCAGCTAACGACCTCAAACAGGTGCATCTAATTTAGGATAATAAATGGAGTGGAGGTGGACATTTTAAAGGCAGACTAACAGGTCTTTGAGGGTCAGAATTCTAGCTGATAGACAGGTGTTCAAATACTTATTTGCAGCTGTATCATACAAATAAATAGTTAAAAAATCATACATTGTGATTTCTGGATTTTTTTTTTTAGATTATGTCTCTCACAGTGGACATGCACCTACGATGACAATTTCAGACCCCTCCATGATTTCCAAGTGGGAGAACTTGCAAAATAGCAGGGTGTTCAAATACTTATTTTCCTCACTGTATACTGCATCACACCCTAAAAATAGTTTTTGTTGTCAAAGGAATGCAAAAATCTGTGTCATTTCAACAGATTACTGGTTCTTGCAGTGCTGAGGTGTACAGTATTAAGGAACTCACGGCTTGTGGTTGAGGTTATTTAAAGCTGCTGTATTTTTAGTTCACTGGGTTTTTTTATTTTTCACTTTTAGCGCTTTTGCTTTGTGAAATATTTATAGTAATGGACCCAACCTCTAAGCTAAGACCTCTCAACCTTGCACATGGAGATAAAAAAAAAAGAAAGAAAAAAAAAGCTCCACTTCCAGCCCGGAGATCAAAGTCACTGAAGTGCAAGCTCTCGTTCAGCAAAACAATGTCCACACCATTGGCATCAGAGGACCATAACTGTGCTGTTCTACATTCTGTGATGGAGAGTCGTAGGGACGGAGATATAACATTCTCAGACAGTAATAGCCATGGGGGGAGAGCTGTGATCCACAAAGTGTTGGATGGGAGGATATTCCTCTCTCTGTGTGATTGGCTTCAAATCTGACACACTTCAGCCTAAGGCGGCGGGTTTCTTAACAGGTTTCGCTTCAGGACCCAGTTTTTACATCGGACATTGAGTGATGATTGATGACCCAACACGGTACCAAAACTGTTTTGCAAGAAAAGAAGTATACAAAAACTGACATTTTAAATGTAATAATTTGCTTGTTATTGGATTCCAAATGTCTCTCTTTGATGGTTTGATGCGGTCTGGCTTGTCTTTTCTTTTTGTTTGTTTTTGTATATGGTACTTCAGGATGTCACAAATGTCATGCAAACTGTCCATGTAAGCTTCTGAGTATTTTGCTCTGTCTCTGACCCTTAAAGGGGTCATGAATTGAGAAACCAACTTTCCCTTGAGCTTTTGATACATAAAAGGTCATGGTAATATAAGAATATCCTGTAGGTTTCGGAGCTGAAGACTTCCTTGTTAGTCAAAGAAAAGCTTTTATTGACAGCTGGCTCAGCAAACGATCGATCTGCGGATGTGCTTCCTGTGACATCAGAGACGAAAGCCTGATTCTGTAGCCCCGCCCACTGACTCGTGCCTGACGTAGATAAATAACATAGGCCTACGTGGCGCTAAACCAGATCGAACTTCCAAGCAATAAACATGCCCCATAAGCTTAATTTTAAGATTCCAATTAGCAAGGCATGGTTGAACACATTATGTGTTTGATCGCTTCATTTCACCGCAGATTTGTTTGTAAACAAGAGACTGGATTTGCAGACAGAATGGCTGTGCCTTCTATTTTGGATATGACAGGAATGGTGCACCACACTTATGTGAGTAAATAATTGTCCTGTGATTTGAGATCAGACTCGAACATGTATGGGCCAGGGCTCGCAAAGCCCAACGTCCCAGGGCTATGTGTTTTCAAGTCGGGCTGCCCGACTTCTTAAATAGTGAAATACAATTCCTTTCTTGATGTGTGTTGTTCTCTCTCTCTCTCTCTCTCTCTCTCTCTCTCTCTCTCTCTCTCTCTCACACACAACTCACTGCATTAATAACTGCATTAGTCTGCTATCAATGGCTCAAGCCTCTGTTACTACAGTAGCTCTAAAATTACATTTTGGAATTAGCAATGGAGGCTTGGGTTTAGATGCGCAAGAAATTAGTCCTGCACACAAGAGCGTTTTAAGGACAAAACCTGACAAATGTCTTGAAATAAATCATCTGAACAATGTTTTGAGGTGTGGTAACTGTAGTATAAGGTGTAGTATAAGTATAAAGTTGCTAAAAAAAAAAATGGGTGACAGACATTTTAATTGCAAATTGTTTGGTGCTGTAAAATATCAAATCAAAGATGGATAAAGGAGGTGTAGTTGGTGCTGTATTTTTAGATTTTTGGATACTGTAAATCATGATATTTAGCTTTCTAGGTTATCAAATTTGAACTTCTCAGTTGAGGCCATTATGTGGTTAAAACTCAGTTAGAAAATCGGAAACAATGTGTAAGAGTGAATATATTGGAGATCAACAAGGGTCTATTTTAGGTCCGTTGTTGTTATGTATGTAAATTATTTACCAAAATTTACCCCCCCCCCCCCCCCCCCCCCAGATGTTATTTGTCAAATGTATGTTGATGAAGTTATGTGTGTACATACAAAAAGTCTACAACAGGCTGCACAGAAATAGACTCATATGGATCAGGTTTCACAATGGCTTTATAAATCATGTTGACATGTTTTGTTTTGTGTTTGTTTTTTAACAAAAGGGCATATGTAAAGGTAGAAGTGTCCAAGGACAGAAGCTTGAGGTAGTGCATGCATGTAAATACTTAGGAATAATAACATATTCTCAGCCAAAAAACACATGAAATGAAATTTAAATAGCTTGACTAAATAAGCAGCAGTTTTTTTAATGAATTCCATGATTCTCCCATATATCACATACTGTACTACCTGGACACAAACATGCAAGTCTATTCTTAAACTGGTTAAAATTGTTTATAAACAAGTTCTTAAGGTTTTAGATAAAAAGCCAAATAGCTTTCTGCATTGTGGTGTAGCAACACTTTATAGGGTCTAATTTTCACTATTAAGTTGCTTATTAGCATAAGATATTGGCTTTTTATTAGTACTTATAAAGCACATAATAATGCCTTATTTTACATCCCTTAATCCTGCACTGTAAACCTGAATAAGTTGGCAAAACTCAAAAAAAAAAAAAAAATTAGTTACAGCATTTTTTTTAAAGAAATTTGACGTTTGAAGGAACACGCCGACTTTTGGGGACTTTATCTTATTCACTGTATCCCCCAGAGTTAGATAAGTCCATACATACCATTCTCATCTCCGTGTGTGCCATAACTCTGTCTGACGCACCCACCGCTAGCCTAGCTTAGCACAAAGACTGGAGATAAATGGCTCAAGATAGCCTACTGCTCAATAAGTAACAAAATAACGCCAACATTTTCCTATTTACATGTTGTGATGTGTGTAGTTAGATCGTGTACTAAGACCGACGGAAAAATTAAAAGTTGCGATTTTCTAGACCGATATGGCAAACTATACTCTCATTCCTGCGTAATGATCAAGTAACTTTGCTGCCGTACCATGGGTGCAGCGGTGCAATTATATTACACAGCGCCTGAAAATAGTCCCCAGCACATTCTCTGTGCAAGCAGGTTGTCACGTTGGTTATGTTGACGGAAGTTAGCCTATTTTCAGGCGCTGCGTTATATCATTGCGCCTCTGCACCCATGGTACAGCAGCAAAGTTTGCTTATTACGCGGGAATGCCGTAAGGCAAGGTAGAATGACGGAAAATGAAAAGTTGTGTTTTTTTTAGACCGATATGGCTGGGAGCTACACTCGAAAAAATGCTGGGTTAACCCTTTAACTGTCACCCCCTTTTTTGAGAATACACATGAAAATGCACTATCCAAACTTAAAGGGCTGTAATTCAAGAATGCTTTGGAATATAGACCAAAGTTTGGTCTCGTTTTAAAGACGACACTCTACAGATTATTGCCGAAGTGAAAGCAATTCAAAATATGAAAGTATGAAATAGTTATTGAAGTTTAAATTTACTGTAAATGAAAAATATTGTACTAAATATTTTTTATTTCATATAAAATATATATTTTACAAAAAATAATTTACTATAAAATTACTATAAAATCAAAGCCATATGTCGAACCAATTTGTGTTCCAAATTTGAAGTTGATATCACAAAAAGTTCCCATGAGATTTTGTTTAGGGTGCTGTACCAAAAATAGCCACCGGGTGTCATTCAAATTCCATTGATTGTTTTTTTGATGCATTTTCCTGTAAATTCTGTCCAAATATCACTTTCATCACAAAACGGTCACCAAATATGGACCCTAGAGACTCAGACGTTTCCGACAATATGTGTTTTGTCAAGATTGGAAAAGATTTTGAATATAAAGTAGTTAAAATAAATATGAAACATGACACCGCCCACTAGGGGAGGAGCCCACTAGAATAATTTAGAGTAACGTTTCCATGGTAACACAATGTCCGATTTCAAAACGGTTTTCACAGGATGAATTTTGAGTTTGTAAGCTTTCAAATGATACCTTATTTATGATAATTACTTAAATATATGATACGAAAAAAAGACCATCAAAAAAAGAGCACCAGGCGTCCAGGGACGGTGACAGTTAAGAGGTTAAAAACAGCCCAAGTTGGGTTGAAAATGAACTAACCCAGCAATTGGGTTGTTTTAACCCAGCGGTTGGGTTAAATGTTTGCTTAAAACAACCCAATCGCTAGGTTAAAACAATCCAATAGCATTTTTTAGAGTGTAGCTCCAAGCCATATCGGTCTAAAAAATTGCAACTTTTCATTTTCCGTCGGCTACCTTGCCTTACGGCATTCCTGCGTAATAAGCAATCTTTGCTGCCGTACCATGAGTGCAGAGGCGCAATGATATTACACAGCGCCTGAAAATAGGCTAACTTCCGTCAACTTAACCAACGTGACAACCTGCTTGCACAGAGAGCGTGCTTGATTTTCAGGTGCTGTGTAATATAATTGCGCCGCTGCACTCATGGAACGGCAGCAAAGTTACTTGATCATTACGCAGGAATGAGAGTATAGTTTGCCATATCGGTCTAGAAAATCGCAACTTTTCATGTTCCGTCAGCTACCTAGCTAGTTGGTAACACAAACAAACTAGCATAAAAAAACATTAAACACTACTAAATCTATCATTTAACATCAATCTTGCACATAATATAACACTCATTCCCTTTCAGTCGGTCACGTTCGACGTACGTGTGACCCACTCTCGGTGGCCCAGAAGCAGATGGAGGCCATAAGGAACATCCTACCTCGACAACCTGCTGCTGCCTCCACCCAGTCGTCACAGGTAGCACCTCCGCCTGCTCGTTGCCGAGGGCGTCCCCCTGCTTCTCACCCATACTCTGTCCCACCCTGGAATTCTCAGACAACACTCCGGGCCGTCTCCGGGCCTCCCGAGTCGGGTCTGTCTATTCCACCTCGCCGCCCCACCCCGGGTACATCTGTGGTGCCGTTGATCCCGCTTGTACGGTCTTTGGGGGCTTGGCTTCAGCTCCCCAGGCCGTCTCGCTGGCTCATCCGTACCATCAGACTCAGCTACGCGATTCAGTTCCCTCATCGGCCTCCCAAGTACAGGGGCATCCTCTTCACCTCTGTGCGAAGCAACGATGCTCAGGTCTTGCGGTCAGAGATCGATGTCCTGCTGGCGAAGGATGCGATCGAGCCGGTTCCTCCAGCCGATATGAAGGCGGGGCTCTACAACCCCTACTTCATTGTACCCAAGAAAGGGGGTGGATTACGGCCTTGGACCTGCGTATCCTGAATCGGGCCCTGCACAAACTCCCGTTCCGGATGTTAACGCAAAAACGCATTTTCGAATGCATCCGTCCCCAAGATTGGTTCGTGGCGATCGACCTTAAGGACGCGTACTTTCATGTCTCTATCCTTCCTCGACACAGACCGTTCCTTTGCGTTCGAGGGGAAGGCATATCAGTACAAAGTCTTGCCCTTCGGGCTGTCCCTGCTGCCTCGCTCTTCACGAAAGTCGCAGAGGCAGCCATTGTTCCGCTCAGAGAACGCGGCGTTCGCATTCCTCAACTATCTCGACGACTGGCTTATTCTCGCCCAGTCTCGGGAGCAGTTGTGCGAACACAGGGACATGGTGCTCAGTCACCTCAGCCTGTTGGGTCTTCGGGTCAACCGCGAGAAGAGCAAACTCTGTCCCACACAGAGGATCTCTTATCTCGGTATGGAGCTGGATTCGGTCAGCCAGACTGCGCGCCTTACGGAAGAGCGGGTCCAGTCGGTGTTGAACTGCTTGAATTCGTTCAAGAGCAGGACAGCGGACCCACTGAAATCTTTTCAGAGGCTCCTGGGGCATATGGCATCTGCAGCCGCGGTAACGCCGCTCGGATTGCTTCATATGAGACCGCTTCAACACTGGCTCCATGGCCAAGTCCCGAGGTGGGCGTGGCAGAGCGGCCAGTACCGGGTCCCAGTGACTCCTTACTGCCGCCAAACCTTCAGCCCGTGGACCGACGCTTCGTTTCTCCGGGCCGGTGTGCCCTTAGAACAAGTGTCCAGGCATGCTGTGCTCTTCACGGATGCCTCCTCCACGGGCTGGGGGGCCACGTACAATGGGCATGCAGTTTCAGGTCTGTGGACGGGACCTCAATTGCATTGGCATATCAATTGCCTCAAGTTGTTAGCGGTACACTTGGCACTGTGCCGCCTCAAGGGGCCACTACGGGGCAAGCATGTACTGGTCCGTACGGACAGCACTGCAGCCGTTGCGTACATCAACCGCCAGGGTGCTCTACGCTCCCGTTGCATGTTCCAACTCGCCCGCCACCTCCTCCTTTGGAGTCAGAAGCATCTGAGGTCGCTTCATGTCCCAGGTGCGCTCAACCGGACAGCCGATAAGCTCTCACGGCTGCCTGCACCTTCGGGAGAGTGGCTACTCCATCCCCAGGCAGTCCAGCTGATATGGGACCTCTTCGGAGCCACACAGGTAGACCTGTTTGCCTCTCCGGACTCGACCCATTGCCAGTGGTACTATTCCCTGACTGGGGGCACCCTCGGCACGGATGCACTGGCGCACAGCTGGCCCCGGGACCTGCGCAAATATGCGTTTCCCCCAGTGAGCCTTCTTGCACAGACCCTGTGCAAGGTCAGGGAGGACGAGGAGCAGGTCTTGTTAGTTGCGCCCTACTGGCCCAACCGGACCTGGTTCCCAGAACTAACTCTCCTTGCGACAGCCCCTCCTTGGCCGATTCCCCTGAGGAGGGACCTTCTTTCTCAGGGATGGGGCACTCTATGGCACCCGCGTCCAGACCTCTGGAAGCTCCATGTCTGGTCCCTGGACGGGACGTGGAGGTTCTAGGTGGTCTACCACAGGCAGTGGTGGACACCATCTCTTCGGCTAGAGCCCCCTCTACGAGGCGCCTCTACGCTTTGAAGTGGAACTTGTTCGTTGAATGGTGCTCTTCCCACCGAGAAGACCACCGAAGGTGTTCGGTTAGTGTTGTGCTTTCTTTCCTGCAAGATGGGCTGGAGCGAAGGCTGTCTCCCTCCACCCTCAAAGTGTACGCCACAGCGATAGCGGCATATCACGATGCAGTTAAAGGTAAGTCCTTGGGAAAGCACGACCTAATCGTCAGGTTCCTCAGATGTGAGAGGAGGCTAAATCCTCCTCGTCCAAACTCGTTACCCTCTTGGGACTTGGATCTAGTGCTCAGAGCACTTCAGAGCCCTCCCATTGAGCCTTTGCAGTCTGTGGAGCTTAAAATCCTGTTTTAGAGGGTCGGGGACCTGCATGCACTTTCGGTCAACAAATCGTGCCTAGAATTCGGGCCGGACAACTCTCACGTTGTCCTGAGACCCCGGCCTGGATATGTGCCCAAGGTTCCTACCACTCCCTTCCGTGACCAGGTAGTGAACCTGCAAGCGCTGCCTTCGGAGGAGGCAGACCCAGCCCTGGCTTTGTTATGTCCCGTCCACGCTCTTCACACTTACGTTGACCGGACTCAAAGCTTTCGGACCTCAGAGCAACTCTTCATCTGTTACGGAGGCCAGCAGAAGGGAAAGGCTGTCTCCAAGCAGAGGTTGGCCCACTGGATAGTGGATGCCATCGTCTTGGCTTACCAGTCCCAAGACGTACCTTGCCCGTTCGGGGTGCGAGCACACTCAACAAGGAGTGTTGCTTCATCCTGGGCGCTGGCTCAAGGTGCCTCGCTGACAGATATTTGTAGAGCTGCGGGCTGGGTGACACCTAACACGTTCGCTAGATTCTATAGCCTCCGTGTAGAGCCGGTATCTTCCTGCATCCTCGCCTCCAGGGGCCAGTAGCGCTAAGTGCCCGTTCTAAGTGTCGGCTTGCAACGCCGCTCCCGCCCTCTGGTCCAGATACATGCGTCTATTGTCTCCAGTTGTGTTCCCCGGAAACGGCTAACCCTGTCGAGCTCCTCCGTCACCCCTGCGGTGCCAGACGTTGCGGCCGTCTGACGCCAGGCCTGCACCCGTATGCTTGTGAAACGTGTGTGTAGGCTGGGTTCCATATGTAGCGGTTCCCTCACGGCAACCCCATATGTGTATTCGTCCACGGTACCTGCTACCCTACTTGGCTAGCCCCGTGTCTTTCCCTTGACAGAGCCCGCTCTGTCGTCTCTGGGCGTGTTCTTTCCCCCCTGGAACCAGGCTGGAACCACCCCAGAGACTGCCATATGTTGCACTACCCTGCTAGGTTAGTCCTTATGTGTATTCCGCCACCAAGCCTTCCACTAAAGCACGTGGCTCTGCAGCGTACCGACTCCCGAGATGGGCACGCTTTCCCAGCGTTATCCAATAGTCACACTGGGTGGGTCTTGCAGAAACAGCAGTGACTGACCTCCCTGCTTGGAGCCCTGACTTCCGTACCATCTAAGACGGTCCATTGCGCTCAAGCAGGACGCTGGAAGGGCCAGCGCCCTGGCGTTTTGGTAGAGATCCCAATTCGTCGGTCAGTTTCTACGTACGTCGAACGTGACCGACTGAATGGGAACGTCTCGGTTACGTATGTAACCCTCGTTCCCTGAAGGAGGGAACGGAGACGTACGTCCCGTCGCCAGGTGCTGTGCTTCCGCTGGGAGGCCGAGTCACGAGTTCAGCTCCTCAGCAGAGAAAGCAATGATCATGCATTCCACTTCCTTATTTATTTATTTATACCCGCGCTGTGGGGCGGAGCGTGGAATGCGTGAATCGCATGCCAATCTTCATTGGCTTGTTTCTAAACACTCGAAGTAGATTGGTCTCTGAAATCAGATCCCAATTCGTCGGTCAGTTCCGACGTACGTCTCCGTTCCCCCTCAGGGAACGAGGGTTACATACGTAACCGAGACGATTTTAGCATTTAATGTCTCTTTTGAATGTCATGGCAAAGCATGTGGGGTAATAGAAATCCCAGCTCAGTATTAGTTAAATTTAAGTTTGTTTAAATTAAAAGAAACAAGTCCATGAAACAATTCAGATTAATTAAAATGTGTCAGTTTTGTGAATTCAAACGAAGGCTCTACTCAAACCAATTAATTATTTTGAGCGTCAGGGTTTGAGCGTTAGGTACCCAATACCTAAACTTAAAGGGATAGTTCACCCAAAAATTAAAATTCTGTCATCATTTGCGTGCCCTCAAGTTGTTCCAAACCTGTATGAGTTTCTTTTTTCTGCTGAACACAAAAGAAGATATTTTGAAGAATGTTTGTAACCAAGCAGATAGAGCAACCATTGACTACCATAGTAGGGGGTGGGGGGGGATACTATAATAGTCAATGGTTGCTCTATCTGCTTTGTTGGGTGAACTATCCCTTTAACAATTACCTAACTAACTACTAATAAGCAGTAATTTTGAAGGGATTTTATTAAATTAATAAATTAATAGTGAGAATTGGACCCTAAACTTAGGTGTGGCCATTATTTTTCTTTATCAAAAAAATAATTTAAAAAAACATATTGACCCCAAACTTTTGAACAGTTGTGTAGATCATTACACTAAGTTTAAAGAGATACTCTTTGCACCAAGAGAATATAGCAATAAACAGCTTGTTGTTAACAATGATAGATACTTCACACGCAATGTGTAAATTGAAGTAAATTGCTGTTTGTATAGGTAAAATATTCAAGCAATCGTGGACAATATACATCAACAAGGATCACTATTTCCCACAGAGCGTTCCCATTGGTTCCGGTTAGTTAATTTTTTTGGGGGGAACCATATAAGAACTTCTGGGAACATTTTCTATTGGTTGTGTTTTTGTAACCTAAAGAGAACGTTTCCAGAATGTTCTCTGCAGGTTATTTTGGGGATTAATTTTTATAACCTAAAGAGAACATTCTATTTACCTAAAGAAAACTTTCCTGGCTAACCAACAGGGAATGTTCTGGGAACCAAAAATTGTTAACTGGGTTGCACTATAGCAGCCCGTAATCCTGTTCATAACACACCTACATTTTTAATTCGCAACCCAGCAGAGAATCATTGACCTAAAGGATATAAAGTTAACACTTTAGCATCCTGAATGTGTATTAGTATGATTGCATTTGTGTCATAATTAGTTCAAAATTCAAATCGAAGAAGGCATCGACAACACCTGCATAACTACAGAGAGATCTTCCTGGAGGATTGCTTTTAGACAGCCTCATTCCCCTGCTGTTAAAGAGGCTGAATAAAGTGATTGTTTCATAAAACACACCTGCTCAAGGGCTTTGAAGCGAGATAAAGGGATTTCCCATAATGACACCATCTGAAATAAAAAGAGCGTTTCATTTCAGCCTCTAGAGTACAGGAGTCACCGCATGCTCAGATATGACTCTCTTTGTGCTGTGCTTTAGCCGAAAGATGGATTTCCATTGCGTAAATATATCTCCCTCCATCCAAATGTGACATTTAATCTCAACCGTGCGGTCTTGGCACATTGATATATGAACTGTTCATCGTATTTACTGCTGCTTTTTGTTTCCTCGCATCTTACAGACTTTTCATTGAATCATTCTACCCGATTCTCTAAGCCAGCCTCTTGTTTTGAGAAAACATGTTTCTCCGAAGCTTAGTGAAGAGGAAAACACAAAGCCTGAAGTTTGTTTCTCTCAGACTGGTTTTGCTGCATGCTCTACTGAGCAGAGAGATGACTGAGCCACTGGTCATGTTGGCAGGTGTGCGCAGCTCAGCACAGCACCATCGGTTGGCTTCTTTTCCTCCCCATCAGAGCCATTGTGCTCTTTGTCAATCAATTGTGCACTCCTTCAAGCAATTACCACAGCTTATTCCACCTCCGACGCACCTCACATATTTTGTGTAAACACTGCACACAAATTATTTGATCCTCCGAACGTGGAAGTTGTATTTGTGTGTCTATAAAAATGACAGGCACAGGAGATTTGTTCACAGATGCAACCTTGAGTAGGTAAAAACATTGCACGAGATCTACTTGTGTGACATAAAATATATCCTGATCTATCAGATGTTAGAGGTAGTATGTCTTTTTTTAACCATTATTTCTGTTGTGAAACATGAAAATCACTTTTGTTTTACTAAAATGTACTTTGTACTGTTAAAAGTGAAGTGTTACAATAAATATAGACAACGTAAATAATGAATATAGACACATTGTAATAATATCTATAAAATATTTTATTGTAAACTTTAAAAACTCTTGATTTTTTAGTCAATGTGCATTGTAAATTAACTGTCTTGACTTAATTTTCTCAAAGAAATTGCTACATCTAGTGGACATTTTAAAACACCAGCACTAGGCACTGCTGGATAACAATCAGAATCTGTATTGACACAAGGTCAGCAAAACCAAATCAGTTAGATACGTAAAATAAATCTGTAAATAGCAGCATCTAGGAAGCCAATAATGTTTTGAAGCCACTGCATTTTTTCTTTTAAATGTGGGACTTGAACCAAAATGGTCCTTTATCAGTATTTAGTTTACTTCTGTCATTAGCACTGCAGTCTTGGTTTGTAGGACACAAAAGGACTTCTAACTCTTTTAACCCTCTTATTGCATTCGGGTCTCTTTTGACCCAGAAGAGGTAGCCTACATAAAAATGTTTAATTAAGATTTTTTATGTATTATTTTTACTATTATTTTTGTGTGTTTACGACTGTCAAAAATACACATTATTTATTTATTTATTAATTTATTTATTTATTTTTCCAAGTGACCTTATCTACCATGTACTTATACACTCACCTAAAGGATTATTAGGAACACCATACTAATACTGTGTTTGACCCCCTTTCGCCTTCAGAACTGCCTTAATTCTACGTGGCATTGATTCAACAAGGTGCTGAAAGCATTCTTTAGAAATGTTGGCCCATAATGATAGGATAGCATCTTGCAGTTGATGGAGATTTGTGGGATGCACATCCAGGGCACGAAGCTCCTGTTCCACCACATCCCAAAGATGCTCTATTTGGTTGAGATCTGGTGACTGTGGGGGCCATTTTAGTACAGTGAACTCATTGTCATGTTCAAGAAACCAATTTGAAATTATTCGAGCTTTGTGACATGGTGCATTATCCTGCTGGAAGTAGCCATCAGAGGATGGGTACATGGTGGTCATAAAGGGATGGACATGGTCAGAACATGCTCAGGTAGGCCGTGGCATTTAAACGATGCCCAATTGGCACTAAGAGGCCTAAAGTGTGCCAAGAAAACATCCCCCACACCATTACACCACCACCAGCAGCCTGCACAGTGGTAACAAGGCATGATGGATCCATGTTCTCATTCTGTTTACGCCAAATTCTGACTCTACCATCTGAATGTCTCAACAGAAATCGAGACTCATCAGACCAGGCAAACTTTTTCCAGTCTTCAACTGTCTGATTTTGGTGAGCTCGTGCAAATTGTAGCCTCTTTTTCCTATTTGTAGTGGAGATGAGTGGTACCCGGTGGGGTCTTCTGCTGTTGTAGCCCATCCGCCTCAAGGTTGTGCGTGTTGTGGCTTCACAAATGCTTTGCTGCATACCTCGGTTGTAACGAGTGGTTATTTCATTCCAAGTTGCGTTCTATCAGCTTGAATCAGTCGGCCCATTCTCCTCTGACCTCTAGCATCAACAAGGCATTTTCGCCCACAGGACTGCCGCATACTGTATGTTTTTCCCTTTTCACACCATTCTTTGTAAACCCTAGAAATGGTTGTGTGAAAATCCCAGTAACTGAGCAGATTGTGAAATACTCAGACCGGACCGTCTGGCACCAACAACCATGCCACGCTCAAAATTGCTTAAATCACCTTTCTTTCCCATTCTGACATTCAGTTTGGAGTTCAGGAGATTGTCTTGAGCAGGACCACAACCCTAAATGCATTGAAGCAACTGCCATGTGATTGGTTGATTAGATGATTGCATTAATGAGAAATTGAACAGGTGTTCCTGATAATCGTTTAGGTGAGTGTAAGTACGATGTACTTATTAAGTTCTTATTGTATTGCAAAATACTTTTCCTGATACTGAGGTGGGATATGGGTAAAGTTAGAGACCGATGTGGTGGTGTGTGGTTTAAGGGTAGGGTTATATGTAAGGGAAGTGTCATCAGTGTAATTATAAACGTAATAATTACAGATGTAATTACATGCAGGTAATTTAAAAAATATAAGTACAATGTAAAAACATGTATGTTCACAATAAGTGCATTGTATCAAATGATTAATTTAAATGTTAGTACATAGTAGTTAAGGCCACCTAATATAAAGTGGGTTCTTTATATAATTTTTTGGGGTTATTTTTTCAGTGTTTGGGTAGTTTTTGTGTGGGTCCGTAAGATAACAACCCATTGTTTTTGGGGTAGTTTTTGTGTTTATTTAATCTATAAATTCGTTATTGTGCTGTATATCGTTGAATTTTATGCCACGCAACATACAGGGGCGCGATGTGAGTCACCTAGGTCTTTTCGTGTGATGGAAACGCCTGATGCTTTGCATTAAGCAGTCAAAAACCACCTGCTTAAACGACTGGCGTCCTGTTGCTCTGACCCCCATCATCAGCAAATGCTTTGAAAGAATAGTCAGAAACCACATCTGCTCTGTTCTCCCCCCCTCACTGGACCCACTGCAGTTTGCATACCGCACAAACCGCTCCACTGACGATGCCATTTCATCTACAATACACACTGCTCTCTCCCACCTGGAAAAGAGGAACACGTATGTGAGAATGCTGTTTGTGGACTACAGCTCAGCATTCAACACCATTGTGCCCTCCATACTTGACATTAAACTCCGGGCTCTAGGCTTAAACAGCCTGTTATGCAGCTGGATCCTGGACTTCCTGTCAAACAGACGCCAGGTGGTCAGAATGGGCAGTAACATCTCCTCATCACTGACTCTCAACACTGGAGCCCCTCAGGGTTGTGTTCTCAGCCCACTCCTGTACTCCCTGTACACACATGACTGTGTGGCAACCCACAGCTCCAACACCATCATCAAGTTTGCTGACGATACGACGGTGGTAGGTCTTATCACCGACAATGATGAAACGGCCTACAGAGAGGAGGTGCACACTCTGACACGGTGGTGTCAGGAGCACAACCTCTCCCTCAACGTCAGCAAGACCAAGGAGCTGGTGGTCGACTTCAGGAGGAATGAGAGAGAACACCGCCCCATCACCATCGATGGAGCACCGGTGGAGAGAGTCAGCAGCTTCAAGTTCCTCGGTGTCCACATCACAGAGGAACTCTCATGGTCCGTCCACACTGAGGCCGTTGTGAAGAAGGCTCATCAGCGCCTTTTCTTCCTGCGACGGCTGAGGAGGTTTGGAATGAACCGCCACATCCTCACACGCTTCTACAGCAGCACCATCGAGAGCCTGCTGACTGGCTGCATCACCACCTGGTACGGCAACAGTACCGCCCGCAGCCGCAAAGCCCTGCAAAGGGTAGTGCGCACGGCCAGCTGCATCATCGGAGGTGAGCTTCCCTCCCTCCAGGACATTTACGCCAGGCGGTGTGTGAAGAGAGCTCAGAGGATCATCAGAGACTCTAGCCACCCGAACCATGGGCTGCTCTCACTGCTGCCATCAGGCAGACGGTACCGCAGCATTAGAACACGCACCAGCCGACTTCAGAACAGCTTCTTCCCACAAGCAATCAGACTACTTAACTCCTGATCCATCAGGATCATAACACACACTGGACAGAATATCACTCCGCACAACCCACTGTAGATACACACACATTATATACACATTTATGTATCATTTATTATTTATCATTTATCATATAGCACCTATTGTACATAATTGGATCTCTACTGTGAATAATAATGTATACTGTACATTGTATATTATTATTATTATTATAGCTTAATGTATACTGTTTAATGTATGTTTAGTGTATATTGTTTAAAGTATATGTATATTGTAAGTATGTGTATATTGGCTAAAGCTGTGAGAACTACACTCACATTGTGTAAATTATTTATTGTTTATTGTAGAGTTTTACTGTGCTGTGAGTAATTGTGGGCGCATCAGATGTGTAATCTGTTGTTGCTTAAATGTTGTACATGTCATGTCATGACTGCTATGTTGCTCGGAACTGCACCAAGAATTTCACCTGCTGTTGCACTTGTGTATATAGCTGTGTGACAATAAAGTGAATTGAATTGAATTGAATTGAATTAAATTTTATGATTTTTTATGCAAAAAGATACAGAATATAAATACTTAGGATTTTGTGCCCCTGTGTGTTGCTTTGCATAAAATTGTACGATATACTGCACAATAATTTGAAATTTCAAATAATTTATCAACATTTTTAATTCATAAAAAGAGGGTAAATGTAGTAATAGCATGGTAAAAACAAGGTAACGTCCAAAACTGTTAGATTTTTGTGCGTTCATTGATGAAAAGTTACTGATTAGATACAATATGGTATTTGTTGAAAAATATTATGCTATGACTTTTATAAGCTTCTAGAATATCTAGATGTGCCTATTAGTGACTTTGTTTTATCTATTGTAATGAATGAATGTGTTTCAGTTAGATTATAATATATGCTAAATGTCAAAAGAGTTAGGGTCAGTGAGAGGCTATTATTTAGTAAATGGTTCCTTTTTCTCTCAGGTAAATGTAATAATCTGAAGTGCCACATTTGCGCGAATAAAAAAATAAAAAAAACACCTTTTTTAGACCTCCCTTGTAGTCACTAAGGATCAAAGCCTTCCACTCAATGGACTGAACAGTCAGAAAAACTTGGCATGGGGATATTTTGAGTTTCAACCAAAATGAAGTGAAACTACCCACTCGGGTCAAAAGACAGTCTTGTGCCACAGAAAGATCTGTTATCAAACTAATGTTGCAGCCTTGTTTTAAAAACAAAGAAAAAGAAATAGACTGTGAAATGGCCACTAATTGTAACATAGTGTACAGTAATGGGAAATACTTTGTCGGTTGCCAAACAATGCCACAGTTAAGTGAGTAAAAGAAGGTGAAGCCAATCATGTAATGTTTTTTTTTGCACTTTATCACTGAGCTCTCATACACCATTTCACATTGGTGGAGTTAAACTTGGAGGGTAAGGACAATTAGTAAAGGGTCTGGTTGATGTAGAGCTCGGCATTCACAATCAGTTAAGGCTCAAAGTCAAATTGCAATACAAAGCCAAGGGTATTTTTAAAAGGGTAGACCATGCAGAGAAGACCTACCAAAGGGACATGCTAAGACACGGTTGGTGTCTATGGAAAATAAGCGGTTGTGTTCAGTCACTCCGGCTCAGGGACTGTGACTGAAGGCGGCTATTATATCGGGCTATTTTTACTGTGTAGATACCCTACATATATGCAATTACACCAGCAGAAGATTATAGATTATTTCATGGAAACTCAGCGACACAACAAAACCAATAAATCCATCATAAATGATATGCAACATTGAATTTCTTAAGATTTAAAAAATGGATCAGGTCGACACATTCCTTGGTTGCAGCACACAGAGAGATTTACAAAGTTAAATACTTACGCGGCTAACCCAGTGTTTTAGTGCGTCATGTAATGACACCGTTTAATTAACTTTCCTGGGACCACCAGCATGAAGAGAGATCCAGAGGTCAACCAGCAATTCCACTGATTATGAGCATGGACGCTTTAAAAAGCCTCTTTTCAGCAGCTCAATTTAAAAAGCATTAGCAATCATGCGACTTGGAGCGTGAGCTGATCTCCCGAAACACCTCGACTGAGCAAAAAAGGTTTAATCTTAGTAGTTTATCCTCTAAGATTTCCAATTAGGAAATGAAAAAATACACTGACTGGCCTATAGATCTTGGTGTAACTCTAAATCAGTACATTCTGTAAATCATGTGTAAAATATATGTTACATTTGTTTCTCATAAACACATTTGAATTTGGATTCATTATACAAAAATACTTTAAAGGCACAATATGTAATTTACACCACTTCCCTTATTCAAAACAAAGGTGTAGCTTGATGATGCCTTGATTTCGCGGAATCATGGGAGTTGTTGTCTTCACCGACCAATGAATTAAAGATTTATTAATGTTACTGTGTATGAAGCAGGGTGGGGCTGAAAGCCTTTGGAGCGGAATGAGGCCGCTGGAAGGATTGCTAATGAGAGATGAGTGCGACACACGGCTCGACATCAGTGGAGCTTTTATTATGCCGCAGACGACCGCTTCCGCTTCTTCCGCTCTTGCGTATGTTGGATAACGCAGCGCTAGGACTGGACAATAATATCAATATATATTGCGATATCATTTTTTCCGATAACGGTGTCTTACTGACTGACGTTCAGGGCGCAGCCGTCAGAAAGAGCAGAACGCAATTGGCTACTTGCGTGATGACGTACACCACCAACACGCAGACAGTGCACAGCAGTAGTAGGCTAAGACGGGGCAAGTTTTAGCTACAAAATGAGTAACCCTGACTGCAATACAAATGTGACTGAACTTCCACAAGTAAGGAGAAAGCAGAAGAAATAGTTGATAAGAGAGGAAAGACTAATTCAGTGGCGTGGAAGTGGTTCGGCTATCTAAGATCTGATAAACTTCAGGTTTCAGTGTGCTGCAAAATGTGCCCGAGAGTGGTGCCGACTATCAGCGGGAACACAACAAATCTGTTCCACCATCTGAAGCAGTTCCACCCAATAGAATATTCTGAGAGTAAAATATTATATAGTTTTATAGGAGGAGGTTTCATAGACTTGGCAAATTCGTTTTTCAGAAGTTTGTAGGTACAGACATCTGTTGTGGGCGTTCTTGGCAGTTTTTCTTAGGCTTTTATATAGTTCATAGCAATATCGTAATTATATTGCATCGACCGAAATTAAGAAATATATCGTGATATAAATTTTGCTGCCCTATGCAGCGCTGTTTTATCATATTAGGTACATTTGAGTGTGCTGAAAGTTATATCATAATGCTACTCTGTTTGTTCGTTTGGCGGCTATATGAGATGCTAGAAAACGAAAACGAGATTTAAACAATAAGGCTAACTGTGTTGAGCTGTATGAAAACTATTAGTTTTCTGTTGATAAATGTATATCCAAACAGGTGCTCACCTGTCACAGTGCTTTGTTGTTTCCATGGTTTCTATAAAATAAAATAAAACCGGAAATCGAGGGTAACACGGGTATGGTGTCATTGATAGGCGGCGCATGGACACAGTCCGTGTCCTGGTTAAAATTGCTTATTTATCTGGATTTAAATGTAAGTACACAAGCCAACAAAATATATAACATTGTTCTGGTTTTTGGATATTTTTAATCCCAAAATCTTACATAGTGTGCCTTTAAGACTAGTGGTAAAATTATTAATATACTTGACATTTTCTTTAGTGCGACTCAAAATCACACGTACATCAATATTTTAATGTAAAACATTGGGTAATATAATATCCTAAAATGGTCTACTTTTCATTTGTTCTAATTAAAAATAGAAATCAACATAAAATGTCCAGCAGAGTGTTTCCACGAATAGTTTCGATACGATCCTCTAGACTGTCTCTTTGGACAGAGGACACACACTGTAACCCATTGGTGTGGAGTATATTCCTACAGGTGCGAAGGGCAGCATGTGTCTACTGAAAGGGAAAGACTGTCCACACAATAGAGCTGCTGTCTGGGGTTGCGTACAGAGCGGAAACGGTAGAGTGAGGCCAGGATGCAAGATGGGTTTGCTGGTCATTTTGAGCCTCTCCAGCTCTGCCTCCTGCAGTCGCTTAGCCTTCGCTCTTCGGTTCTGGAACCAGATCTTCACTTGTGTCTCGGTCAGGCTGAGAGAGCTGGAAAACTCAGCACGTTCTGCGATAGACAGGTATTGCTTCTGACGGAATTTGCGCTCGAGGGCCAAGAGCTGCGTAGTGGTGAAAGGGGTTCGGGGTTTGCGGTTCGTCTTGTGCTTTCTGAGAGTGCATGCTGCGGGACTCGTTGCTCCTGTAAAATGAGTTCATAAATTTAGCTTGTAAACGACTCGGTAATAAACAGCTCGGGCAGATGACTAATTTGCTTTAACAGGGAAAATTCATAAAATACATTGTGTACAAGATCTGCTGTTTACAATGCTGAATATTTATTCTTGCAAATAATTACTTTTTTTTCTTGATCATGTGCTTGTAACTATCAATCCATTTTTAAAAGCATACTTTGTATATTCTCTTATGTATTTCCTATTATATCTGTGTGTTTGTTTTTTGCATTATTGAAATGATAAAACAACACAATTTACAATGAAGTGTCAGACCTATCGGTAATCTGCTAGAATCACTCACTAAAAATCACACTGACACTAGTTGGCTCAGCAAAGTTAGTTCTGAGAAAGGCTCAATAATTGTTTACAAGATGCCATGTTGTTTAATATACACACAGAGAAACAAATGTGTCAAAATGTAACCTTTAGGGGTACAACAGCTTGCCACTGGGGCAGTACCCTTAAAAGGACGTCTTTGTACCTTTATTTTACTCCTAAAAGGTGCATATTAGTACCTTAGAGCAGGCGTTTTCAGACGGTTCTAAAGGGTCCCCAGAACATTTCAGAAAATAAAAAGACAAAGCAAAAATGGAATAAAGTCCTGAACATTCTATGTTTTCTCTCCTTTCTTTCCGTATACATACATTCCAGTATTGTTTATGTTTGCTTTGTATCTTTCTAGTGAGTTTTTCTCAATATAGTCCCCTTTATCTCGCTCACTGGGGTTGTAAGGCAGTATTCCTAACGCAGTACGTAAGCTGCATGCTTACATACATTTATTGTGAAGGTTGCTTATAGAAATAACTTTTAAATTGAAAATGTTTTTCTTCAGGTTTATACATCCAACATAAAGTATAGCCAATTTAAGTTTGGAAACAATATGTTGCATGTATAATGTCACACTTACTATTTAACAGTTTAAATGTTTTTTTCCATACAACAAATATAGAGATGGATTTTAGGAAGGGGGTCCCTCATAAAAGGTTAATCATATTTGGGGGTCATGGCATCATAAAGATTGAAAACCCCTGCCTTAGAGTACAAATAGCCTACGTACCTTAAGGTACTACTGTGAACCTTTTTGTGGTCTTTTTTCTGTTGTACCCCTAAAGGTACAATTTTGACACCCTTTTTCTCTGTGTGAATGTCATTCAGACACTATAACGTTATTACTTAAGAGTCAAAATAGTTTTTTAATCTGATAACTTACGTGGTAATGTTGATAGTGTGGGTTTATTGATCCAGGAAGAGTCCTCTTTGACAGATTCACGACGTTTGGAGGAATATATCACGGATCGATCATCCTGATTTGTAATGCATGGCGTCTGAATCAGTTCCTGTGAAGTTGATTCACTCCTTCCTTTTTTCGACATGAGGGCTTCGACGCTGAACGGGAGACTTTGCGCCCGAACCGGCGGAGGTGACCGTGAACCATGGTCATCCTCATCTTCATCGGAGGACACTTTACCTTTATAATTGGCTGAAATCATTCCGCGTAAAAAAAAAAAAACTATATCTATATCCCACATGGAAACTTGAGAAAGAACCATTAACCTGTTGGCTCGCTCTAACTTTTACATGACTAACAATAACTTGACAAAAGTTACAAGACTATCCACAGTTTGAACCAATCATCGTTCAGTCAGAGGCTGTCTAAAAACCTAGAGAGCCGCCTACTTAGCCCGTTTGGACATCCTGGGACACAGAATGAGTGTTTGTTTGTAGAGATAGACGCATGATTGCCTCATCAGTGAAGATCCCGCGCGGTTAAATGATACTCTTCATGGATGAAGAGGTTATATTTAGACCATAATGTGGTGTTTATAGTGGGGGAAATATATAAACTAAAATTAGACATTTAGATTTTCTTCAAATTACTCTCGCATCAATAATTTGTCGCATCAACTACTCACTGCCAGGCACGTTTTTATTTACAAGAAAGTTTTAATGTTTTTTTTTTGAAAACAAAAATGTATTAAAACCTCAATGCAGCAACAGCAAAAGCACTGCTTTTTCAATCTTGTTCCTGATTGGAATCTGATAATTTAGCTTGTTTTAAACAACAACAAAAAAAACCAAGAAAAATGTAAAATGTAATTTTACTCATCTAGTAGACTAAATGCACCTCGAATTTTTAGATATTTGGCCTGGAAACAAGAAAAAAAGCAAGAAGAGCATTTTTTTCCAGTGAGCTGATAACATTTGTGACATATGTTTGGAGGGGACCAAATGTTTCTGGCTAGCATGTAAATTACAGTAATTATATTGTTGTTGCTATTAACACCTTGTAATTAGGCTCCTGGAATCCGGTTCATTTTTACCAGGATTTAACCGTAATAATGGAAAATTGCTACCTTCTCAAGGTGTATGGCGCCCACTCATATATCCTGAGTCTGTCAATTTAAAGGCTATGAACTCTGCTCTGTTCTGTCAGATCTCAGCACTGAAATGAAAATATTGTAAAGCAAATGATGGGAAAGGTTTGTAAAGCTAAATGTGCATTTAATAGGATATTTGCACAAATCAGTAACGTTTATACAAGAAATCTAAACAAAATGCAACGCAAAACAAACTTAACATGCAACTCCTTTTTTCCCACTGCAGAAGTTGCATGGCACTGTGGTAATTATTTGATTCCTAGAGAATGCAGAAGTACAAGTCAGTCCTGTCAAAACTAACACTTAAGTGTCTCCACCAAGTCTGGGCTCCTGCACCATTATTACAGCTCTCCAGAGGAGTCATACTCTGTAATCGTGACAGGTTTAATTCTGTGGCAAAGGCCTTAGCTTATGGCTTCATTAAGCTTTGTGAATCACTGTGTTCGCATCACTTGCGTTCTATACTTAAATGCTTTGGGAATCATTTTAGCATTCACCTTTACATATTCCCCTCTGTAATGGCAGTGATTAGGGTACACTCCTGAGGGTAAAAATCAGGATAATTTGTGTTCTTTAAAGTCATTTACAATGTTAAACTAGAGAATTAAGTGGAAGAAAAAAAAACGTCATTAAGACTATAGCAGGAACAGCATATTATGCTCATTAGTGGAAAAAGAGTAAACGTCAGGAAGTTCACTCCTGCCAATACTGTCACATAATATGCAATACAAACTCTATGTACAGGGTCAACACTAGAGGGAATTTAACAGATAATCCCTGACAAGGATTTGGCTGCTGTGGCCTGTGGCGCTGTAGACAAGGCAGATTGTTATACAGCATGGGCCAAAATGAATGATTGTTACAGAATTGCTACAGAGAGCATGGGAAAGCACACCAGGTGGACTGGAAAAACTGTTCAGATAATGGGTGATTATGATTTGATTCAAGTGGAAGACTTAAGTCACAAAAAGCATGCAGTCAATAAGATTTGACATAAGCTGGCATTGCTACATGTTTTTCATTTGAAAGCAATGCTCACAATACTTTTTGTAAATGAACATAGCATGAACTAAAAGCCTAAGAATGACACAAAAACTGCCAAATAAATGTAAAACAATGTCGCAAGTTTAAATGTGTAGTAGTTGCACACTGCTCGCGTACATCATACTTTACAGTGAATTTACTTTTTTCATAGTTTGGCCCAGATTGCTTTTGAGGGTCAGTGAGCAAATGATAGAGATTCAGACACCCAGCAAACAACTACTTCTACTTCAGTAACAAATCCATGTTAGAGAATGCACAGGATAATATAATCACTTTACCCATCAGTTTTATTGCTTGCTTTGGCTCGTAATGATGGCTGACACTGGGCCAGCAGTGAGAACAACACAGTTCGAACTGCAGTTACATTATTTTAAGTACACGGTTCAGCTGGATTTAGAAAATACTGTAATTTCATACCCATAAAAGTTCATACCTCAAAAAAGAAGTTCTGGATAGTATGGAAGCTTGTTTCCGCCACAGAAAAAAAAACTTTGACTGCAACTTTTTATCTTACAATTGTGAGTTTACACATCGCAATTCTGACTTTATATCTCCCAATTCTGACTTTATATCTCGCAATTCTGACTTTATATCTCGCAATTCAGACTTTATATCTCGCAATTCAGACTTTATATCTCACAATTCTGACTTTATATCTCGCAATTCTGACTTTATATCTCACAATTCTGACTATATCTCGCAATTCTGACTTTATATCTCACAATTCTGACTTTATATCTCACAATTCTGACTATATCTCACAATTCTGACTTTATATCTCACAATTCTGACTTTATATCTCGCAATTCTGACTATATGTCACAATTCTGACTTTATATCTCACAATTCTGACTTTATATCACAATTCTGACTTTATATCACAATTCTGACTTTATATCTCGCAATTCTGACTATATGTCACAATTCTGACTTTATATATCACAATTCTGACTATATGTCACAATTCTGACTTTATATATCACAATTCTGACTTTATATCTCACAATTCTGACTTTATATCTCACAATTCTGACTTTATATCTCACAATTCTGACTTTATATCACAATTCTGAATTTATATCTCACAATTCTGACTTTATATCTCACAATTCTGACTTTATATCTCACAATTCTGACTTTATATCTCACAATTCTGACTTTATATCTCACAATTCTGACTTTATATCACAATTCTGATTATATCTCACAATTCTGACTTTATATCTCACAATTCTGACTTTATATCTCACAATTCTGACTATATGTCACAATTCTGACTTTATATCTCACAATTCTGATTATATCTCACAATTCTGACTTTATATCTCACAATTCTGACTTTATAACTCACAATTCTGACTATATCTCACAATTCTGACTTTATATCTCACAATTCTGACTTTATAACTCACAATTCTGACTATATCTCACAATTCTGACTTTATATCTCACAATTCTGACTTTATATCTCACAATTCTGACTTTATAACTCACAATTCTGACTTTATATCTCGCAATTCTGACTTTATATCTCGCAATTCTGACTTTATATCTCTCAATTCTGACTTTATATCACAATTCTGATTATATCTCACAATTCTGACTTTATATCTCACAATTCTGACTTTATATCTCACGTGTCTGACTATATGTCACAATTCTGACTTTATATCTCACAATTCTGATTATATCTCACAATTCTGACTTTATATCTCACAATTCTGACTTTATAACTCACAATTCTGACTATATCTCACAATTCTGACTTTATATCTCACAATTCTGACTTTATAACTCACAATTCTGACTATATCTCACAATTCTGACTTTATATCTCACAATTCTGACTTTATATCTCACAATTCTGACTTTATAACTCACAATTCTGACTTTATATCTCGCAATTCTGACTTTATATCTCGCAATTCTGACTTTATATCTCTCAATTCTGACTGTATACTCACAATTCTGACTTTATATCTCGCAGTTCTGACTTTATATCTCGCAATTCTGACGGTATACTCACAATTCTTCCTTTATATCTCGCAATTGTGACTTTATATCTCGCAATTCTGACTTTATATCTCGCAATTCTGACTTTATATCTCTCAATTCTGACTTTATATCTCACAATTCTGACTTTATATCTCACAATTCTGACTGTATACTCACAATTCAGACTTTATATCTCGCAGTTCTGACTTTATATCTCGCAATTCTGACGGTATACTCACAATTCTGACTTTATATCTCACAATTCTTCCTTTATATCTCGCAATTCTGACTTTATATCTCGCAATTCTGACTTTATATCTCTCAATTATGACTTTATATCTCACAATTATGACTTTATATCTCACAATTCTGACTGTATACTCACAATTCTGACTTTATATCTCGCAGTTCTGACTTTATATCTCACAATTCTGACTTTAGATCTCACAATTCTGACTTTATACTTCACAATTCTGACTGTATACTCACAATTCTCACTTTATATCTCGCAATTCTGACTTTATATCTCACAATTCTGACTTTAAATCTCGCAATTCTGACTTTATATCTCACAATTCTGACTTTATATCTCACAATTCTGACTTTATATCTCACAATTCTGACTTTAGATCTCACAATTCTGACTGTATACTCACAATTCTGACTTTATATCTCGCAATTCTGACTATATATCTCTCAATTCTGACTTTATATCTCACAATTCTGACTTTAGATCTCACAATTCTGACTTTATACCTCACAATTCTGACTGTATACTCACAATTCTGACTTTATATCTCGCAATTCTGACTTTATACCTCGCAATTCTGACTTTATACCTCGCAATTCTGACTATATCTCACAATTCTGACTTTATATCTCACAATTCTGACTTTATATCTCGCAATTCTGACTATATGTCACAATTCTGACTTTATATCTCACAATTCTGATTATATCTCACAATTCTGACTTTATATCTCATAATTCTGACTATATGTCACAATTCTGACTTTATATCTCACAATTCTGACTATATCTCACAATTCTGACTTTATATCTCACAATTCTGACTTTATATCTCACAATTCTGACTTTATATCTCGCAATTCTGACTTTATATCTCACAATTCTGACTTTATATCACAATTCTGACTTTATATCACAATTCTGACTTTATATCTCACAATTCTGACTTTATATCTCACAATTCTGACTATATGTCACAATTCTGACTTTATATCTCACAATTCTGTTTTTATATCTCACAATTCTGATTATATCTCACAATTCTGACTTTATATCTCACAATTCTGACTATATCTCACAATTCTGATTATATCTCACAATTCTGACTTTATATCTCACAATTCTGACTTTATATCTCGCAATTCTGATGGTATACTCACAATTCTGACTTTATATCTCACAATTCTTCCTTTATATCTCGCAATTGTGACTTTATATCTCGCAATTGTGACTTTATATCTCGCAATTCTGACTTTATATCTCACAATTCTGACTTTATATCTCACAATTCTGACTGTATACTCACAATTCAGACTTTATATCTCGCAGTTCTGACTTTATATCTCGCAATTCTGACGGTATACTCACAATTCTGACTTTATATCTCACAATTCTTCCTTTATATCTCGCAATTCTGACTTTATATCTCGCAATTCTGACTTTATATCTCACAATTATGACTTTATATCTCACAATTATGACTGTATACTCACAATTCTGACTTTATATCTCGCAGTTCTGACTTTATATCTCACAATTCTGACTTTAGATCTCACAATTCTGACTTTATACTTCACAATTCTGACTGTATACTCACAATTCTCACTTTATATCTCGCAATTCTGACTTTATATCTCACAATTCTGACTTTAGATCTCACAATTCTGACTTTATACTTCACAATTCTGACTATATACTCGCAATTCTGACTTTATATCTCACAATTCTGACTTTATATCTCACAATTCTGACTTTAAATCTCGCAATTCTGACTTTATATCTCACAATTCTGACTTTATATCTCACAATTCTGACTTTATATCTCACAATTCTGACTTTATATCTCACAATTCTGACTTTAGATCTCACAATTCTGACTTTATACTCACAATTCTGACTTTATATCTCGCAATTCTGACTATATATCTCTCAATTCTGACTTTATATCTCACAATTCTGACTTTAGATCTCACAATTCTGACTTTATACCTCACAATTCTGACTGTATACTCACAATTCTGACTTTATATCTCGCAATTCTGACTTTATACCTCGCAATTCTGACTTTATACCTCGCAATTCTGACTATATCTCACAATTCTGACTTTATATCTCACAATTCTGACTTTATATCTCGCAATTCTGACTATATGTCACAATTCTGACTTTATATCTCACAATTCTGATTATATCTCACAATTCTGACTTTATATCTCATAATTCTGACTATATGTCACAATTCTGACTTTATATCTCACAATTCTGATTATATCTCACAATTCTAACTTTATATCTCATAATTCTGACTATATCTCACAATTCTGACTTTATATCTCACAATTCTGACTTTATATCTCACAATTCTGTCTTTATATCTCACAATTCTGACTATATGTCACAATTCTGACTTTATATCTCACAATTCTGATTATATCTCACAATTCTGACTTTATATCTCACAATTCTGATTATATCTCACAATTCTGACTTTATATCTCACAATTCTGACTATATCTCACAATTCTGACTTTATATCTCACAATTCTGACTTTATATCTCACAATTCTGACAATATCACAATTCTGACTTTATACCTCGCAATTCTGACTTTATACCTCGCAATTCTGACTTTATACCTCGCAATTCTGACTATATCTCACAATTCTGACTTTATATCTCGCAATTCTGACTATATGTCACAATTCTGACTTTATATCTCACAATTCTGACTTTATATCTCACAATTCTGACTTTATATCTCACAATTCTGACTTTATATCTCACAATTCTGACTTTAGATCTCACAATTCTGACTTTATACTCACAATTCTGACTTTATATCTCGCAATTCTGACTATATATCTCTCAATTCTGACTTTATATCTCACAATTCTGACTTTAGATCTCACAATTCTGACTTTATACCTCACAATTCTGACTGTATACTCACAATTCTGACTTTATATCTCGCAATTCTGACTTTATACCTCGCAATTCTGACTTTATACCTCGCAATTCTGACTATATCTCACAATTCTGACTTTATATCTCACAATTCTGACTTTATATCTCGCAATTCTGACTATATGTCACAATTCTGACTTTATATCTCACAATTCTGATTATATCTCACAATTCTGACTTTATATCTCATAATTCTGACTATATGTCACAATTCTGACTTTATATCTCACAATTCTGATTATATCTCACAATTCTGACTTTATATCTCATAATTCTGACTATATCTCACAATTCTGACTTTATATCTCACAATTCTGACTTTATATCTCACAATTCTGACTTTATATCTCGCAATTCTGACTTTATATCTCGCAATTCTGACTTTATATCATGCATATCTGACTTTATATCTCACAATTCTGACTTTATATCTCACAATTCTGACTTTATATCTCACAATTCTGACTATATGTCACAATTCTGACTTTATATCTCACAATTCTGATTATATCTCACAATTCTGACTTTATATCTCACAATTCTGATTATATCTCACAATTCTGACTTTATATCTCACAATTCTGACTATATCTCACAATTCTGACTTTATATCTCACAATTCTGACTTTATATCTCACAATTCTTACAATATCACAATTCTGACTTTATATCTCACAATTCTGACTATATGTCACATTTCTGACTTTATATCTCACAATTCTGACTTTATATCTCACAATTCTGACTTTATATCTCGCAATTCTGACTTTATAACTCACAATTCTGACTATATCTCACAATTCTGATTTTATATCTCACAATTCTGACTATATCTCACAATTCTGACTTTATTTCACAATTCTGACTTTATATCTCACAATTCTGACTTTATATCTCACAATTCTGACTTTATATCTCACAATTCTGATTTTATATCTCACAATTCTGACTATATATCACAATTCTGACTTTATGTCACAATTCTGACTTTATATCTCACAATTCTGACTTTATATCTCACAATTCTGACTATATCTCACAATTCTGACTTTATATCTCACAATTCTGACTATATCTCACAATTCTGACTTTATATCTCACAATTCTGACTATATCTCACAATTCTGACTTTATTTCACAATTCTGACTTTATATCTCACAATTCTGACTTTATATCTCACAATTCTGACTTTATATCTCACAATTCTGATTTTATATCTCACAATTCTGACTATATATCACAATTCTGACTTTATGTCACAATTCTGACTTTATATCTCACAATTCTGACTTTATATCTCACAATTCTGACTATATCTCACAATTCTGACTTTATATCTCACAATTCTGACTTTATATCTCACAATTCTGACTTTATATCTCACAATTCTGACTTTATATCTCACAATTCTGACTTTAGATCTCACAATTCTGACTTTATATCTCGCAATTCTGACTATATATCTCTCAATTCTGACTTTATATCTCACAATTCTGACTTTAGATCTCACAATTCTGACTTTATACCTCACAATTCTGACTGTATACTCACAATTCTGACTTTATATCTCGCAATTCTGACTTTATACCTCGCAATTCTGACTTTATACCTCACAATTCTGACTATATCTCACAATTCTGACTTTATATCTCACAATTCTGACTTTATATCTCGCAATTCTGACTATATGTCACAATTCTGACTTTATATCTCACAATTCTGATTATATCTCACAATTCTGACTTTATATCTCATAATTCTGACTATATGTCACAATTCTGACTTTATATCTCACAATTCTGATTATATCTCACAATTCTGACTTTATATCTCATAATTCTGACTATATCTCACAATTCTGACTTTATATCTCACAATTCTGACTTTATATCTCACAATTCTGACTATATCTCGCAATTCTGACTTTATATCATGCATATCTGACTTTATATCTCACAATTCTGACTTTATATCTCACAATTCTGACTATATGTCACAATTCTGACTTTATATCTCACAATTCTGATTATATCTCACAATTCTGACTTTATATCTCACAATTCTGATTATATCTCACAATTCTGACTTTATATCTCACAATTCTGACTATATCTCACAATTCTGACTTTATATCTCACAATTCTGACTTTATCTCACAATTCTGACTTTTTTTCACAATTCTGACTTTATATCTCACAATTCTGATTTTATATCTCACAATTCTGACTATATCTCACAATTCTGACTTTATATCTCACAATTCTGACTTTATATCTCACAATTCTGACTATATCTCACAATTCTGACTTTATATCTCACAATTCTGACTTTATATCTCACAATTCTGACTTTATATCTCACAATTCTGACTTTATATCTCACAATTCTGACTTTAGATCTCACAATTCTGACTTTATATCTCGCAATTCTGACTATATATCTCTCAATTCTGACTTTATATCTCACAATTCTGACTTTAGATCTCACAATTCTGACTTTATACCTCACAATTCTGACTGTATACTCACAATTCTGACTTTATATCTCGCAATTCTGACTTTATACCTCGCAATTCTGACTTTATACCTCACAATTCTGACTATATCTCACAATTCTGACTTTATATCTCACAATTCTGACTTTATATCTCGCAATTCTGACTATATGTCACAATTCTGACTTTATATCTCACAATTCTGATTATATCTCACAATTCTGACTTTATATCTCATAATTCTGACTATATGTCACAATTCTGACTTTATATCTCACAATTCTGATTATATCTCACAATTCTGACTTTATATCTCATAATTCTGACTATATCTCACAATTCTGACTTTATATCTCACAATTCTGACTTTATATCTCACAATTCTGACTATATCTCGCAATTCTGACTTTATATCATGCATATCTGACTTTATATCTCACAATTCTGACTTTATATCTCACAATTCTGACTATATGTCACAATTCTGACTTTATATCTCACAATTCTGATTATATCTCACAATTCTGACTTTATATCTCACAATTCTGATTATATCTCACAATTCTGACTTTATATCTCACAATTCTGACTATATCTCACAATTCTGACTTTATATCTCACAATTCTGACTTTATATCTCGCAATTCTGACTATATGTCACAATTCTGACTTTATATCTCACAATTCTGATTATATCTCACAATTCTGACTTTATATCTCATAATTCTGACTATATGTCACAATTCTGACTTTATATCTCACAATTCTGATTATATCTCACAATTCTGACTTTATATCTCATAATTCTGACTATATCTCACAATTCTGACTTTATATCTCACAATTCTGACTTTATATCTCACAATTCTGACTTTATATCTCGCAATTCTGACTTTATATCTCGCAATTCTGACTTTATATCATGCATATCTGACTTTATATCTCACAATTCTGACTTTATATCTCACAATTCTGACTTTATATCTCACAATTCTGACTATATGTCAAAATTCTGACTTTATATCTCACAATTCTGATTATATCTCACAATTCTGACTTTATATCTCACAATTCTGATTATATCTCACAATTCTGACTTTATATCTCACAATTCTGACTATATCTCACAATTCTGACTTTATATCTCACAATTCTGACTTTATATCTCACAATTCTTACAATATCACAATTCTGACTTTATATCTCACAATTCTGACTATATGTCACATTTCTGACTTTATATCTCACAATTCTGACTTTATATCTCACAATTCTGACTTTATATCTCGCAATTCTGACTTTATAACTCACAATTCTGACTATATCTCACAATTCTGATTTTATATCTCACAATTCTGACTATATCTCACAATTCTGACTTTATTTCACAATTCTGACTTTATATCTCACAATTCTGACTTTATATCTCACAATTCTGACTTTATATCTCACAATTCTGATTTTATATCTCACAATTCTGACTATATATCACAATTCTGACTTTATGTCACAATTCTGACTTTATATCTCACAATTCTGACTTTATATCTCACAATTCTGACTATATCTCACAATTCTGACTTTATATCTCACAATTCTGACTATATCTCACAATTCTGACTTTATATCTCACAATTCTGACTATATCTCACAATTCTGACTTTATTTCACAATTCTGACTTTATATCTCACAATTCTGACTTTATATCTCACAATTCTGACTTTATATCTCACAATTCTGATTTTATATCTCACAATTCTGACTATATATCACAATTCTGACTTTATGTCACAATTCTGACTTTATATCTCACAATTCTGACTTTATATCTCACAATTCTGACTATATCTCACAATTCTGACTTTATATCTCACAATTCTGACTTTATATCTCACAATTCTGACTTTATATCTCACAATTCTGACTTTAGATCTCACAATTCTGACTTTATATCTCGCAATTCTGACTATATATCTCTCAATTCTGACTTTATATCTCACAATTCTGACTTTAGATCTCACAATTCTGACTTTATACCTCACAATTCTGACTGTATACTCACAATTCTGACTTTATATCTCGCAATTCTGACTTTATACCTCGCAATTCTGACTTTATACCTCACAATTCTGACTATATCTCACAATTCTGACTTTATATCTCACAATTCTGACTTTATATCTCGCAATTCTGACTATATGTCACAATTCTGACTTTATATCTCACAATTCTGATTATATCTCACAATTCTGACTTTATATCTCATAATTCTGACTATATGTCACAATTCTGACTTTATATCTCACAATTCTGATTATATCTCACAATTCTGACTTTATATCTCATAATTCTGACTATATCTCACAATTCTGACTTTATATCTCACAATTCTGACTTTATATCTCACAATTCTGACTATATCTCGCAATTCTGACTTTATATCATGCATATCTGACTTTATATCTCACAATTCTGACTTTATATCTCACAATTCTGACTATATGTCACAATTCTGACTTTATATCTCACAATTCTGATTATATCTCACAATTCTGACTTTATATCTCACAATTCTGATTATATCTCACAATTCTGACTTTATATCTCACAATTCTGACTATATCTCACAATTCTGACTTTATATCTCACAATTCTGACTTTATCTCACAATTCTGACTTTTTTTCACAATTCTGACTTTATATCTCACAATTCTGATTTTATATCTCACAATTCTGACTATATCTCACAATTCTGACTTTATATCTCACAATTCTGACTTTATATCTCACAATTCTGACTATATCTCACAATTCTGACTTTATATCTCACAATTCTGACTTTATATCTCACAATTCTGACTTTATATCTCACAATTCTGACTTTATATCTCACAATTCTGACTTTAGATCTCACAATTCTGACTTTATATCTCGCAATTCTGACTATATATCTCTCAATTCTGACTTTATATCTCACAATTCTGACTTTAGATCTCACAATTCTGACTTTATACCTCACAATTCTGACTGTATACTCACAATTCTGACTTTATATCTCGCAATTCTGACTTTATACCTCGCAATTCTGACTTTATACCTCACAATTCTGACTATATCTCACAATTCTGACTTTATATCTCACAATTCTGACTTTATATCTCGCAATTCTGACTATATGTCACAATTCTGACTTTATATCTCACAATTCTGATTATATCTCACAATTCTGACTTTATATCTCATAATTCTGACTATATGTCACAATTCTGACTTTATATCTCACAATTCTGATTATATCTCACAATTCTGACTTTATATCTCATAATTCTGACTATATCTCACAATTCTGACTTTATATCTCACAATTCTGACTTTATATCTCACAATTCTGACTATATCTCGCAATTCTGACTTTATATCATGCATATCTGACTTTATATCTCACAATTCTGACTTTATATCTCACAATTCTGACTATATGTCACAATTCTGACTTTATATCTCACAATTCTGATTATATCTCACAATTCTGACTTTATATCTCACAATTCTGATTATATCTCACAATTCTGACTTTATATCTCACAATTCTGACTATATCTCACAATTCTGACTTTATATCTCACAATTCTGACTTTATCTCACAATTCTGACTTTTTTTCACAATTCTGACTTTATATCTCACAATTCTGATTTTATATCTCACAATTCTGACTATATATCACAATTCTGACTTTATATCACAATTCTGACTTTATATCTCACAATTCTGACTTTATATCTCACAATTCTGACTTTATATCTCACAATTCTGATTTTATATCTCACAATTCTGACTATATATCACAATTCTGACTTTGTCACAATTCTGACTTTATATCTCACAATTCTGACTTTATATCTCACAATTCTGACTATATCTCACAATTCTGACTTTATATCTCACAATTCTGACTTTATATCTCACAATTCTGACTTTATATCTCACAATTCTGACTTTATATCTCACAATTCTGACTTTAGATCTCACAATTCTGACTTTATACTCACAATTCTGACTTTATATCTCGCAATTCTGACTATATATCTCTCAATTCTGACTTTATATCTCACAATTCTGACTTTAGATCTCACAATTCTGACTTTATACCTCACAATTCTGACTGTATACTCACAATTCTGACTTTATATCTCGCAATTCTGACTTTATACCTCGCAATTCTGACTATATCTCACAATTCTGACTTTATATCTCACAATTCTGACTTTATATCTCGCAATTCTGACTATATGTCACAATTCTGACTTTATATCTCACAATTCTGATTATATCTCACAATTCTGACTTTATATCTCATAATTCTGACTATATGTCACAATTCTGACTTTATATCTCACAATTCTGATTATATCTCACAATTCTGACTTTATATCTCATAATTCTGACTATATCTCACAATTCTGACTTTATATCTCACAATTCTGACTTTATATCTCACAATTCTGACTATATCTCGCAATTCTGACTTTATATCATGCATATCTGACTTTATATCTCACAATTCTGACTTTATATCTCACAATTCTGACTATATGTCACAATTCTGACTTTATATCTCACAATTCTGATTATATCTCACAATTCTGACTTTATATCTCACAATTCTGATTATATCTCACAATTCTGACTTTATATCTCACAATTCTGACTATATCTCACAATTCTGACTTTATATCTCACAATTCTGACTTTATATCTCACAATTCTGACAATATCACAATTCTGACTTTATATCTCACAATTCTGACTATATGTCACATTTCTGACTTTATATCTCACAATTCTGACTTTATATCTCACAATTCTGACTTTATATCTCGCAATTCTGACTTTATAACTCACAATTCTGACTATATCTCACAATTCTGATTTTATATCTCACAATTCTGACTATATCTCACAATTCTGACTTTATTTCACAATTCTGACTTTATATCTCACAATTCTGATTTTATATCTCACAATTCTGACTATATATCACAATTCTGACTTTATATCACAATTCTGACTTTATATCTCACAATTCTGACTTTATATCTCACAATTCTGACTTTATATCTCACAATTCTGATTTTATATCTCACAATTCTGACTTTATATCTCACAATTCTGACTTTATGTCACAATTCTGACTTTATATCTCACAATTCTGACTTTATATCTCACAATTCTGACTTTATGTCACAATTCTGACTTTATATCTCACAATTCTGACTTTATATCTCACAATTCTGACTATATCTCACAATTCTGACTTTATATCTGACTTTATATCTCACAATTCTGACTTTATATCTCACAATTCTGACTATATCTCACAATTCTGACTTTATATCTCACAAATCTGACTATATCTCACAATTCTGACTTTATATCTCACAATTCTGACTTTATATCTCACAATTCTGACTTTATAACTCACAATTCTGACTTTATATCTCTCAATTCTGACTTTATATCTCACAATTCTGACTTTATATCTCACAATTCTGACTGTATACTCACAATTCTGACTTTATATCTCACAATTCTGACTTTATATCTCGCAGTTCTGACTTTATATCTCGCAATTCTGACTGTATACTCACAATTCTGACTTTATATCTCACAATTCTGACTTTATATCTCACAATTCTGACTTTATATCTCGCAATTCTGACTTTATATCTCACAATTCTGACTTTATATCTCGCAATTCTGACTTTATATCTCACAATTCTGACTTTATATCTCACAATTCTGACTGTATACTCACAATTCTGACTTTATATCTCGCAATTCTGACTTTATATCTCACAATTCTGACTTTATATCTCACAATTCTGACTGTATACTCACAATTCTGACTTTATATCTCGCAATTCTGACTTTATATCTTGCAATTCTGACTTTATATCTCGCAATTCTGACTTTATATCACGCAATCTGACTTTATATCTTGCATTTCTGACTTTATACCTCAGAATTCTGACTTTATATCTCACAATTCTGTCTTTATATCTCGCAATTCTGACTTTATATCTCGCAATTCTGATTTTATATCTCGCAATTCTGACTTTATATCTTGCAATTCTGACTTTATATCTCGCAATTCTGACTTTATATCACGCAATTCTGACTTTATATCTCACATTTCTGACTTTATATCTCACAATTCTGACTTTATATCTCACAATTCTGACTTTATATCTCGCAATTCTGACTTTATAACTCACAATTCTGACTATATCTCACAATTCTGATTTTATATCTCACAATTCTGACTATATCTCACAATTCTGACTTTATTTCACAATTCTGACTTTATATCTCACAATTCTGATTTTATATCTCACAATTCTGACTATATATCACAATTCTGACTTTATATCACAATTCTGACTTTATATCTCACAATTCTGACTTTATATCTCACAATTCTGACTTTATATCTCACAATTCTGATTTTATATCTCACAATTCTGACTTTATATCTCACAATTCTGACTTTATGTCACAATTCTGACTTTATATCTCACAATTCTGACTTTATATCTCACAATTCTGACTTTATGTCACAATTCTGACTTTATATCTCACAATTCTGACTTTATATCTCACAATTCTGACTATATCTCACAATTCTGACTTTATATCTGACTTTATATCTCACAATTCTGACTTTATATCTCACAATTCTGACTATATCTCACAATTCTGACTTTATATCTCACAAATCTGACTATATCTCACAATTCTGACTTTATATCTCACAATTCTGACTTTATATCTCACAATTCTGACTTTATAACTCACAATTCTGACTTTATATCTCTCAATTCTGACTTTATATCTCACAATTCTGACTTTATATCTCACAATTCTGACTGTATACTCACAATTCTGACTTTATATCTCACAATTCTGACTTTATATCTCGCAGTTCTGACTTTATATCTCGCAATTCTGACTGTATACTCACAATTCTGACTTTATATCTCACAATTCTGACTTTATATCTCACAATTCTGACTTTATATCTCGCAATTCTGACTTTATATCTCACAATTCTGACTTTATATCTCGCAATTCTGACTTTATATCTCACAATTCTGACTTTATATCTCACAATTCTGACTGTATACTCACAATTCTGACTTTATATCTCGCAATTCTGACTTTATATCTCACAATTCTGACTTTATATCTCACAATTCTGACTGTATACTCACAATTCTGACTTTATATCTCGCAATTCTGACTTTATATCTTGCAATTCTGACTTTATATCTCGCAATTCTGACTTTATATCACGCAATCTGACTTTATATCTTGCATTTCTGACTTTATACCTCAGAATTCTGACTTTATATCTCACAATTCTGTCTTTATATCTCGCAATTCTGACTTTATATCTCGCAATTCTGATTTTATATCTCGCAATTCTGACTTTATATCTTGCAATTCTGACTTTATATCTCGCAATTCTGACTTTATATCACGCAATTCTGACTTTATATCTCGCATTTCTGACTTTATACCTCAGAATTCTGACTTTATATCTCACAATTCTGACTGTATATCTCACAATTCTGACTATATGTCACAATACTGACTTTATATCTCACAATTCTGATTTTATATCACAATTCTGACTTTATATCTCACAATTCTGACTATATCTCACAATTCTGACTTTATATCACAATTCTGACTTTATATCACAATTCTGACTATATGTCACAATTCTGACTTTATATCTCACAATTCTGACTTTATATCTCACAATTCTGACTTTATATCTCACAATTCTGACTATATCTCACAATTCTGACTTTATATCTCACAATTCTGACTGTATACTCACAATTCTGTCTTTATATCTCGCAATTCTGACTGTATACTCACAATTCTGACTTTATATCTCGCAATTCTGACTTTATATCTTGCAATTCTGACTTTATATCTCGCAATTCTGACTTTATATCACGCAATTCTGACTTTATATCTCACAATTCTGACTTTATATCTCACAATTCTGACTTAATATCTCGCAATTCTGACTTTATATCACGCAATTCTGACTTTATTTCTCACAATTCTGACTTTATTCCTCACAATTCTGACTTTATATCACGCAATACTGACTTTATATCTCACAATTCTGACTTTATACCTCACAATTCTGACTTTATATCTCACAATTCTGACTTTATATCACGCAATTCTGACTTTATATCTCGCAATTCTGACTTTATTCCTCACAATTCTGACTTTATATCTCACAATTCTGACTTTATATCTCACAATTCTGACTTTATATCATGCGATTCTGACTTTATATCTCGCAATTCAGACTTTATATCTCGCAATTCTGACTTTATATCACGCAATTCTGACTTTATATCTCGCAATTCTGACTTTATATCTCGCAATTCTGACTTTATATCTCACAATTCTGACTTTATTCCTCACAATTCTGACTTTATATCTCGCAATTCTGACTTTATATCTCGCAATTCTGACTTTATATCACGCAATTCTGACTTTATATCTCACAATTCTGACTTTATATCTCACAATTATGACTTTATATCTCACAATTATGACTTTATATCTCGCAATTCTGACTTTATATCAATCAATTCTGACTTTATATCAATCAATTATGACTTTATATCTCGCAATTCTGACTTTATATCTCACAATTCTGACTTTATATTTCACAATTCTGACTTTATATCTCACAATTCTGACTTTATATCTCGCAATTCTGACTTTATATCTCATAATTCTGACTTTATATCTCACAAATCTGACTGTATACTCACAATTGTGACTTTATATCTCGTAATTCTGACTTTATATCTCGCAATTCTGACTTTATTCCTCACAATTCTGACTTTATATCTCGCAATTCTGACTTTATATCTCGCAATTCTGACTTTATATCACGCAATTCTGACTTTATATCTCACAATTATGACTTTATATCTCACAATTATGACTTTATATCTCACAATTATGACTTTATATCTCGCAATTCTGACTTTATATCTCACAATTATGACTTTATATCTCGCAATTCTGACTTTATACCTCAGAATTCTGACTTTATATCTCACAATTCTGTCTTTATATCTCGCAATTCTGACTTTATATCTCGCAATTCTGATTTTATATCTCGCAATTCTGACTTTATATCTTGCAATTCTGACTTTATATCTCGCAATTCTGACTTTATACCTCAGAATTCTGACTTTATATCTCACAATTCTGACTGTATATCTCACAATTCTGACTATATGTCACAATACTGACTTTATATCTCACAATTCTGATTTTATATCACAATTCTGACTTTATATCTCACAATTCTGACTATATCTCACAATTCTGACTTTATATCACAATTCTGACTTTATATCACAATTCTGACTATATGTCACAATTCTGACTTTATATCTCACAATTCTGACTTTATATCTCACAATTCTGACTTTATATCTCACAATTCTGACTATATCTCACAATTCTGACTTTATATCTCACAATTCTGACTGTATACTCACAATTCTGTCTTTATATCTCGCAATTCTGACTGTATACTCACAATTCTGACTTTATATCTCGCAATTCTGACTTTATATCTTGCAATTCTGACTTTATATCTCGCAATTCTGACTTTATATCACGCAATTCTGACTTTATATCTCGCATTTCTGACTTTATACCTCAGAATTCTGACTTTATATCTCACAATTCTGACTTTATATCTCACAATTCTGACTTTATATCTCACAATTCTGACTTAATATCTCGCAATTCTGACTTTATATCACGCAATTCTGACTTTATTTCTCACAATTCTGACTTTATTCCTCACAATTCTGACTTTATATCACGCAATACTGACTTTATATCTCACAATTCTGACTTTATACCTCACAATTCTGACTTTATATCTCACAATTCTGACTTTATATCTCGCAATTCTGACTTTATATCACGCAATTCTGACTTTATATCTCGCAATTCTGACTTTATTCCTCACAATTCTGACTTTATATCTCACAATTCTGACTTTATATCTCACAATTCTGACTTTATATCATGCGATTCTGACTTTATATCTCGCAATTCAGACTTTATATCTCGCAATTCTGACTTTATATCACGCAATTCTGACTTTATATCTCGCAATTCTGACTTTATATCTCACAATTCTGACTTTATTCCTCACAATTCTGACTTTATATCTCGCAATTCTGACTTTATATCTCGCAATTCTGACTTTAAATCACGCAATTCTGACTTTATATCTCACAATTCTGACTTTATATCTCACAATTATGACTTTATATCTCACAATTATGACTTTATATCTCGCAATTCTGACTTTATATCAATCAATTCTGACTTTATATCAATCAATTCTGACTTTATATCTCGCAATTCTGACTTTATATCTCACAATTCTGACTTTATATTTCACAATTCTGACTTTATATCTCACAATTCTGACTTTATATCTCGCAATTCTGACTTTATATCTCATAATTCTGACTTTATATCTCACAAATCTGACTGTATACTCACAATTGTGACTTTATATCTCGTAATTCTGACTTTATATCTCGCAATTCTGACTTTATTCCTCACAATTCTGACTTTATATCTCGCAATTCTGACTTTATATCTCGCAATTCTGACTTTATATCACGCAATTCTGACTTTATATCACGCAATTCTGACTTTATATCTCACAATTATGACTTTATATCTCACAATTATGACTTTATATCTCACAATTATGACTTTATATCAATCCATTCTGACTTTATATCTCGCAATTCTGACTTTATATCTCACAATTCTGACTTTATATCTCGCAATTCTGACTTTATATCTCATAATTCTGACTTTATATCTCACAATTCTGACTTTATGTCTCGCAATTCTGACTTTATATCACGCAATTCTGACTTTATATCTCGCAATTCTGACTTTATATCTCGCAATTCTGACTGTATACTCACAATTCTGACTTTATATCTCACAATTCTGACTGTATACTCGCAATTCCGACTTTATATCTCGCAATTCTGACTTTATATCTCGCAATTCTGACTTTATATCTCGCAATTCTGACTGTATACTCACAATTCTGACTTTATATCTCGCAATTCTGACTTTATATCTCGCAATTCTGACTTTATATCTCACAATTCTGACTTTATATCTCGCAATTCTGACTTTATATCTCGCAATTCTGACTTTATATCTCACAATTCTGACTTTATATCATGCAATTCTGACTTTATATCTCACAATTCTGACTTTATATCTCACAATTCTGACTGTATACTCACAATTCTGACTTTATATCTTGCAATTCTGACTTTATAACTTGCAATTCTGACTTTATATCTCACAATTCTGACTTTATAACTCGCAATTCTGATTTTATATCTCGCAATTCTGACTTTATATCTCACAATTCTGACTGTATACTCAAAATTCTGACTTTATATCTCGCAATTCTGACTTTATATCTCACAATTGTGACTTTATATCTCGCAATTGTGACTTTATATCTCGCAATTCTGACTTTATATCTCACAATTGTGACTTTATAACTCGCAATTTAGACATTATCTCACAATTCTGACTTTATATCTCGCAATTCTGACTTTATATCTCGCAATTCTGACTTTATATCTCGCAATTCTGACTTTATATCTCGCAATTCTGACTTTATATCTCGCAATTCTGACTGTATACTCACAATTCTGACTTTATATCTCGCAATTCTGACTTTATATCTCGCAATTCTGACTTTATATCTCACAATTCTGACTTTATATCTCGCAATTCTGACTTTATATCTCGCAATTCTGACTTTATATCTCACAATTCTGACTTTATATCATGCAATTCTGACTTTATATCTCACAATTCTGACTTTATATCTCACAATTCTGACTGTATACTCACAATTCTGACTTTATATCTTGCAATTCTGACTTTATAACTTGCAATTCTGACTTTATATCTCACAATTCTGACTTTATAACTCGCAATTCTGATTTTATATCTCGCAATTCTGACTTTATATCTCACAATTCTGACTGTATACTCAAAATTCTGACTTTATATCTCGCAATTCTGACTTTATATCTCACAATTGTGACTTTATATCTCGCAATTGTGACTTTATATCTCGCAATTCTGACTTTATATCTCACAATTGTGACTTTATATCTCGCAATTGTGACTTTATATCTCACAATTCTGACTTTATATCTCACAATTCTGACTTTATATCTCACAATTCTGACTATATCTCGCAATTCTGACTTTATATCATGCATATCTGACTTTATATCTCACAATTCTGACTTTATATCTCACAATTCTGACTATATGTCACAATTCTGACTTTATATCTCACAATTCTGATTATATCTCACAATTCTGACTTTATATCTCACAATTCTGATTATATCTCACAATTCTGACTTTATATCTCACAATTCTGACTATATCTCACAATTCTGACTTTATATCTCACAATTCTGACTTTATATCTCACAATTCTGACAATATCACAATTCTGACTTTATATCTCACAATTCTGACTATATGTCACATTTCTGACTTTATATCTCACAATTCTGACTTTATATCTCACAATTCTGACTTTATATCTCGCAATTCTGACTTTATAACTCACAATTCTGACTATATCTCACAATTCTGATTTTATATCTCACAATTCTGACTATATCTCACAATTCTGACTTTATTTCACAATTCTGACTTTATATCTCACAATTCTGATTTTATATCTCACAATTCTGACTATATATCACAATTCTGACTTTATATCACAATTCTGACTTTATATCTCACAATTCTGACTTTATATCTCACAATTCTGACTTTATATCTCACAATTCTGATTTTATATCTCACAATTCTGACTTTATATCTCACAATTCTGACTTTATGTCACAATTCTGACTTTATATCTCACAATTCTGACTTTATATCTCACAATTCTGACTTTATGTCACAATTCTGACTTTATATCTCACAATTCTGACTTTATATCTCACAATTCTGACTATATCTCACAATTCTGACTTTATATCTGACTTTATATCTCACAATTCTGACTTTATATCTCACAATTCTGACTATATCTCACAATTCTGACTTTATATCTCACAAATCTGACTATATCTCACAATTCTGACTTTATATCTCACAATTCTGACTTTATATCTCACAATTCTGACTTTATAACTCACAATTCTGACTTTATATCTCTCAATTCTGACTTTATATCTCACAATTCTGACTTTATATCTCACAATTCTGACTGTATACTCACAATTCTGACTTTATATCTCACAATTCTGACTTTATATCTCGCAGTTCTGACTTTATATCTCGCAATTCTGACTGTATACTCACAATTCTGACTTTATATCTCACAATTCTGACTTTATATCTCACAATTCTGACTTTATATCTCGCAATTCTGACTTTATATCTCACAATTCTGACTTTATATCTCGCAATTCTGACTTTATATCTCACAATTCTGACTTTATATCTCACAATTCTGACTGTATACTCACAATTCTGACTTTATATCTCGCAATTCTGACTTTATATCTCACAATTCTGACTTTATATCTCACAATTCTGACTGTATACTCACAATTCTGACTTTATATCTCGCAATTCTGACTTTATATCTTGCAATTCTGACTTTATATCTCGCAATTCTGACTTTATATCACGCAATCTGACTTTATATCTTGCATTTCTGACTTTATACCTCAGAATTCTGACTTTATATCTCACAATTCTGTCTTTATATCTCGCAATTCTGACTTTATATCTCGCAATTCTGATTTTATATCTCGCAATTCTGACTTTATATCTTGCAATTCTGACTTTATATCTCGCAATTCTGACTTTATATCACGCAATTCTGACTTTATATCTCGCATTTCTGACTTTATACCTCAGAATTCTGACTTTATATCTCACAATTCTGACTGTATATCTCACAATTCTGACTATATGTCACAATACTGACTTTATATCTCACAATTCTGATTTTATATCACAATTCTGACTTTATATCTCACAATTCTGACTATATCTCACAATTCTGACTTTATATCACAATTCTGACTTTATATCACAATTCTGACTATATGTCACAATTCTGACTTTATATCTCACAATTCTGACTTTATATCTCACAATTCTGACTTTATATCTCACAATTCTGACTATATCTCACAATTCTGACTTTATATCTCACAATTCTGACTGTATACTCACAATTCTGTCTTTATATCTTGCAATTCTGACTGTATACTCACAATTCTGACTTTATATCTCGCAATTCTGACTTTATATCTTGCAATTCTGACTTTATATCTCGCAATTCTGACTTTATATCACGCAATTCTGACTTTATATCTCACAATTCTGACTTTATATCTCACAATTCTGACTTAATATCTCGCAATTCTGACTTTATATCACGCAATTCTGACTTTATTTCTCACAATTCTGACTTTATTCCTCACAATTCTGACTTTATATCACGCAATACTGACTTTATATCTCACAATTCTGACTTTATACCTCACAATTCTGACTTTATATCTCACAATTCTGACTTTATATCTCGCAATTCTGACTTTATATCACGCAATTCTGACTTTATATCTCGCAATTCTGACTTTATTCCTCACAATTCTGACTTTATATCTCACAATTCTGACTTTATATCTCACAATTCTGACTTTATATCATGCGATTCTGACTTTATATCTCGCAATTCAGACTTTATATCTCGCAATTCTGACTTTATATCACGCAATTCTGACTTTATATCTCGCAATTCTGACTTTATATCTCGCAATTCTGACTTTATATCTCACAATTCTGACTTTATTCCTCACAATTCTGACTTTATATCTCGCAATTCTGACTTTATATCTCGCAATTCTGACTTTATATCACGCAATTCTGACTTTATATCTCACAATTCTGACTTTATATCTCACAATTATGACTTTATATCTCACAATTATGACTTTATATCTCGCAATTCTGACTTTATATCAATCAATTCTGACTTTATATCAATCAATTATGACTTTATATCTCGCAATTCTGACTTTATATCTCACAATTCTGACTTTATATTTCACAATTCTGACTTTATATCTCACAATTCTGACTTTATATCTCGCAATTCTGACTTTATATCTCATAATTCTGACTTTATATCTCACAAATCTGACTGTATACTCACAATTGTGACTTTATATCTCGTAATTCTGACTTTATATCTCGCAATTCTGACTTTATTCCTCACAATTCTGACTTTATATCTCGCAATTCTGACTTTATATCTCGCAATTCTGACTTTATATCACGCAATTCTGACTTTATATCTCACAATTATGACTTTATATCTCACAATTATGACTTTATATCTCACAATTATGACTTTATATCTCGCAATTCTGACTTTATATCTCACAATTCTGACTTTATATCACGCAATCTGACTTTATATCTTGCATTTCTGACTTTATACCTCAGAATTCTGACTTTATATCTCACAATTCTGTCTTTATATCTCGCAATTCTGACTTTATATCTCGCAATTCTGATTTTATATCTCGCAATTCTGACTTTATATCTTGCAATTCTGACTTTATATCTCGCAATTCTGACTTTATACCTCAGAATTCTGACTTTATATCTCACAATTCTGACTGTATATCTCACAATTCTGACTATATGTCACAATACTGACTTTATATCTCACAATTCTGATTTTATATCACAATTCTGACTTTATATCTCACAATTCTGACTATATCTCACAATTCTGACTTTATATCACAATTCTGACTTTATATCACAATTCTGACTATATGTCACAATTCTGACTTTATATCTCACAATTCTGACTTTATATCTCACAATTCTGACTTTATATCTCACAATTCTGACTATATCTCACAATTCTGACTTTATATCTCACAATTCTGACTGTATACTCACAATTCTGTCTTTATATCTCGCAATTCTGACTGTATACTCACAATTCTGACTTTATATCTCGCAATTCTGACTTTATATCTTGCAATTCTGACTTTATATCTCGCAATTCTGACTTTATATCACGCAATTCTGACTTTATATCTCGCATTTCTGACTTTATACCTCAGAATTCTGACTTTATATCTCACAATTCTGACTTTATATCTCACAATTCTGACTTTATATCTCACAATTCTGACTTAATATCTCGCAATTCTGACTTTATATCACGCAATTCTGACTTTATTTCTCACAATTCTGACTTTATTCCTCACAATTCTGACTTTATATCACGCAATACTGACTTTATATCTCACAATTCTGACTTTATACCTCACAATTCTGACTTTATATCTCACAATTCTGACTTTATATCTCGCAATTCTGACTTTATATCACGCAATTCTGACTTTATATCTCGCAATTCTGACTTTATTCCTCACAATTCTGACTTTATATCTCACAATTCTGACTTTATATCTCACAATTCTGACTTTATATCATGCGATTCTGACTTTATATCTCGCAATTCAGACTTTATATCTCGCAATTCTGACTTTATATCACGCAATTCTGACTTTATATCTCGCAATTCTGACTTTATATCTCACAATTCTGACTTTATTCCTCACAATTCTGACTTTATATCTCGCAATTCTGACTTTATATCTCGCAATTCTGACTTTATATCACGCAATTCTGACTTTATATCTCACAATTCTGACTTTATATCTCACAATTATGACTTTATATCTCACAATTATGACTTTATATCTCGCAATTCTGACTTTATATCAATCAATTCTGACTTTATATCAATCAATTATGACTTTATATCTCGCAATTCTGACTTTATATCTCACAATTCTGACTTTATATTTCACAATTCTGACTTTATATCTCACAATTCTGACTTTATATCTCGCAATTCTGACTTTATATCTCATAATTCTGACTTTATATCTCACAAATCTGACTGTATACTCACAATTGTGACTTTATATCTCGTAATTCTGACTTTATATCTCGCAATTCTGACTTTATTCCTCACAATTCTGACTTTATATCTCGCAATTCTGACTTTATATCTCGCAATTCTGACTTTATATCACGCAATTCTGACTTTATATCACGCAATTCTGACTTTATATCTCACAATTATGACTTTATATCTCACAATTATGACTTTATATCTCACAATTATGACTTTATATCAATCCATTCTGACTTTATATCTCGCAATTCTGACTTTATATCTCACAATTCTGACTTTATATCTCGCAATTCTGACTTTATATCTCATAATTCTGACTTTATATCTCACAATTCTGACTTTATGTCTCGCAATTCTGACTTTATATCACGCAATTCTGACTTTATATCTCGCAATTCTGACTTTATATCTCGCAATTCTGACTGTATACTCACAATTCTGACTTTATATCTCACAATTCTGACTGTATACTCGCAATTCCGACTTTATATCTCGCAATTCTGACTTTATATCTCGCAATTCTGACTTTATATCTCGCAATTCTGACTGTATACTCACAATTCTGACTTTATATCTCGCAATTCTGACTTTATATCTCGCAATTCTGACTTTATATCTCACAATTCTGACTTTATATCTCGCAATTCTGACTTTATATCTCGCAATTCTGACTTTATATCTCACAATTCTGACTTTATATCATGCAATTCTGACTTTATATCTCACAATTCTGACTTTATATCTCACAATTCTGACTGTATACTCACAATTCTGACTTTATATCTTGCAATTCTGACTTTATAACTTGCAATTCTGACTTTATATCTCACAATTCTGACTTTATAACTCGCAATTCTGATTTTATATCTCGCAATTCTGACTTTATATCTCACAATTCTGACTGTATACTCAAAATTCTGACTTTATATCTCGCAATTCTGACTTTATATCTCACAATTGTGACTTTATATCTCGCAATTGTGACTTTATATCTCGCAATTCTGACTTTATATCTCACAATTGTGACTTTATAACTCGCAATTTAGACATTATCTCACAATTCTGACTTTATATCTCGCAATTCTGACTTTATATCTCGCAATTCTGACTTTATATCTCGCAATTCTGACTTTATATCTCGCAATTCTGACTGTATACTCACAATTCTGACTTTATATCTCGCAATTCTGACTTTATATCTCGCAATTCTGACTTTATATCTCACAATTCTGACTTTATATCTCGCAATTCTGACTTTATATCTCGCAATTCTGACTTTATATCTCACAATTCTGACTTTATATCATGCAATTCTGACTTTATATCTCACAATTCTGACTTTATATCTCACAATTCTGACTGTATACTCACAATTCTGACTTTATATCTTGCAATTCTGACTTTATAACTTGCAATTCTGACTTTATATCTCACAATTCTGACTTTATAACTCGCAATTCTGATTTTATATCTCGCAATTCTGACTTTATATCTCACAATTCTGACTGTATACTCAAAATTCTGACTTTATATCTCGCAATTCTGACTTTATATCTCACAATTGTGACTTTATATCTCGCAATTGTGACTTTATATCTCGCAATTCTGACTTTATATCTCACAATTGTGACTTTATAACTCGCAATTTAGACATTATCTCACAATTCTGACTTTATAACTCGCAATTCTGACTTTATATCTCGCAATTCTGACTTTATATCTCGCAATTCTGACTTTATATCTCGCAATTCTGACTTTATATCTCACAATTCTGACTTTATACTCAGAATTCTGACTTTATACTCAGAATTCTGACTTTATATCTCGCAATTCTGACTTTATATCTCGCAATTCTGACTTTTTTTCTCACAATTCTGAATTTATATCTCACAATTCTGACTTTATATCACACAATTCTGACTTTATATCTCACAATTCTGACTTTATATCTCACATTTCTGACTTTATATCACGCAATTCTGACTTTATATCACACAATTCTTACTTTATATCACGCAATTCTGACTTTATATCACGCAAGTCTGACTTTATAACTCACAATTCTGACTTTATATCATGCAATTCTGACTTTATAACTCACAATTCTGACTGTATACTCACAATTCTGACTTTATATCTTGCAATTCTGACTTTATAACTTGCAATTCTGACTTTATATCTCACAATTCTGACTTTATAACTCGCAATTCTGATTTTATATCTCGCAATTCTGACTTTATATCTCAAAATTCTGACTTTATATCTCGCAATTCTGACTTTATATCTCACAATTGTGACTTTATATCTCGCAATTGTGACTTTATATCTCGCAATTCTGACTTTATATCTCACAATTGTGACTTTATAACTCGCAATTTAGACATTATCTCACAATTCTGACTTTATAACTCGCAATTCTGACTTTATATCTCGCAATTCTGACTTTATATCTCGCAATTCTGACTTTATAACTCGCAATTCTGACTTTATATCTCGCAATTCTGACTTTATATCTCGCAATTCTGACTTTATATCTCGCAATTCTGACTTTATATCTCGCAATTCTGACTTTATATCTCACAATTCTGACTATATCTCACAATTCTGACTATATCTCACAATTCGGACTTTATATCACGCAATTCTGACTTTATATCATGCAATTCTGACTATATCTCACAATTCTGACTTTATATCACGCAATTCAGACTTTATATCATGCAATTCTGACTTTATATCTCGCAATTCTGACTTTATATCTCACAATTCTGACTTTATATCACGCAATTCGGACTTTATATCACGCAATTCTGACTTTATATCTCGCAATTCTGACTTCTTTCGCAATTGCGTGATATAAAGTACAATTCTGAGGGGGAAAAATACAGACTTTTTTTCGAAGAATTTTCGAGTTTATATCTCACAATTCTGAGAAAAGAAGTCAGAATTACGAGTTATAATATCAGAATCGTGAGATAAAATGTCACAATTACCTTTTTATTCTGTGGCAGAAACAAGCTTCCATAGAATAGTGCTTGACATTTTATACAATAAATTTTATAAATTAACACAAAATTGATCCTGTTAGTTGTACTGATTAAACCATTTTAATTACCAGATTACTGAACTAAAATAGCTTGGGAACATAATTTGCACATAATAGACATACACTGCAGAACAATGTCGTTTCAACATAAAAAAAAACCCTAAGTTTTCGTGCTGCCACAAAATGTTAAACTCAAATTTAACATTTGAGTTAAATTGAGTTAAAACACAAAAAAGACAATACAATTATAAAACATATATGGACCTTTTATATGAAATATATAATCATGCACACTTGTCACAGCTGTGTTCAGAATTATTGGCACCCCTGGTAAATATGATCAAAGATGGCTAAAAAAACTGTATTTTTAACACAATTTACTTATCTGTATACCGCTGTTTTCACTGTCCTAAAAACGGCTGATGACTTCCTTTATTCTATGAAGTCCCTCCTTCAGAAATACATAACGAGTTCTGATTGTGCCAGCGGTTCCCGTGTTGTGATTTGACAGCAGTTTAGCGAACGTAGCACGGTTCCTGTGTTGTGATTCGACAGCAGCTTAGCGCACGTGGAAAGGTCACGCCTCTTAACGGGAGATATATGGGCTTAATGATCTCTACAGCGTCCCTGGGAAAGCCAAACAAAGGTGATTTGACTCCGGGATGAAAATAACAGCGTCTCGACGACATGCCGACAAACACACTCAAACACAACAATTTCTTTTCTCCACGCGACACGTCCTCTTCTCCACGTGGGACAGCAACAAGACCACGCCCCCTTTTTTCACGTATTCTTGTGGGCGGAGGTTAGTCTGTTCTACTGTTCTACTGACGTAATTTATGAAGGAAGTACCAGGATAGTCCAAGCCAGCCGTTCGCTGTAGGCTTTGAAAGGGAACTTCTGTTAAATAAAATATCTCACTTGGCATTGAACTTTGAGCTTTATAATTTTACAGGTATTATTTATGCTCTAACAGCAACATTACACACTAACTAAAGTTTGAACAGTGGGATCACGAAGAACGGGACCTTTAAAATGTTATGGCAGCATCACTGAAAATTAACATTTCTTAAAAAATAATCCTAAAAAGAGTTAAACTTGCATTATCCAATGTGAAATGTAAATATACAAAATTAAAGATTTCAATTTGAACCTCATAACAATTTCGCTGTTCGGTGCCTTTAAACAGTTCAGTTCATCTCATTAAGCTACACTGAAATTTAAGCAGACCATTATGCACAATTCATGTCCCTAGAGTCGGAATATTTGATGCATCAGACAACCCCACTTTTAGGGGTGAGCTGCACTACGGGAACATTCAGTTCACAAATGCAGCACAATATCAAACTTGACCTCATTTTTCTGATTATAGAAAAAAGCCACCAGATGAGGCACTTCACATGGCTAGTAGGAATGACGTTCGGCACGTGGATAGTGGATTTTTTTTTGGAATTGCTCTTTCCATTAGACCTCATAGAGTGAAAATGCTGTGCCAGTCAGGAAGGAAGCCACTATACTGTGACTGAACTTACTGCTGTTGAGTGTGTTTCTGACACAGCTGGACTGCCTGTCTGTGTCCCACTTTGCTGTATGGATCCAGGTTCTTATTATGCCCTCATCAGTGTAAAGCGCTTGAAGGCTTCTTCCTGACGCCATCTATTTCCTCAAGGCAATATGCAATTATACGCATGTGCTAGAAGTTAAGATGACAAAACCATTTCTGAGAAAAGTAAGATGTGATTTTGATAATTTCACCAAGAATCATTTAGGTGTGGCCTCCAAGTGTCAAATTTTGAGGAATTCTTTGTGGACTTGTGTTATTTTTCTCAGCTGTCACGCAAGCAACTGCACTCTGTGGTTCCTTCTACCAAGGACTTTTTTTACAGCATGTTTTATAATTCAAGAGGTCGAGGAACTTTTATTGCTGTCTGTCACATTGTGAATTAAAAGCCATAAAGCACTGGTTAATGAGATTGCCATCAGCCAGGGTCAGTGGTTCACATCTATTATATGAAGCCTTATTGTCTGTGCTCCGTCTTAAATTGTAGCTGTATATCATTCACAATCAGGAATTTGGTCATGTTGGGCTTTTCCACATGGTTGGCCTCACCAAAGCACAGACAAGACCACATCCCTGGAGCGATACATGTCCTGCGTTTCTCAGGTTGTGCTGAATCAGTGCAATACATTTACAGGTACACTTTGTAGCAGTAGCACCAGTCAATTGTTATTGGTGGTATGAATGGTGTTCGAGCAGCAGCTACAAAGTGCGTAGGCTTTCACAATATTTCCCCCATGTGCCTCAAACAAAGAGCCTACTAATTCCAGCTATTCAAGGGGTGACATTTAATTAATTATGGATGCTGCCGTTAAAAGGAAATAAGGCAAAGGATGTGCAAATGTAACCAGTAACGTAAGGCGTGTGTGGCAGTGTAAAACCGAGTCAGTGCTTTGTGTGCATCCAACCACATCAAGACTGTGCAGAGTTGAGAGCCAAAGACAGAGAAGTAGAGATTTGATCTGTCTGCTGGAGCTCATTATAACATATGTGTCATTAAACACAATATATTAAATCTGAATACCAAAAAAAGAAGAAGAAGATAAATAGCTTTATGGTGATGTAGACGAGAGAGCAGAAAATACAACCAACCAAAATGAAAAACTGTATTGTATTGAAGTTCAATGAGCCCTTTGAAGATAGGAGCATAAAGCTGGGCTGATCAGAGAAAATATTATTCGCGTGATTTATTATAAAAGTAGACAAAGAAATAAAGTGAATAAAACAGAAAAAAAAATTCAATTGTACACTCTAAAAAAATGCTATATGGCACTAAAAGTGGTTCTTGGCTCGTAATTATTTAAGTGCTGTATAGCACCAATCTTGGTGCTCCAGTGGTTCTTTGGCTGAGGTGCTATATTGCTCTGCATATACAGAACATGTTAAGATATGGTGCTATATAGCACCAAAAATGGTTCCCCTATATGATTACAAGCCAAGAACCACTTATTTTTTGTATGTGTTAAAATGTTTTAATTATCATACAATGTTTGGAAATTGTGTACATTGAGTGTGGTCCAATTCTGTGCAAGATAATTTGTGTTTTCCCCGTTTATCCGCACATCATTACAAAAATGACATGAAGCAACCCCTGCTTGTGGCTAATGACTCATAACAGTGCTAAAGAGAAGGTGTGACTCCCCTTGCTTAGCATGTTTCAACACATGGACCTAAATGAGCCTGGTGGTGAAAATAATTACAGCTTAATTCAGTGCTGGAATCCATATCAAATGTTCAAGGCCTGAATGTCATGCATGCAGCTCATTGTTCTGGGCTTTCTTTCTTCTTAAGCCCTCGCTTAACACTTTAGGGCAGTTAAATTCATATTTGACATAATCCTGTCAATTTATTGATGATTTATCGTGAGATATTTAATTTCAAGGAACAAATTGTGAAATACATGTTTAGCTGGCTATTGTGAGAGATCTAAACATCCATGAGCAACTATTCCTTTCTTACCCCGAGTTATATCATTTATCCTAATCTACAACAAACATTTACAGTAGTTGCATTTAATCTTAGAGATCTACCCACTGCCATTTAGCTGATGCTCAAGGAAAACACATAATCATCACAGGCGCCCAGGAGAGGGGCCTACACTAGAAGTATCATTGTCTGTAATCAAGCCTTGGGTTTATTGGCCCATTATACAGACTTGACTTGACAACATGATTAATCGACTTCTGCCACAAACCCACAACCTGCATAAGCAAGATGTGCAATTTTATTGAGGGCAAAACATTTACTGACAATTGTTTTCACTAAATCCTAAGTCTCCAATAACTTTTGTTGCTGATTTGAACCTCCAGAAACGTTTTTTTAACATGACTTGACATGTAATAATAACCAAAATACATGCTGTCACTATAACGCTTAGCAAACATTCACACCATAGCAAGGCAACAGTGTTTTAGTGATGAATGGAGTATTTAAGGTTCATTTATCAACCAATATATACATTAATGGCATTGAATGAACACTTCAACAACACATTGGAAGGCCATTCTCTTTATGAATATTTAAAAAAGTAATAACAAAAACAACAACTAGTAAATACATTTAAAATGCAAAGTGTGGAAGTGCATGGGAGCCTCACTGCAGTTTATATCGCTGCTTTTAACTTTGGAAATATCACCATCTAGTGGTCATCTGTAGCTCATACTCATTTCCTCCATAACTTCTTCAATTTATGAGTAGTGAGAATTTAGATGTTAAACTCTTATATATGACTTATTAGGCATATATTATCCTATAATTATTAGGCAATATAACTATTTATGAACAATCATAAAAGCTCATCCTATTGCCCTCTAGTCTCGCTGACAAATGACTTTGCCGAGTGAACAGCATTCTTTTCCTCTTCGAAATTCACTGCATGTGGTACCACCTGAAATTAAAACCAGATGTAAATCATACCTGACATTCAAGAATGTTGACTTGTTCAGAAGATAATGTCTAAAAATGTTCATCTCGTATATGCTGATGATTTTAGAAACCAACAAGCTCTTTAAAATGGCATTAAAGGAACAGTTTACCTTAAGTAAAAAATTCTGTCATTATTTATTCTCATTAATGTTCTTCACACAGCTCTTTCTCATACATAATTCCAGTTTTTCCTAACACTAAAGAAAGCTTATAAACCGATCAAGCATAAGGTGAAGGTGAAGGTGAAGTGAATAACACTGATCATCTCTTCATCACGGCACCTGTTAGTGGGTGGGATATATTAGGCAGCAAGTGAACATTTTGTCCTCAAAGTTGATGTGTTAGAAGCAGGAAAAATGGGCAAGCGTAAGGATTTGAGCGAGTTTGACAAGGGCCAAATTGTGATGGCTAGACGACTGGGTCAGAGCATCTCCAAAACTGCAGCTCTGGTGGGGTGTTCTCGGTCTGCAGTGGTCAGTCTCTATCAAAAGTGGTCCAAGGAAGGAACAGTGGTGGACCGGCGACAAGGTCATGGGCGGCCAAGGCTCATTGATGCACGTGGAGAGCGAAGGCTGGCCCGTGTGGTCCGATCAAACAGACGAGCTACTGTAGCTCAAATTGCTCAAGAAGTTAATGCTGGTTCTGATAGAAAGGTGTCAGACTACACAGTGCATCGCGGTTTGTTGCGTATGGGACTGCATAGCCGCAGACCAGTCAGGGTGCCCATGCTGACCCCTGTCCACCGCTGAAAGCGCCAACAGTGATCATCAGAACTGGACCACTGAGCAATGGAAGAAGGTGGCCTGGGTCACGTGGATGGACGGGTGCGTGTGCGTTGCTTACCTGGGGAACACATGGCCCCAGGATGCACTATGGGAAGAAGGCAAGCTGATGGAGGCAGTGTGATGCTTTGGGCAATGTTCTGTTGGGAAACCTTGGGTCCTTCCACCAATGTGGATGTTACTTTGACACGTACCACCTACCCAAGCATTGTTGCAGACCATGTGACCATGCAGGCCTCTTTCAGCAGGATAATGTGCCCTGCCACAAAGCAAAAATGGTTCAGGAATGGTTTGAGGAGCACAACGAGTTTGAGGTGTTGACTTGGCCTCCAAATTTCCCAGATCTCAATCCAATCGAGCATCTGTGGGATGTGCTGAACAAACAAGTCTGATCCATGGAGGCCCCTCCTCGCAATTTACAGGACTTAAAGGATCTGCTGCTAACATCTTGGTGCCAGATACCACAGCACACCTTCAGGGGCCCATAGTGGAGTCCATGCCTCAACGGGTCAAGGCTGTTTTGGCAGCAAAAGTGGGAACAACACAATATTAGAAAGGTGGTCATAATGTTATGCTTGATCGGTGTATAGCCTAGTGCAGTAATAGTGCTGACAGCCATATAAGCTGCGTCCCAATTCAGAGGCTGCCTCCTCGAAGGTTGAATGCGTCACAGTGGCATGACGAAGGCCATACCAATTTGAAGGCTCCTCCAAATGCGTCCTTCGTTTCCCATGAAATGATACAACTTATGGATCCTTCACAGCCTCGCCTATCCCAGAATTAATTGCGGGCCAGTGAAGACAGGATTTTTTGAGAGAAATTGCTGAATTACACTTTTAAACGTAAGTATTGGGTTTCAACATACTCGTATCGAATGACACAAATGTAAAAAAAAGAAATAAAACTTTCAAATGGTTCAAATGTAGACTAATCTTTCTAAAATGCAATTATATAGTTTATACTGTTTATTATATACAGAAATAAACAGAGGTGAACATATTTAGACAGTTTGTGAATCCTGTTTTGTTTTCAGACAGTTTGATATAATCTTCAAAAATATCCAGTACAAACGTTACTGCCACTCATTAACGGCAGCTGTCACAGTTGCTAATCCTCTGTGGGCTAGACCGTCCCATTTAACAACGCTCGCTCTGACCTTCATGGCCTTGACACGCACGGTCAATATGAACTAAAAAATATGAGTAATGTCCCAATTCAGAGTATGCATCATTAAAGGACTCGGACCTCAGAGGCTGCATCCCTCGAAGGGCCCAAAAAAGGTCGGACTGAGCGTTGTTAAATGGGACGGTTTAGCCGGAGTATTGTTCTTGTCGTCTAGCAACTGTGACAGCTGCATTTGAGTGATAGTAACCTTTGTGACTTTTTTGAAAGTTATTTTTTAACTGTCTGAAAAAAAACAGGTTTCACAAACTGTCTATGTTCACTATGATCAATTTCTGTATTATAAAGTGTATAAACTAATTGCATCATAGTAAGATAAGTCAACATTTGTATTGTATTTGAATTGTATTGTATTTCTTTATTGTCCACCGAGGTGGAAATTTGTCTTTGGCTCACCAACACATAAACATTTGAACCGCTTTAAAGTTGTATTCTTATTTTTACATTTGTGTCATTAGATACGAGTAAGTTGAGACCCAATACTTAAGTTTAAAGTGTAAAAAATCCTGTCTTCACTGGCCCGCAATGAATTTTGGGTATCCTGGGTAATATCTTTTGTATCCTTCATTCACAGGAAGGACACATTTCGAGGCCGCATTTGAAGGAGCCTTCAAATTGGAACAGCCTTGGTTGCACCGCAGTGATGCATGAAGGATGCAGCCTCTGGGACACAGCTATAGTGACAGCACTTTCTACATTTGGGGAGAACTATCCCTTAAACTGCAGACAATGGGCAAACCTCATTTGCTTCGGCTCAGCTGCCTCAAGGTGTGTAACCGCTCTCTGATAACCCTGTTCTCCTCCAACATTTTCTTGATTGTGCTCAATACATCCTGTTTTGTTTGGGACTAACATAGTCATGAAAAAAAAAAAAAAAAACACAGGTCATTATAATGAAAATAAAATGGTATTAAATTCTGAAACTATAGGCCTACCAAACCCACCATTTTCTTTGCAGCTTGAGCATCTCTTGGTAGGAATCCAAAAGTATCAGATGAGGGCCCTATTTAAACACACACACAAAGCACAGCAACTGCAACTGAATTAATTCTGCTCTACACAAGAGTGATACAAAACCCTGTGTGTTTTGTATGACTGCGTGAGTGTCTGTGCTCCAGGCGCACCTCCACGAGCGTCAGGTTCGGCGCGCTGTGATCTCCCGCCTTCAGGTGCCCTCAGATTTACAGTAGATTTCTGCGAGGTCCTCATATTCGAGTAAAACCTCAAAAGATGGTTTGTTTTCATCTGTCTTGAAAAACACGGTGTTATTTTTGGACTTTTGATGTCAAACAAGGATGAGGGGGTCTCTTGAGTTAACCTGAACCTCCTACTCAGTTTATGGTGTTTGCTATTTTCCCCGGTGTGCCCCGCTTTCCTGTCAGTTTGGGACGGCTGAGAGTCGAAGCTCGGCGTGTAGAGTAATTTACGGTAAGTTGCCATTGTTAACAACGAAACCACACTTTAGTTTAAAACTAAAATAAGTTATTTAAAAAAAAGTTGTTTCACGTAAACTGTTCAAATGTATTATCGCCAGAAGAGGGCGAGCTCATCAACGGTCAGTTCAGGTTTGGAGGCGCACAATCACGCAAGCAGTGCAAAGAACCCGATATGCCCTTAAAGGAACAGTTCATTAATTCTTTTTTCACGCTCATGTTTTGTGTTCCAAACCCGTATGAATACGTAATTTAGGCAAATACATTTTTTTCCCAATACAATGAAACTGAATTGTTTACAGACGCTGTCATTTCCCTTCTTTGTGCTCTGTGTACTATATAAACGTATTAAAAGTATTTAGAAGCAATACACAATAGCTTTATATGAGGAACAACCAAACTTGTGCATAGTCAAACTCTTTATACATTTAAAATATTAGGCAAGTAGCTTTCAAATCAAAGATGGTGCCTAGATAGCACAGGTTTGATTACGATATGCGGATGAATAAATGATGACAAAATGTTCTTTTTATTTTAGACTTCCTTTACACTACTTGAGAATGAGACACACAATAAATGCTTCAGACGAACTGTCCAAGCAATTAGGGCAAAGTGGGGGAAAACACCCCTTAAGGACTGTGTCATTTTTTTCTGTGAAACAAAAGTTAAATGTGTCTAGAATGTTCAGTGACAATGGCATAAATTATAAACATATGAAAAATGTCCAGTTTTCACGTTATTGGATTTTATAACAAAAAAAAAAAAAAAAAAAAAAAATATATATATATATATATATATATATAATAAAAAAAATGTACCAAGGGGGTGTTTTGCCCAACAGGTGGGTAATTCCCCCCAGGGTGAGGTGCTTTATACAGTTACACCAAAAATCAAAGTACAAACAAGTAGTTTTAGTTTAAAATTAAAGCGACAAGCTAAAACAACAGTCGATAAATATGAATATTTATTAACCCTCATTCCTCCCTTGCACTTTGTAACAAATCCTTCCCTCGTGGGTCAAAATGACCCGAAACCCTAAAATTATACTTTTTTTTGGTCAGGAAGCTTATTTCATTTAATTTGGATAATATTTTTTCTATATTTTAATGCATGTTTTGGAGAGAAATTTTCTTTTATTTATTTACTAGATTTTATCAATAAATAATAAATAATAATTTAAGCACATTCTTTCAACTTAAATTCAAAATAACTCACAATTTCATGCATAACCCTGTTAATTCCGCTCAAAACATCTTACATTGTGTGTCTTTGCTGACCTCTTGTGGAAAAATAATAATATAACAGGGCTCGACATTAACGCTTTTTTGAAGGGGCAAGTGAAAAAGAATTTTACTTGCCCAACGGACAAGTATCCTGGTTAAAACGTCAAAACAAAAACTAACTAGGGAATCACCAAAGTGCAATAATGATTCTGCATTCAGTTAGTGTAAGTGGAGATCGATAGTGGATAATAATATAAAACGAACTGCCGTTAACAAGGTTGTCCTGTTGAGGCTCGCGCAGCCTCTCGAGGAGAAAATCGAAAACAAATGAGCGCCGCTCATACAAAGAAACTCAGTTAACATACACGGTTAAAATTGTGTAGTTTCTATATTTATAACATATGATACAGTTAAACAACATCACACTAACAATAGTGTTGTTACGCCAGTTCCTTAAACAATTAATTAACATTACATTTACATTTTAGATGCAATATGGACTGTTTTTGTTCTATTTCAGCAGCGAAAATAAAATATCACAGCAGAACCGTAACGCATCTCACAGCAACATGTTACTGAATGATTCAACGTTTGAATGAATCGGTTGAATCAAAGATTCCATGACCTATTCGTAAACGACCGCTTAACTCTTGAATGAATCAGCCGTTTGAACGAATCGACTCAAAGACTCACTCATTAAGACGGTAACATGCTGCCACCTACTGGTGGTTTAGTTTCATATTTCCAACATTTCTTATTTGTATATTCAAAAATATTTAAAATAATCTCATAACATTATTTAATGCAGCTGTAATTTTCCAGTGTAAATGATTTTATTTGATTGGTATCAGCCTATAGTGTCTTATTCTAATTTAATTTATAGATCAAATTTAAGAATATTAAAGGAAAGCTGAAGCATAGCCTATATTTAATAAGATTATGGAAAAATGCCCTTTATAAAAAGGTAATTTAAATATGTCAAAGCTGATTGAACACTGTTGAGAATATTGCTTCAGAATAGATTATATTTACAAAAAAAATCCGGGCAATCAAATTTTTTACTCGGACAAGTGAATGACAGATTTACTTGTCCGAAGGACAAGCATGTGAACAGGCTTAATGTCGAGCCCTGTATAACATTATATTTCATGACTTTTGCCACTAGACGGCCTTATAGCGCTATATGAAACAAATGAGCTGTTCTGCTGGGTCCTAAAGTCAGTTCTCGAGTTTATCTCTTCAGTACGCATTCAGATACACATGTAAACATTAGAAAATAATTTCTTGGTAAAGTTTTAGCATTTTTAGCTTGAATTTTGAGCATTTTTAGATTTTTCTATGTGTACTTAAGCATTCCTCGTATTCCATTCATTCCTAAGGGGTCAAATTGACCCGTGAGGGAAGAATTTGTTACTTTGTTAAATATCAACCAAATGTTCTCGAATCCAGTCAGTTTTTGTGTTATTGTTGTTGTGCATTCGTGGTACAAGTACGACTAAAGTCCTATGGTCTTAGACCACTCCGATGAACACTCGATTTGTAATTTGTTTTAAAAATTAGTTTCGGGACAAAATGGCCTGAGGAAAGGACGAGGGTTCCATGCTGAAAATCAACCTATTTGAAAATATTGTTAGCTGATGCCAATTGGCTAGCTAACTAGATAGCTGATGCTAACTTGAGGTAATCTTTTAAATATAAAGTCCAAACATTTTTATTCAACCACCAAGTTAGATTACATTTGATAGAAAAACAAAAGAAGTGATGTTCAGAAATAACTACAGTAATTATGATGGGGCATTTGACCCCACAGACTAGGTTTGGAAAAGAAAATGTCATCCTAAAAATATTATTTTCCTTAAATAACACATTCTCCCTATAACCACAGGCCTTATTATTCTAATTTCATATATAACTGTGATGTTCTACAAAACAACAATGCTTTAAAACACTTTTTTTCTTATTGTTAAAAAGTTCTCTCTCAGGTACAGTGTAAGTGTAAGCTTCACGGTGAATACTTCTTCATCACTTTTGTCAACGTGTAAGCTTTTGTCTCAGTGTAAGCTTCACGGTGAATACTTCTACATCACTTTTGTCAACGTGGTCCATAGCAACAACAAAAACATATCTTGACTTTATCTAGTAGTTATTTTGGGAATTTACCCCACTCTAGTGAAAAGTAGACATAGGCCTACTTAAGATAAGCATTAGCATTAGACTCAACGATACACAAACATATCAATTACATTATTCTCATTGACCTATAAAGTTAGATTTTGTGTGAGACGTGAATGAATAAAATGCTAAAATAAGTCTTTCATTTTGATTATCACAATCGTGACACCGAGACAATGAGCCACTGGCGTAAAATCCATATCAGAATTAATTTTTATTTATAATAGTGTATACTTATATAAAAATGTAATCAATACTGCACAAGTGGACTTCCATTTGTTGTGTGGGACTGATTGAAGTACCGCCAGAGGGTGCTGTGTGCCTCTGCAGTAATCATGTAAATCAGAGGGGCCTGCATTAAGTCCCGTGCTCAGACCTAAACAAATGCTATACTGTAGAACTAGTAGATGATTCACAGATAGAAATATGCATCGCAGCACGGGAAGCTCTAAGTAATGCAAGTGCATACAGTTTAGATTTCTGTACATATATCATGATGAGGTCTGCCCTCTCATGCAGCTCCATTAACACACCTTCGAGTTATAGTAAAAACAGTAATCAATCTTAATAATTACAGAATAATCAAGGTCTCACCCTTATGTCCTCCTTGCAATCATAACAGGCCTACTGGCAGCATGCTCTGTATCAGACAAGCTAAAAATAGGCTCTTTTGACCCCATTCGCAGTCAGTGTGCCAGAAGCTTACTGCATTTCCTATTGCGCTCTGTTAAAAGACGATGTCTGTCTAACACTTTGATTTTATGTTGGTTGAGTTCAATTGAACACAACATGAATTCCAGATCAAATTTCCCATCAGAGGTTTTATTGATATCCTTCAAGACAAGGCCCCCAGCATTTCCTGCAATCAAGTTTATTCATTCAACATTTCACATTACAAATACTTTAAGCATTCTGTTATAAATATTTAACCGCAAATAATCAAGACTCAACTACCAAAGCACATGTATGACTAAATGATATTTTTTCTTTACATATAACTCCATATGGATGTAAAATATAAAAATTAAAACTTTTAAATGACATAGCAAAAAAATTGTTCCTCTTATAAAAATCTATTGATAAATACACCTTCCCATACAGTTATAAACTATGTAAATTTAAATAAGCAGGTACATAGAGAATTTTCTGATATTTTTTCTTATCCTTCTGTAGACACAAAGCACAATATAGTGATTATTAAAACTAGAAAATCTAATAAGTGTACGGATCAAAAACTATAATCAAAATGACAATTATTACATTCCAATTAAAAATATATCAGTAAATGGTTGAAACATTATTCACTTAATATTTACATTGTAGTCACAGTAGCATGAACTCAAGTAGGAAAATATGTGAATACGTAAAAGTAAAAACACCTATAATTTCAGTGTTTTTTGTTTTTTTTTACTGTATAAATCAGAGAAGGTTTTAATGGCTGAAGGAGAGTTTGTGAGGTGGTGCATGTTGAAAGAAATGGTTTTGCACGTAAGCGGTTATATTAGACGTACACTGTAAAGGTCTCTGGGAAAAAGTATTGCACAGATCTCACTGTCAATTTTTTTTGAAAGTGTATATTCAAGTAAACCCTGAATCAATATATGACTAAATCACCCTCTTGTATGCTTCTTTTTGTCAACTAGTAAACACAGTAAAGTGGGGTATGCACAGTTTGTGCATGGGTAAGGTACAGAACTCAAAAAGGGTTTAACCAAAACCACTATTAAAGCAAGTGAAAAGAATAATTAAACCCTAACTTGTTAATTTAGCTCATGCGTACCTAATGAATACATTAACCTTGTTGCCTCTCAGAATTATACATAACAGTAAACATTGATATTTCAATATGGAACATTCATCATTGTGATACAAGGTGCATCCTAACATTTCTCTAATTTACATCGTTAATTATTTTATTTTCTACAGCCAATAATGAGGGAGGTATCATCATTCTCATAACTGATAGAGGGTAGGTACTGGATAGGTATATATTTCTACATGTACCACACATTTTAAGGAATTTGTGTCATGCTAGATTCAATATTTACTTTGTCCATTAAGATAGAAAAGAACACTGTTTGCATTTTGCAAATATTAGATATTAGTTTCAACAATACAGTCACCTATATACCTATATATGTGACAATCTAGAGATTTCAGAACGTAAAGACATAAAAACCGAAACAAAATTATATTAGCTTTTTTTCTTTTCCTTAAGGTATGCTTGCATCATAACCAGATCTCTTAGTAACAAAAGGTACAAAATCTATATTCAACAAGTGAAAAAAAAAGTTATCACAAAAGGACTTTCCATTTGTGGAAAAAAGTGACTTGAAAAACAATATTTAGAAAAGTAGTGCATAATGGTTTTACGTCCATGACAAAATAATTAGCTATAAAACACAGTACAAAAATCAGCAGACCATGTAAAAAATAATATTCGTTTTTCAAATTCTTTGAAATGTGCTCAGCTACTGCAATGCTCAGTTAGAACACCAATTAACCCATGGCAAAACCCATGCAGTAAAACACTATCAATGCAACACATGGTAATTCCTCATTAGCAAATACTACAACATTGAGTTAGCTTTTAGCACAAAATCCCTGACAAATGAGCCAAAGTTACTGCCATAACCATTACAAGAATCATAAGTACTTGTGAAAAGAATCATTTTTTTTAAATCCATTAAACCAATTATGTTTATAATCTTTCTATCCATTGTATGATATACAGTAGGACATCTCTAAGGCTCATCTTTGGTTTGCCTGACCAAAAACCTGTGTATCAAGCACAACAAACAGTCACATCCTGTATTAGCGCTGCCTCTGCTGTTGTCCTTTAGCCTGCCTTAAGTCTTATGCTTGATTAAATAATATAAGTAACTTCAATGTAGTTTAATAGTAATCTTTATAGAACGCTTCAGGATTGGGATCCTGAATCTTACAGTGTCTTGAGCATTGTTAGGATTAGAACCTCGGAAAGATTTTAATAACTACATCTTTTTTCTTTTCTTTTCTTTTCGGCTAAATCACAAAGATTTGCCTTACATGTGAGAACCGGTCCATATAATCCATTCCAGAATAGGTTGCAATCTCTTGTTAGTCGTTACTGTGTATTTTGTTGAAAGGAGTAACTATGATTCCACATTTGCCATGCAACCATTTAAGATTAGTCAGTGAAACAGCAAACCTCAACATTAAAGTCATATAAATGAGGCTTGAACCCTTACATTTCCAGCCTCTGTGTGTATAGCCTTCAACAGATTCAAGTGAAAATGTGACCCATTACAAACAGAAGATGATGCTCCAAGAGAATAAAGATAGAACAGTAATTCAAGTCAGGCTAAACATCTATATTTTTTAAATCTAATGCATTCAAGTCTTCATGCGCACCAATGTAGCTTTTCAACAAAAATCAGGATTACACCATTTTCTTTTAGCATTCTCTTCTGCAAAAAAACTTAAAAACTTAAGAATAAATACAATTTTAGACTTAAAAAAGAACTCTAAATAAAAAGGACTTAGCAAAATGAAAAGTGCATGTATACAGATAGCACAGCCTTGGCCTCCCAGATCAGTTCCAGCGGAAGGAGATGTGGCGAGGCCGGTCTCCTCCCTCCTTCACTAGAGGCTTGTGAAATTCCCGTCCGGCACGCGAGTGAATGGCTGCCCAGCAGTATTCACAGTAGTACTGAAGACAAGTGACATTAGCACAGAAGAACGGAGCAAACTTGCCCCCACAACGCGTGCCCTGACACTCATCACACAGCTGGTCATCCAGTACATATGGCTTCACTTCCACCTGGGAAAGGTAGACACTTTTAGCTTAGCACATGCAAAAGTAGGCTGGCCTTGACCATTAAGAACAAAAGAATTAGGACAATAAACCATTTAAACAAATAAGGCAAAGAGCCCGACATTGTAGTATACAGTAGATCAGATCTCGATTATCTTTTTTAGAGGCTTATTTTCTTTCTACACTGCAAGGAACACAAAACTAAACCACTTAACTGTTTATTTAAATGGGACCAGTGCTGGCAAAATGAATCGCAATGTACAAATTTAAAAAAAAATGTGTTGTTATTTTCAAATTCTCTAATAAAATAATTAAAAAAAACCTTCAAAATGATTACCGAGTTAGAGTTAGCAAAGCCAATTTTGAGCAAAAAAATTAGTAGTTTTATGAAGGTTCCAAAACAAAGATCCCTAGTAATAACACCAAATTTGACATTCACCAAGTCAACACCAAATTTAGTAGTTCTGTAGTTCCGTGTATGTGTGTATATCGGGAGCACACGCTGTGAGAGGCGTCCATGTGTGCATTGTCTGTCAGTCAGCATGAGCAAGATTGTTTTCATGGACAAAGGAAAGGTACTCCTCCCAGAAAACTTGCAAATAAAGACACTTTTAAATGTTTAATTGCTATTTGGAGCATTGGGATCGCTAGATTTTTGTGAAAACCTCAAAAATCGCCATTTTTCACTTGTTTGGCCTGGAGCTCGAAATGATCCCATGCGCATTCCTAACTCATTTTGCCAGCAAGGGCCACAAAGAGAGCAAGGGACCAGTCATAAACTCTTTCAAAAGGGACTGGCTAATGAACTTCCTGCGCAAAAACTAGACAGTTCACAAGAAAAATCATGCAGTGCAAAGATTCAGTCGGAGAGCCATATAAAATGTCTGCCGGCCAGCAGTTGAAGAGCCCTGCAGTACATGGTGCTGACATTTGATATATGGAAGAGCTAAAGAACTTTGTTCAGCAAAGCAAAATGAGCTTGACTATATCAGTTTGCATATACATTGCTTAAATCTCCAACCCCCACTCACCCGTTTATCGATCTCTCCGTGTTGCAGCTGCACAAAGCGAGCACTAATAGCAGCAATGTAACTCTGTTGATTGGAGAAGGCCACCCGTCCAGCCCCTTTAGGATACTTCAGCTCAGGGTCAGTGTCAATGCCAGCATAACACACCCCGCCGTACAGTCTGTCCATAATCATTGCGAGCTCCACTGTCATGGGGCAACACATCAATTAAAAACAAAACAAAAAGAAATAACATTTAAAAAGGCCTCCCAAAAACACAAGTGCATAAAGCAATAATCGTACTGTAACATGCTTTTATTCTGTAGCACCAAGATTGCGTTTGACTAAAATGTACTACATGATTGATACAACACACTGCAAATAATCTACAAAAACCTTATTGCATTTACAGTGACAGGTAGAAAAAGATTTGTGGGATTATCTGAAAGCCAAACAAACCAGCTCGTAGAGGTCGTGGAACACCCCCAACAAAGATAGTTTTCCTGGGGTCAAGGGGCTGAGAGCCATCCATCACAAAGTCACTGTCGTTCAAATTCCAGGGTCGTATCTGGACCTAAAGATACACAATAAATCAGTAAATACCACTTTGTTTCTACGAAATTCCACTGGTATCAGTAACAATGGAGTAGGTTACAACTTTCAGGTGAATATTTAACTCTAAAATGCTCTACTAATTTTTCATGACTTGCGTAAGAGCTTAAAGGGGTCATGAATTGAGAAACCAACTTTCCTTGAGCTTTTGATATATAAAAAGGTCATGGTAATATAAGAATATCCTGTAAGTTTCAGAGTTGAAACATTACTTGTTAGTCAAAGAAAAGCTTTTATTGACACCAGGCCCAGCAAACGATCGATCTGCGAATGTGCGTCCCCAAGACGTTAGAGAGACGGAAGCCCGATTCTGTAACCCCGCCCACCGACTCGTGTCTGACATAGATAAATAACATAGGCCTATGTGGAGCTAAACTGGATCGAACTTACAAGCAATAAACGCAGCATAAACTTCATTCGGATTCCAATATTAGGAATGCATGGTTGAACTTTATTTTTAATGAAGTTCCAGCTCACATGGGTAAGACTTTGCGTGTTTGTTCACTTCATTTCATTGTGGATTCGTTTGGTTCATGGTCCTGCGATTCGGGATCAGACTCGAACATGTATGGGGCAGGGCTCGCAAAGCCCAACGTCCCAGGGCTGTGTTTTCAAGTCAGGCTACCAAAATGTATCACAGCCCGTCGGCAGGCAATCTTAAAAAGTGAAAAAGTGCGTTTCCGGTTATATCCACAGATTGGACCAGCCAAGAAAAAAAAAAAAAAAAATTATATATATAAAAAATAAAACATTCCAATTAATTGCTGGTGGATGAGAGATAAATCATGAATCATTCCGGTTGCCGTTTTCAAAACAAATCCCACATGTACTCGAAGTTCATTATAATACATAAAACTATTATCCAATCATAGCAGCGGGCGTTTAACCGCCAAGCCTTCAAGCCTTGAGTGTTTCAAGAGCTAGGCTCAAAACCAGGGTAGAAAATAGCCTATTACTTATTAATTATGATGTATCTGAATGAAACCATGTGTCATAAGTTGACCACAGACAACAGTATAAATTATTTTTTTTTTAAGCCAGTTCATGACCCCTTTAAATAAAAAAACAAACAAAAACTAAAAAACTAAACAAAAACACGAACAGCAGACATACAGCCTTTTCATGAGTTTGCCTTTCCATCCAGTCCTAATGGCTAATGGTAAACTAATTTGGCTTGCTGTCTTCAAAGGAAGCTTGAACCCGAGGCTCAACTCGAGCTCCCATAATAGTACTATGTACAGGAAGAATTAGAGAAAATGAGGAGGAAAAGGGGAGGCGGAAGGATGCCGGACGAATTGTCACTAGGATGGCGCAATGACTGCTGCTTATATACATTTTTAATAAAGATTGACAGGACTGAATGATTAGCCTCCTCATGAACCTACGCTAGGAACTTCATTTAATATCTTACTGGTTTGTCTTTGATTGTAGGGCTAGAGACACAGAGATAGAGCTTCCCATCCTCTTCCATACAGGCGTCAATCAGTGCCTGGACTGAGCTCTCGTCTTGAAACAGGAGAAAGGCATAACCTGGAAGACAACAGGTTCACTGATGGTAAGCATGCAAGAATCAACCAGCAGTCTCTTTCTGTAACCTAAACCTGTAGCCTTTGCTTGATATTCATCTTAAGCTTGGCTTTAAACAATGGTTTGCATCGCTCCCACATAGGACTACAGAATTAATCGAGAGAAGCTGATGTCCGCATGACTCACTTCTTAATAAATATCCTTGCAAATGACTCTGAAAACTCACCTTTCGGTGGAAAATAAGATTTGCTTTCTGCTTTGTGAGGCCAGTCCACAAACAAATGTCCAAAGCGTCGGAAACTGGCAGTGATCTCGTCTGAAATTGTATACACAATACATATGACATGTTAGTTGCGGTTGTTGCTCATTTAATAAAAAATTTTTTTAAATCCCAAGAGAGCTTCTTATCCCTTATTACCTTCATCTATGTCCGGGGGTAGACCACCAACAAAGACCTTGCGAGAATATCGCTCAATGCGTTCACCATTCTGGTGAGGGAAACCGTGTGGTGAGCCCAATCCACTCAGACTTTGATCAGACCGCTCATCCTCTCCGTAATTCCGCTCGTCCTCCATGGGAAACAACGATGAGTGACCTGTCACACAATAGCCCCAACAGCAATTTAGTGGAACTGATACTGAAGTAACCTAAACTTTTAGATGTATAATAAAGCTGCTGTAAATCGTGAAGAGAAGCAATAAACAGGGTTCCTACGCAGTTTGGAAAAGTATGGAATTTGATTTGAGTAATTTACTGGTCTGGAAAAGTATGATTTCCCTTACTCAGTTTTCTGAAATAGAAAAAAAATACATTATCATAAAAGCAGAGTGATTTCATAGCAAAAGTTTAGTGATGGTTTAGTTACTGTGAAACGTGTCTGAATGGATTCAAGGTGTGCATTTTCATTACGCAAAGTTGCTTGTCTTCACCATAAGCGAGTCTCTTTTGAACTTCTCTAAATGAATGTGCATGTGCCACTTGAACCAGCAACCGATTAAGGGGCAAGCCATCATTTAATTTAGACCGTACTTCGCTGTTTGGTGATCATTCAACACCAAAGCTCGATCAGTATCAAATATACAGTATATCAGTATCAAACCGATGTGTCAGAGCTAAAGATATGCAGAAGGGATGTGATTTTTCCCTATTTACATGGATTTTCATATTTTCCGACCTGGAAAGTGTGACCTACGTGAAATTGAAATAGCAAAAAAGACCTTAAACTATTACTAAAACAGCAAAAAGGTTTCATTTTCGAATACATTTATTTCATGCATGGATTGTTTCTGACAGCGCTGCAAAAGCTCACGGCGCACCATGTTAGCCAGGGTTTAAAGCACCCTTTAAAGCACTTAAAAAAGATATTCACGTTACTCGCCAGTTGCCTGGTAACTTTATAAATTTTGACAATGCATGATTGAGAGAATGCGATACGGCTTGGTGCAGTCATCCAATCGCAAAGGATGTAATGTAATTGTATGAGTAAATAGTAAAGACAAAGTGCAGTACTGTGTTCATTTCACAATAAATGCTGCTCTGCAAATGCTGTGTGTTTGAGTAATTTAGAATTTGCATTTGGGAATGGAACATACGAAAACCATCTACCCAAAGCCATAAGGTCAACAAAGAGAAGCATTAAGGTCTCCCTGCGGGTTTTCACCAAAAAAAAAAAAAAAATAAAACTCAAAAGGTTTAACATTTGAAAGCAAAGAAATCAGGACAACCATAAATATTACTATTGTAATTTTACAGTTGTTCTATAAAATTAAACTAATTATTTGTATTATTGTTAATGATTATTATAATAATAATAAATAACAAAATAAAAATTAATACATTTATAACATTTTATTAATATAATATATTGTTATTATGATTATTAGATACATGATTTACAGTACAATAGTATGATTTTTAATAATAATAATAAAGCTGTATTAAACATGTTAAATATGTTCAAGGTTTGGAAATTTGAGTATGGAATTTAGAAATTGAAAATTTGTTGGAACCTTAAATTAACACACACCTTCAGTTGAATACAATGAGAGATCAAAGTTTCTAAACACAACTGAGCACAGAAACCTTGCCTGGCAACCAACACAATTTAACACAAAGGCATGCTGTAACTTGAAAAGATATTACCAACGGACAAAGTATAAATACACTTCCAAGATCTTTACCTCGTCGCCTCCCATAATTCCTTGCTGCATGTGAAATAAGACAGAATAAACTTGAGCAAAGACTATTGCAATCAGATTCTATAGATCTAAAACACCACTGGTAAAAATGGATGATATTTGTATTAAAATGCACAACAGCACATACAGTTAGAAGCAAGTCCACAGGTATAGGAGAGCATAAGGTAGCCTACATCACTGAGATAAAGCAAACGCTGAGAGATCATTTGGTTTACCACATTTGGGCTATTCAAATATATAATTCATTAAATCCCATATTAAGAATTATAAAATGTTGAACTTCATCTTGATTAAAAAAAAAAAAAAAAAAAAAAAAGTACCATAAAATATGCAACCAAACAAGTTCTGTGCAAAAACAACATGTCAGAGTTTCCAGTGTTTGTCCTAGATTAGCCTTCAAATCCTGAAGGGAACTTGGGTGATATATTGGGAGAGCGTCTCCATGTCCCGTATTTCAACCTATTCTGTGTCTGTGCTTTCTAAAACACTCTCCTATGGCAAAAATACATCCCAAATCACTAACAGATTCCACAACTAAACTTAGAACTGGGTTGTGTATGTGGGTAACTTGAACGCAGGAAAATGTTAGTATGGGGGACGGTTTATATTTGTCATATCTATTATGACAAGTATGGAAATAAGAGATACATATTTTTGACTTTGGTTGGGGAATACAAATTTTGAGTTTTTGGGAAATCAAACATTATAATACAGCAGATATGATACAAAAAAAAACCATATTGCAGACCTGATGCAACATACACACTGAGGCAGCAAACATGGTTGCATACACTGAAACTATGGAGTGTTTGAGATGAGATTACAACATACTGGTCAGTAAATCCAGCCAGATTTTAATAAAACTCAACAGATTTTAAACCCATAATATCAAACGGGCATAAAACAGCATGCATGATGCAAATATAAGAATCAAAGCCAAGTAAACAAAGGCTATACTTGTTATTTTGGACAATAATCTGTAAAATGCATTAATATAAATATGATATATTAAGTGTTTGCTATGAATAACAGACACAAATTCAAGTATAAACTAGATAATTGATTTTATCTAGGCCTAAAAATTCTAAATGATTAATCATCAAATTTTGTGATTTTTACTAGATCCTCAAGATACTCAATATAGTCTTTCAGGCTCATACGAGACAGGATCTGCAATGATGGCAGTGAGTAATGTACCTTTTAAGGAATCCTGCTCAGCTCTCATGATGTCGATCAGAGAGTTCTCTAGAGAGTGCATGCTGAAACCATCAAAGGACCGACCGCGCTCCTGCAAAAACGACAAAGGAAACGTAATTAGACCCTGTCATTCTGTCTTAAAAGTAATAAATGGATTTTACAAAATAATGCAGACAAAGTTCTGCGATATCACCAGTTTCTGAAACTCCTGCTGGCACATTCACATAATTTTGTTTTGAAAAATGCGGATGATACATGTCATGCCACCCATGCAAACATACAGCTATGGCCATTAACATACAGAGACTGACACCGTTGGGCACTTGATGTGTACACCAATAGTGCCATTAGATCAATAGCTATACACCTAAAGGAAGGAAGTAATTCTCTGTGCAACAAAAATCTGCTTACTTGCAAAAGAACCCATGTTTTGCAATTCAAAAATGTACATGGCGTCTGTAGTCACCTGATTTAGCCTGGATTGACCACAAACACTTATTTTGATGAAATGCACTATAACCCTTGGGTGTTTTAGCACAACAACCCTGTGCTTACCAACAGAGAAAGCCTTACAAACAATACAAGGTTTGTTCTTGGTATTAGGCTACAAACTGAACAGGGAGGACACACTGAGCATGTGAAACAGTGAGTGTTTACACAGTTACCACTGTGTTTAAAACAACAACATACAGTTCAGACTCACTGGTAACAGGTAAACCATACAGTTGCCTCAAATAATTGCCAAATTGTGTTATAAATAGTAAAATTTGGCATTGGTATCAAATCATCTGTTGGTCTTCCATGGTTACTAAAATCACAGAAAATACAGAAAAAAAAATGAAATCCCTAATATTTACGAATGTAATATCTTGATAATCGTGTTGATATAAGTGGCTAAATGAGTATCAGACTTTCCAGTTCCCCTCCCGTTGACCTGTGCCATCCCCTGATTTTGACTCACTCATCCATGTCTTTTTATATCATTGACCATCACAGCTTGCAGAAGTGGAACGACAGCACTGCATTACTCATATAAGCTTTGATCTATCAGTTATCTAACAAACAGGCCACATGAGTGCTTTGTCACTATCAGATTAGATTAGGCCAAAGGGAGGAAATTCAGAAAGGAGGAAAGAAAAAAAAAAGAGAAGAAGTAGTCATCTCATCCTCAATACACACATTACATTTACATTTTTGCATTTGGCAGACGCTTTTATCCAAAGCGACTTACAGTGCCCTTATTACAGGGACAATCCCCCTGGAGCAACATGGAGTAAAGTGCCTTGCTCAAGGACACACTGGTGGTGACCACTGGGATCGAACCAGCAACCTTCTGCTTATCAATTCCATGGTTTAACCCACTGGACCACCATCTCACATATTTGCTACCATATTACCTCTAAACATCAAAATCATCAATAGCTAACAATTAAGAGAGAGACAAAGTTTTAGTTACCTGAAATGGAAAGATGCTATCATTGCGATTTATGGTATCCTCCATCCAGGGTTTAGTGTTGAAGCCAGAATTGTTGCGGGGATACTTTTGTGTTGGTGTCTGGTTATTTGGGAAAGACTTCTTTAAAGGCGAAATCGAGTTGAGGGGATTGACCCCTCCATTCAGCCCTCTTCTATACTCCCGTCCCTGAGAGCTTCCCCAGCCTCCATACCCTCCACCTGGGCTCCATGAAGTTGAAGACGTGGTGGAAGAGGGGCTCTGATAGCTTCCCCAAGGTGATGGAGGCTTGCTCAGGTTATTCCCCAAATGGGGCAACTGGTTGAAAGCAGCACTGCGGTGGGAAAAGGGAGGCGGATGGGGGCTGGGCGAGGACCTGCGGTGCTGATTATGAGGGTGCTGGAAGTGAGGATGATGAGATGGATGGTGCTGAGATAGAGGCCCTATCTGGTGGGAGAAATTCCCCCCGAATCCTGTATTGGTGTGATGAGAGAAACTTTGAAATAGCAGCGGAGGAGGAGCATTGTTAGTAGTAGCAGCTTGATTGAAAAAGCCAACCTCTTCAATCAAGGTGGAGGGGTTAGGTGGCATAGCAGTGGACCAGCTGCTGAAGCCAGTAAGGGACGATGAAGAAGAGCTACTGGACTGTGCTAAAGTACCAATGCCAGACGTCTCCTGATAGTCAAAGCCTGATAACACCGGAGATTCAAGCCGCAGCGCCTCTTTTCCGTTAGCATTCTCCATGGTCCCCTTCTCCAGCTGATTCTCCTCTGGCATGGTGTTGTCCAAATCTGATATGATTCCTGGTGCTTCTTGGTGACCTGGCGTGGACAGCGTCTGCTTGTCCTGTCCATCCTGACTCTCCAGTTGCGGCTGCGAAGCCTTGGACGTCTCAGACTCCAAAATATCATCTTGCATGTTAGAGTGGGTCGTCACAGCTGGGAAGAGCCAAGCAGACCCAACACTTCCACCATTGGTAGTGTTGTTGTTGCTGATGAAAGCTGGAGGGCTTGGAGGAGCGGTCTGGTGGTGGACCGAATGCTGCAGGTGTGGATGAATTCTTACTGGGAAAACTGATTTGTTTGCAGCGTTGTTTTTAACCAGAAAGCCGTAATCCCCCATTTATGTAGCTTAATCAAGTAAATCTTCACTTGCGTGTAATTCCCTCAGTTTCTCTTAATACCCTTGTGTGTGAGAGAGAGAGAGATAGATGAGAAATATTTAGAATACTAAACAGCCAATGAGTCATATCTTCCAGTATAACAATGATATCTAACCAGTATACAAGGATTAATACATGCATTTTCTGTTTTGTTTTGTTATTACACAATACGACCTTTGCAGTCATTCAGTCACACAGGCGGCTAATGGTCGATCAAGGATTTATGCAGTTTTTTTTTTTTTTTTTTTTAATCGTAATGAAATCAAGAGGAAAAGACGCTGCAACGAGAAACGCCATGCAGTGCATTTAATCGACATTTTTTCCCATCAAAACGGGGTCGTCTCTTTAAACATCACGGCAAGTCATCATGACACAGGCCACCTTATCTAATAATTCAGCACGGCCGCTGATGGAGGATTTTCACGCACGCATTTAAAGCAGTCATCGCAAAATGTTTCAAGAAAATGCAAATGACCTACCGGCGTTCTTCCTTATTTCAGCAATGACCTCCTCTCTCAACCATTTAAATACAGGAAAATGCTGATGACGTTTCAGTCTATGTGCGATAGAGATACTAGTGTCCCCCCTCGGCCCAAATTTTACCTTATAAAATGCTCAAATTTACATTGACACGTCGATTAAATCCCACGGTTGTGATGCCAAATGTTACTCGGCGAATTTCTGGTACATTTGCTTCATAAGCAACGCTAAATGACTTCAGATCCCGCAATGCAAACGACAGCGTTCGTGTTCTGGTTTCTTAATGACACCGTGCATCGCAGTCGGCGTTATAATAAAAGACAGCGGGTTCAAAACGATCACGCGTCCACGGCGGGCAAGCATTTACACTCGACACATTTTGGCTGTTTTTTGCTATACGAATGTTCCGAATCCACAGTGAGAATGATACAGGGTTTCTTACGTTTCCAAGTTGCAAGGACGTGCTGCAGATGACCATGGTTTGTGAGTGTTGCAACCGACCAACCAATCCAGTTGAACTTCCGTCTTTAACCCCGCCCTTGTATAGTAGAATCTCCGCCCAGGATTGAGCAAACGCGGCCTTTGATTGGCCCCGAGAATCCCAACCACACCTCTTTCTCAGCCAGTTACCTTCTATCGCCGATAGAAGGGAGACTGTACCTGCCCAGAATGTAAATATATTATAAAACCGGCTTTGAAATGTTTAAATATTTGCTGTCTATCGACACTGGGCATATTTCTCTAAACAATAAAATATATAGGCTAACAATAAATTATGAAAAAGGGTGTCAAAATTGTACATTTAGGGGTACAACAGCTTGTCACTGTGGCAGTACCATTAATCTTAACCCTTATATTTGTACATTTTTTACCCCTAAAAGGTGCCTATTAGTAACTTAGAGTACAAATACGTACCTTAAGGTATTACTATGAACCTATTTGTGGTTAAAAAAAAGATGTCCTTTTAAGGGTACTGCCCCAGTAACAAGCTGTTGTACCCCTAAAGGTACAATTTTGACACCCTTTTTCTCTGTGTATACATTAATTTAATTTAATTTAATTAATTTACAGAGTTCCTGTAATGAACCAACATATCTATTAATGAAAATGCAGCATCTTTGTGATTATTATACGTGTTGTCACATTTAACAAAGCAACGGCAGTTGACAGAGGTATAGGAGGCTTATATGAACTTTCCTGAGTTTATATGAGCATTTTCCTGGTCTGGAAAACATATGCTTCAGGCATGCTTGACAGGATGAATAATAAAAATTTCCTCTCAGGTTTGAAGGAGAAATATTGGATGATGGTAGATTGTTTTTGTTCACATTCATTCAGTCTGCACACTGCTGTTACTAATGGGCAGACACCGTCTATATCTTTTTAATGATGGGTTTAGAGGTTCAGGGATGCCTTCAGTAGGCCAGTTCTAGTGCTCACTGCAGCCTGCAATCCCATTAAAGTAAGCGGCTACTATTTTCAGCCTGTAATCGAGTTTTAGCGCTTGACTATTCATGCCTGGACCAGATCAAAATCAATCCATTTCTCTGCAGCACTGGATTAAAATGTGTGTGACATCCTTTGGATGCATCTGTCTCAAGTAATTCATTTTTGTGTAGCTATACGTAAAGTTTAGTGTTTGCACAGTTTATATTTCTGATGATTTATGTGAGGGAGAAATGAGCTTCGGTCTGTGTACTGAGATGGGAATAGATCAAATCAACCTTTTTTAACCATGTCTGTGCAGGGTTAGCATATGTAGCTCATGTTAATCTAAAACAAAAAGAAACACATTCCAGAGAGTTTCCATAAATGATTACTGTAAGAATATATTATAAAATGTGTTCAATTTCATTACGTACTTTAACATTCACAGAATGTAAGTGTTTAATAAATAGCACATGCAGATATGTTTATGAAATACATAATTTAATACATGAGAATTTAATAATTCCTCTTTCATAGCACATATTAAAAAAGCAGCCATAAATTAATCAGCCGTGTTTAAAATGCATCCGTCATTGACATCACTCACTTTCTGTTTCCCAGAAAACAGGCAGAGCCGGGACCTGAATAACCATTTGTGGTCTTTGCTTTCATCAGTCTGTCTGTGGGTCTGTCACAAGATACTGTGCACAAGGTCATCTCGCAGAAGGACAAGTACAGCGAGGGGGCTGCTCAGAGGATTAAAAAGGCAGCTATCTTCACTTGTAGCTCACAATGTTGTTCTGTCTGACACATCTGCGTTGTAGTTGCTTGCTAGACTTCGCCCCAGGTGATGCAATCAGTTTTGCGTTATTTCACATGCCGTTCAACGATTCAAGAAGAGGATGTGTCCTTAATTTCAGCTTTGACATGACTGCAAAAGATTTGCAAGCTTGAGCTACCATAAAAACTACCAAGATACGCTTCCTTTCAACTGCTATTGTAACGTTGCATATCTCAATGCTTGCCGCCATGGATGTTTTAAAAAAATAATGCAATTAATATCTCTCCATGGCAACACTGCTGTTGGTTTGAAATGTAGGCTGCGGAGAATAGCGCGCTGTATGCGGTAGCCCTCAAGGTTAAAGATGTGAAGGGCATGATTTCATGAATCAAGAATGCTTATTAAATTCCATAAAGCGCAAGCTTTGAAAAGCAAAAATGAGCTGTGCTCGGTGGAAGAAAGTAAGTTGCATCATTAAGATAGTCTGACTAACGCATATAACTCAGAAGGCTGTCTGCATTCATAAGCTCTGCAATCAAATTCCAAAGTTCCCATCTGACCCTTGGCAGATCTTTGCCACATTTTCGGCCCATATGATGGGTAAACAGTGAGCCATGTTAGAAGAGGGATTGAGCTACACTTACTGCAGTGTCATAAACCATGTGCAAACACTGCAACAGCTGGGAAAGGACCCCTCCCTCTTGTTCCTCCAATGTTACACTAACAAAACACACGTATACGCACACACTCTTCCCTCTCCCTCCCTTTTCTGTCTTTCCTGATGTGTGGCTTAAAGCTAAGCCGATGTCAGTGTATGTACAGGGACAGCTGGGAAGATGACCATGCAATTCAGCAGCATGCAGCCAGTGTGGCTCTCTCTCTCTCTCTCTCTCTCTCTCTCTCTCTCTCTCTCTCTCTATCTCTCCCCTCTTTTGACCTTGCTCAGTTTCTCACATCGATTCCCCTGCAGTCCTTTTTCAGGTTCTCGTTTTCAATAGAAACCGTCAAGCTCTTGGCTCTCCAGTTCTTTTTTAAACTGTCCTTTATCTGTGTTAAAGGGGAGAAGCTTTGGTGTTGGTGTGCATTGACTGCTAGTGCTATGTGGCACATGCCCAGGCCATGTGACTAAGGGCTTTGGCCATGTGAGAACTTCTGCTTTGGCCTGGCAGCAGAGAGGAGAGTCACAGCGCAAGAGGATAAACAGTAACACACATAGACACACACACAGACACACTGCAGGAGTACAATGACAGTTTTGTTCTCGCACTGAATAGGCTATCCTCTTCACGAGTCATGCACTGAGCAACAAAGCACTGTGCATGACAAAATACGTCAACTGATATACTTTGTATGAATCCAGCATGTATTTTATTTACTGGAATGTACCAGATGCCATGATAGATGAGGCTGTGCAGATATTTACATCCGCTCAATTGGTTGTACTGTTGGTTATCTTTCAGCTCACGAATCATTGAAAATATGTCTAAATTCTATCTAGAGGACAACAACTCTTGGGTTATCAGAATATGCTGAAGATTCACTGTACTCAAATGATCAAGAGAAAATCAGATAATTCAGTCAGAAAGTTATAGAGATCAGCATTGATGGGATTTGGGGCCATAAAAAATCAATTTGTAACTGAATGGGCCAGTCAATAACTCTGAAGAGAGGTCAGCGTAGTATTTATTGACCACTGATTCGTTCCCTGTGCCTGGTTGAGAGCATGCAACCTTAGTTTTAAATTAATGTAATGTACCTCACTGTGTTGCCAATTAGTTTGCGTCTGATTTTAACTTTCCCATTGGTTAGTTCATTATAAAGCGAACATTCCTTTTCAAAAATAAATGCTTAATTAATTGTTTACTCACATGCAATACAAACAAATAGCTCCAGTGGCAAAGGGTAATTATATCAATCAACCTGGAACGCTTCACTGTCCCTGTGGATGTGCTGTTGAATTTCCTCTAGAAGGTCTAATCAATGGAGACAGGCCATTTTTTTATTCTTTACACCAGAGTGGGTTTCTCAGACTTCAGGCGAGAAGCTAAAACAGCAGTGTTTTACATCTAAGCCCACTTTAACCCAGGCCAAAGTATTAAACCCTGCAGAGAGTGCATGTTAGATGACACAGCATACTGAAAAAGCGATAATCCATCTGTCTGTGTGAATGTTTTAAGGAAGTGAAAAGGAAAGTGAGAGACATGATGTACTGTTTCAGCCTGCCTTTGAAAGTGCTGATATTGCCTAATTTCATTCAAATGGAACGCAATGATTTCTGAGCCACACACCTAAGCCTGAGGCTCCCAAACTGGCTTGCGTTCCTATGATTTTCCAGTCTTGCTATGACTAGAGTGTGCTTGTGGCCTCCTTTCACTTTTGGTAGGACGTAGTGCAGAGAGAGCGAGAGCGAGAGAAGAACTGGGTTTGAATGCATGCACACTCAGCAAATTTTGGATTGAGAGGTAGCATGCACATGTATGATACTGATATGAGAAGTCCTCCAAAAACCATGAATACAAACTGGTTTACATTTAAACCAAACTTGCAAACTATGGAAATACATATTTTTTAAAAACATTCTTAATATAAGAAATATGGCAACATTTTCTGACATACATTTTTATATTATAATGTTTATTATTCTTCAGCTATTGGTGGAAAACCAACACCCAGACACACATGCACATGTTTTTTTTTTGCCCAACGACGACATGCAGACCAAAGGAGCATAAGCCAGACAGCGTGTGCTGTATTATCAGGGTTGAGTGCGTGAACAGAACAGAAATAGCTCAATGGAAGCAATGCTCTCTGCTTTAGTCTGCAGATTACACCTGCAGGAGCACTCGTAATGTGTGAGAACTGATTATACACACTCACACACACACTAATGTGGCACATGTATGGCCATATAGATTTATGACTGCAAACAAAAACAACTGTAAACCAAGATCCTATAAACCTGGACTTCAAACTCAGATTTGAGTCTATGCCCCCAGAAATATCTCCTAATTTGCATGTGTGTTCATTCATAATCTACTGTGTTTAAGTCCTTGGCTTGGTCAAAGGTCTTGAATTGATCTTGTCAAAAACTGGTTTTGACCTGCCAAGATCTGGGCTTTTATGCATGCTCAAAATGAAAATAAATAGTAAGTAAACATACAAACACAATTATCTTGGGTATTTCTGAACCTTTGACCCTCAGATCTGCGAACAATGGGATTTCAGCTGCTGTCAGCTTTATCTCTAAACCACCTTCATTATTCATCAGACCTTCGTAATCACTTATTCATGAACCACGTAGATCCTGGGAGCTTTAGTTTCTCTCTCTGAAAGGCCTTTGATTTATAATGTGTGTCCTTACCTCTTTTTATGTTTTACTTAGCAAAACCTGTGCTTTGCTGTGTCAGGATGTTTGTGTTCTTTAAAGGAGAGCATGTGGGATCTTCTGTTTTGAAGTTAAAACTGTAAATAGTGGAGTGCAGTAGAGGACAATGTCAAACTTTCTTTCATTTCTGAGTTTGTCATGACAACAATAAACTATATAAATATAACAAATAAAGATTCTATGGGAAAATGTTAAGTTGTATAATAACATATTTGAATATATTAAGAATAATTATTATATTAAATACAATTCATTTGTTTTTAAAACAATAATAACAATAAATCCAATCATTAAAAAACTTTTATAAATTTTTGGACATAACATGATAGCTTAGCATGATGTTGAAACAGAACACTGAAAGAAAAATTGAACATTTTCATTTGGAAATTGCTGGTAAGTTTGACAAATTATTACAAAGAAGAAAAAGTATTTTGGTAACACTTTATTCCGATGGTCCACTTTAGACATTCTACTAAGTCAACTACTCTGTAAACCTGAAAAGGATAGCAAAACTCAAAACATTTACATCATTTAAGTTTATTTCAGTTTAAGTTAATTTTGTACTCATACATTTGAATTGTTCTTAACTTAAAATATTTGAGTAAACTTAAAATGATCATGTAATCTCAACTTCAATATTTAGCTTTAACTAACTAATTCAATAAATGCTACCTTGTTAATTGGTAACATAATGCCTTTATAGCATAGCACTTTCTGAATGAGTACAGCAATATAACATTTAATATATATATATATATATATATATATATATATATATATATATATATATATATATATATATATATATATATATATATATATATATATATATATATATAAACATATATATATGTTCTCAGACTAAGCTCATGCTCCAATTATCACCATAATGGTACCCCCATTTAATTTGATTGAACTAATTTGTTTAATTTGAGTTGGCTCTACTCAAACCAATTAATTATTTTGAGTGTTAGGATTTACAGTAATAACAGTCATTAGAGTGTTAGTAGACTACTAGTCTGCTTATCTGCTAACACTTTATTTTGCACCAGCAAACATTCTATTGACTATAAGTAACATGCCACTACATGGCAAATTATTCTAAACATAACCCCTTATTCTACAGTGTACAATCTAATTAGTTAGACTTATTAAAAAAATCATGCAAACCGATTGCCTTAATAGGAATATATGTTGTACTGACAAAAGCTTAGTTAGTATAGTTCACTTCTCATAGCTAGTGAAGATGGTGGTCCAGTGGGTTAAACCACTGAACTGCTATGCAGATGGTTGCTGGTTCGATCCCAGTGGTCCCCACCAGTGTGTCCTTGAGCAAGGCAATTTACTCCATGTTGCTCCAGGGGGATTGTCCCTGTAATAAGTGCACTGTAAGTCGCTTTGGATAAAAGTGTCTGTCAAATGCATAAATGTAAATAACTAACAAAGAACTATTGTTCAGTCACCAACAAAATCGGCATATTTTGTGCAAAAGTTGCATTTGGTGGTATGTCTCAGTTCTAAATTCAAAGCTAAGAGGGAACAGCAGCAGCTTCTGGTGACAACCTCTCATTTTTAACTGAGAGCAGCGTAAATCCCCAATCGAGAACAGAGCATGCATCAATGACAACAGAATGACATTGATTATGTTAAACACAAGTTTATGGAGGAGCTGGGGAGGAGGTGAGTTGCAAAGCAGCTTGCTGTGGATGCGGCCAAGCAGGCAGACTGAACTTAAGCTGCACTTAAGTAAGGTGCACTGTTTGAGAGTTGCCAATTGAGTGCATAGGAATCGGATCAGCTGATATGGGCGGGGTTGGAATTTTGCCTATCAGCTGATGTCAGCTGATAGCGGAGCTTGACTTTGTTGCCTGCCTGAACTAATGCAGAATGCTTGATAGAGTTCTTGATAATTTACTCTTGACTTAGTATAGCTACCGTTGTTGTTACCATTGTTGTGTTTTGCGTGCTGAATGTTGAAGTCTGTGTGACTTATTGTCACAAATGTAGAGGCATTATATCAACCCAATTAAAAGTTTCACAAGGTGTTTATGACACACATGTTAGCAATACAATTGTTGTGGGATATTCGACTTGAAAAATAGACTAATTATTTAGTTAGAAGTATATAGGAAGAGAATTACAAAAATATAAATTTCCAAGTGCCCAACCAAAGGCAACATTTATCACCATAATGGTGAGTCCAGACAAAAACATTTTAGGAAAATCAACATCAAGTTATGAAGTCAGCTTATGTGATGTTCTTTCAAATTGTTCAGTTGTATTAACAATTCAACATTCAAGATGGCTTTGGGAAATGAGTAAATGCAACTAGAGAAGTGGTGGAAATGAGGGAAATGTCTATTAAAAATTGCTCTGCCTCGAAAACCCCCTTTTTCCTAGACAAAATGGCACTCAAACCAATCAATTAATCTGAACTTGGGTTATCTGAGTAAACAAGGAATAGTATGTGAATAGTACAAGTTAAGACATTATAAGAACTGACAAAATGTAAAATGTGTACCTTGAATGCAATGTAAGTCGCTTTGGATAAAAGCGTCTGCCAAATGCATAAATGTAAATGTAAATGTTAACTAAAAAGTGTTAGTTACAACAACTGGGGTTTACAAGCACTAACCCTAACCTAACAGTCTACTAGTCTACTAATGAGAGTTAGTTGACATGAAGTTGCAAAGTAGAATGTGAAAGTGGACTACCACAATAAAGTGTTACAGTGAAGTGAAGGACAGGGGAAAGAACCAAATAGATCCTTGTCTATGGCAATATGAAATTGTTTCCCTGGAAACCGTGGCATATTGTTAGCCTGGTTTGCTACCTTCGAGCTTAGTCACATACACTTGTAGAACATTGTGTTTAGAATGACATAGATGTTTAATTTGTAGCATAAATGAAGAGATATTTTGAGCAAACCAGGGCAAGTATAAAGCTGCTAGCTCTTGCAGGGAACATCTGTATCCCCAGTGTATCTTTATACAGACGTACACAAGGGAGGGGTGTGCTTTGGAAAGCATGTTTTATTTCACAACTTCTGAAAGCACAGTTGCTGTGGAGAAATGAACGTAACTGTTTCAGATGGACCAATATCACTTCAGTTATTTGGGTAGAAAACACTCAGTAAATAAGATGGTTAATACCTATATATCTCTCTAAAACACACATCAACTAGACATAGGATTCAGGTAAAAGAGTGAGATGATTTACCTAAATGTTTTTCCAGACAGCCACCCCACCATTAATAAATCACAACCACATTTCATTTTAAAATGTATACTATCACACAACCTGTATCAGAACTGTGAATCTGTCATGCCTGATGGGACTGTGGCTGCCATAGCAACAGTGTCCCATCGTATCCAGAATGGCGATTGGAGACAAAGACTGATAAGCAGCCAAGCAGCACGCAACCCCTCACTGCAGCCTCAGCATCTGTCACTTTCTGAGGCCTGTTGGCCCCACACACAGCTGATAAATACACTCATACAAGTAACTGCTAATGTAAAACTTTACATCAAGCACAAACTGTGATTTACATGGGAAAATTAGCTTTATATTTATTGATCATATGAATACATATTTAAAATAAAAAAATCCTATTCATACTGACTATTGCCTATTGTCACTGCCCGGACAAAAAACAAAAATTCGCTGTTTGTATTTGAAGGTGCTGTGTGCAGTATTTATGAGGATATATTGACAGAAATGCAATATAATATATATATAACTATGTTTTCAGTGGTGTATAAAGACCTTACACAATGGACTGTTATGTTTTTATTATCTTCATACACCGCGGGTCCCCTTATAGTGAATTCACCATTTTGCGCTGTCATGTTTCTACAGTAGCCCTAAATGGACAAACTGCTCTACAGAGCGCTAGCTACTCTCTGCTCTCTCCGACGACATATTTGTCCTGTGTCGGCCACCGTAGCTTCTCTATGTGCTCCGAAAGGGAGGGGTGAGCGGTGGGCGGTTGCAATTTGCAACCTCACCGCTAGATGCCACTAAAATGTACACACTGCACCTTATAGGCAAATACGTAAGAGTCAATGATTGGATCATTACTGCAGTGATTATTATGTTTCTTGCATGTTATATGTTTGGCAACAGTTCTTTTAACCCTAAAGCTTGGTTTATACTCGCCGTGTCCGCACGAGCATGAAGGTTCGTGTGGCAAAAATGTTGCCATTGCAGAGTGGGCGGTAGTGCGCGCTGAGAGCGCAAGACCCTATTTTGCGTGGCGGTGTGCAGCGCACGTTCAAATTAGTTGCTTGTATTTACAAAATGTGCCTTCAAAAGCAGAAATAAGCCCTTTTATTGAAAATAAAGATCCATGTTTAATAAAAAAAATATATATGTTCACGAAACTAAATGAAGATGTTTAGTCAAGTCAAGTCAAGTCAAGTCAACTTTATTTATATAGCGCTTTTAACAATGTAGATTGTTTCAAAGCAGCTTTACAGTGTTAAACAGCAAAATAATGCAGCCTAATTTTATTCAGCTGTATAGCCATTTGATGTCATCAGTTCATTTCAATTTCCATACGGTGACAGTGTGGGCTTTAGATCAATAATTAGATCAGTAATTTAGTTTACATGGTTAAATTAGTTTATTAATTAGATTTATTTCGATGTTTAGTTGAAAAATATAGTGTCCCCAACTGAGCACGCCAAGCCAGAGGCAACAGTGGCAAGGAAACCAAAACCCCATTAGGTGACCTAATGGAGAAAAATAAACCTTGGGAGAAACCAGGCTCAGTCGGGGTGCCAGTTCTCCTCTGGCCAATTTACAAACAACGTATTATTATTATTATTCTGGCTGCTTTACAGGTCAGTTTAGTGAAATTAATAAATATTTAAGAGATCGTTAATTAGTTGTATACATGTGTGCATACATTTTGTTCTAATGTCACAAGTAATAATCTGAAGGTTTACTGGGTTTTACACGATTCTTTTGTATTGTGATTTTTGGTGAAGTGTACTAAAATATCGTCACCTGTGTAGCTACATTATTCTTCTCACCGCTGATTCCTGATGGTTTATAGAACAATTACTCCAAGTCGCCCCTCTGTCATTTCAAAGAATAGCACAACGGCGAGCACGTCAAGTATAAACGTCTTGCCCGTTTGGCGCTGCGGAGCCAGGCGAAAGTATAAACAAGGCTTAATTGATGGTGTGTAGCTTTTCATTTCTTAAACAACCATGTAGGAAGATACATTTTTGGTTCAGATCTTGTATTGACAATGCAAGAGTCCAGCACATCCCAAAGACTTTCAGTGAGTTTAAAGTCTGGACTCAGAGGTGCCAATTCATGTGTGAAAATGATTCTTCATGCTCCCTCCCAACCATTATTTCATAATTTGAGCATGATTAATCTTGACATTGTCATCCTGGAATATGGCCACATCATGTGTCTTCCTATACACGGTTGTTTAAGAATCAATCAATTAGGGTTAGAAGAACTGTTGCCAAACATATAACATGCTAGAAACATAATAATCACTGCAATAATGATCCAATCATAGACTCTTAAGCATTTGCCTATTTAAATCCAGCTACTTAAAGCTACACTGTGTGATATTTTCCCCCATCTAGCGGTGAAAGGGTATATGACCATCCAGTAAATATTAGTTTCTGTTCCTCCCAGTTCCGATTTCGTTTTAACTCCTACAGTGGCCGATTTAGTCCAAGATTAACATGGCTTCCAGTTCGACCTCGTCCATTAGTGTTCCTTCAAGTGATGAGGTTACTTTAGAAAACTATTATACTTTGCAGTTATTTAATTTGTCAGTTAACATGTAGGTTATGACATCTATGTACAATGAATGTAAAATGAATAATAGTTTTACGTTTTCGTAATTTCGTCCCTTACCCATATGTATTTTCAATGGCATATTATAAACTTACGAGAATACTTTATTACTTGAAAGAAGTAAATATACATCAATGAGCACACATATTTTTGAAAGAACTAAGTGTTTTTAGCTAAGAATAAACTAAAAAAGTTAGACAGTGTAGCTTTAAATGTTCTTAGTCGTTTTCCTTCATTATATTTGTTTGTGTGTCATGATCAGGCTACACTATGAAACAATGAGTCATCTTTGAATCACTCTGTTGAAATGGCAACACAAAAAGACTATTTCACTTTGTATTGGGAGTAATGATGTTCAATATTGCATTTCACTCTCATTTAGAGATGATATCAGGCCATGATAACCTTCGTAACTGTAAAAAAAGAGCTTTTGCAAGTCGTGGGCAATAGCGAAAACAATGTGTGTTGAAGTTAAATTGCCCCTGTTGACAATTTTTGTGTGAAGAATATCAGCAGGAAAGCACGTAATCAATAGACAGTCATGCAGAGTCATGCAGGCTGCAGGCTAATATCATTAAAACTTTTCACTCGACTGATTCAGCTGCACAAAGTACACAGCTTTCTCACGAGAGATAGCTGGACAAAAGACACTGCATAATCTATGAAACACAATGTTGTCCATAATGTCAGTCCAAACACGGAATGAACTGTTATTTCATAATAAATCTGCAGCTCAAAATACTTAGATTGCTGACATTATTCTTCTGAATTCCCAATAGCATATTGCCATACTACTTTTACAATCTCTGCCATATAGAGAGACACAAATAGTAAGAGTAGAATGGTAGCGTGCTATTTCAAATTCAGCCCAAGAATGGTCAAGCTAAATAAAATAAGTAAGACAGCATCCTCTAGTGGTACACAAGGTTATTACACTGGGGGATTGTTGGTAAATATATATACACTGTGTGCAGAATTATTAGGCACGTTGATTTTCTGATCATATTTTTTTTCCAGGCACATTTTACCAATTCCAAACCACAGTAATCCTAATAACTACTATTAATTTAGTATTTAATAATTTACAAGTGATATATAATTGTTCATGAAGGCTGGAAATGAAAAACACCTTATATTCAGGTGTGCAGAATTATTAGGCATGTTTTCTTTTACAGATAAAATGAGCCAAAAAAGAGATTTAACTCAGACTGAAAAGTCAAAAATGATTAAATGCCCATGAGAAGGATACAATACGAATGCAATACTAGACGCTGCAGTTAAGGCATGACCATTGGACAGTGAAATGCTCATTGGGTCAGCAGGATCAGACAAAAACAGGTGGTGAAGAAAAGACACTTGTTAAGAGTAAAAAAATTAAGAATTAAGGTGAAGAATTAAGTGTGAAACCATCAGGAACCCTTTAGTCTCCAGCGCCACCATTTTACAGAACTGTAACCTTAACCTCGAGTCTCCAGAAGTGCAAGGTGTCAGGATCTCAGAGACTTAAGTTAGGTAAAGAATCCTGTGACCTAAAACAAAAGCAAAAATCAGGTTTATTATTTAGTCATATTTTTGGTAACTTCCTCCCAACTGAATTGTGATGTATATTTTTTTAATGTTTGTTATTTTGCAATGCGGAATTAAGCTATTTTCAGTGAACGTGTCTAAACTTCGATTCATTAGCCGCTATAGTAATGACAAAATGCAGTAAATAGTAATATTATTTGCACAAATAAACCAGTGTTTATAATTATGAAAATAAGTTAAAATAACAAATAGCAGTTTGTAATATCAAGCAATGACATTGTTTTATGTACAGCTACGAAGCGAAAGTTAAATGTTTAACTTAAAGCGAAAGTTTTGTTAATGTTCAATTGCCCCGTTATGTTTCTTTGTTCTGGTTAAAGATCTCACCTTGTGACAAGCCAGCTATGAACCAAAGGTTCTGATTTATCATATTCGGGTCATGGCTGTCCGGAAATTTCCCGCATACCATTGAGAACAAGAGCACCCCCAGTGAATACACCGTTGCTGGCTCCCCGTGGTATCGGCCCTTTGATAAAAATTCAGGTGGGCCTGTAAGAAAGAGATTTTGTCTTATGGGTATTGCATCACCACAGCACTTTGTCTAGGTGACCATTAGCATGCTAGAAATCATTAGGTGCTATTTGCTACTTCAATACATACCCATGAAGGTAGTGTAGGCTGAGCTATGAAGGAGGTCGCCGCAGCCAAAGTCAATAAGTTTGACTTCTAAGATGTCTTTGTTAATTAAAAGGTTTTCATGTTTTATGTCTCTGTGAAACACTCCACATTGGCAGCTGATGTACACGGCTTGTGTTGCTTGCCGCATTACATCCCTCGCTAACCTCTCGTTGATTCTGCCTCCATGGCGTGTCACAAAATCAAACAAGTCGTCACAGGGAACAGGCCGCTCCAGAACCAGGGTGTAGTGTTCAGAGGTGGGTAGTAACGAGTACATTTACTTTGTTACATTTACTTGAGTACATTTTTTGGGTAACCTGTACTTTTAGAGTATTTAAAGATGGGTACTCTTACTCAAGTACATTTCTTGTTAAAAAACTGTACTTTTACTTCGTTACATTCGGTGGCGTTCCTCCGCTACTGTCAAATGGTAATAATTATATTTTTTAAAAATATGTTAATATGACTTGTTCGCAAGTCTCGCGAAACGGAGAGGCTGCTTTGCGAGAGGTGGCTACGCATCACCCGCTTATAATAGTGCGCGTATAGTCGGAAGATGATGGCCGAAGCAGAGGAAGATGTGTGTGAGCTACGGGAGGCCGATCATCCGTGGCCTCAAGGTCAGTCTATGTTTTCACTCCAAGATATAGAATAGTTTCATAATGCGATGCATGCTGTGTGCACCAAAACGACCCGACATCTCAGCATAAAAGAATTCCACCCTGAAAAAAACATGTAGAGGTAAGTGTCACGATGATGCCTATATTTGTACACTGTTTATGGTAATTTGGTAACTATGGGAACTTTTCCCTTATTGTAATACTATTTCACACACTGTCCAGTGTTTTTTCTCTTATGTGCTCTTGTGCAAGCAATGACAAATCGTTTGAATCCTCCAAACAACACACGTCCACGAACAAACGTTCACATCTGCACATTTACATATCCTTTTTCACAAAACGAAACAAATTGAATAGCCTAATGTGACGTCTTGCATTTATACACAAATCCAGACAGACACCTGTCTGAAGTGTAAAAAATACATACAAATAAAAACAGGATTGTATTTTATTCCTACCTAAAGAATGCATATACTTATACAAATAAGAAAAAATGATGTTTTAAAAACAGCTCTGGTTAGCCCAGCACATAATTAATTTACACTGTAAATTTGGAGAGGTGGGTAACACTTTACAATACGGTTCATTAGTTAACATTAGTTAACTTCATTGCATGAACTAATAATGAACTGCACTTATAAAGCATTTATTTATCTTTGTCAAAATTGACTAATGCATTATTAAAATCTTGTTTACATTAGTTAATACACTGTGAACTAACATGAATAAACCATGAACAGCTGGATTTTTATGAACTAACGTTAACAGGGTGATTTTATAATTTAGGGTACATTGCATGTCCACTGATGTTAATTATACTTATACAATCACATTTTTTCAAACAAATTGCATTTTATGTGTAAACTTGCTTCATGAAATAACATTACACAGACAATATGAGCAATATATTCTTCATTTTGCTTAAAATGTGTCATTATGACCCTAAATGTACAGTTTTGTCCATGTCCGATTTCAATGTGAGAAAGTTGAGGGCCCAAAAACATCAATTCAAATTAATTATTTTTGCAATCTTTTACAAAAGTCTTAATATTAAAGGAAAATAATAGTTTCAAATATAAGTTATTTATTTAAATACTTAAAATATATTAATTTATTCGTGTCCACAAAATGTTGGTCAACTATGTTACAAACAAAACCTCCCCCATGTGACATCAATTTCCTCTTTGGCGGCCATTTCAAGCACACCATGGTGAGTCTCCTCTCAGTTTTTTCAATATTTGATGTAGAAAAGCATATTGTCCATGGCCGTATTATTAACCATCAACTATGTTGTACATTGTTGTACATTGTCATGGCTAAAAAGTTGTATTTACTATAATGCAATTTTGTGTTGAATTCTTACATTAACCTGCTCAAAAAAATGACATGTGGTTAGCTAGGCTAGGTCCACCATTTCTGTTATGGGGAAGAAATATGGAAATTGTCAACTAAGTTATGGTCAACTAAGTTACAGTCAACTAAGTTACACCAGTGCTCAACTATCTTTCAACTAAGTTACATCAGTGCTCTATGGTATATCATGATCATTAATTGTTCCTATGTTATTTATATTCTGAACATGTGTGTGTGTATATATATATATATATATATATATATATATATATATCACATCTATATATATTAATTATTTTACTTTTAAAAATGATACATTTAAATAGGTCTCCACAGCTGAGAGACAGCGGAGATACAGGGCTCGTCGTGATGCAGATCCTGAAAGAAGGGCAGCATATTTGGAGAAGCAGAGAGAGGCATGGCACAGGCTCAGGTCTCAAGGAAAGGTGAAGACAGTGGCAGATATGAGTGAGAGAGAGAAAAGAAGAAAGAGGGCCTACTGGAAGAAAGCAAAACAGAATAACAGAGAGAGAAAGAGCAGGCTTGATAACGTAGTTTCACCACCGGACAGTCCAGACAACCATCCATCTCAGAGCAGCAGGTAGAGTTCATGAGGCAAGACAGAAACAGGTTTATGCATTTAATGTTCCCAGTTACCCACATGTTTTGTCTGTACATAAATATACAATATACTGGTTGTTTATTTCAGACAGAAGAAGACTGGAAGAATAAAGGCCAAAAGAGGAAACTCAAAATTACATGGAGAAATACAGAAACTGAGAGACTTGCTTGAAAAGCAAAAAAGAAAATCAGAAAAAAACTTCGTAAGAAACTAAAAAGAAACAATCGCACTTCAAAAGAGCATGTGTCAGAATCCCCAGGATCCAAGACTAGGCGACAACTTCAACATGCCTTTGTTTCCTCTGAGGTGCGCAGGTCACTACTTGAGCACAATGCACTCATGGCCAACATGAAAGCTGCCTTTTTCACTAACAAGAAAAGGGCACATAGGCGGGTAATGTCAGGGCTTGTAACAGGAAGAATCCTGAAAAAGTATGGCTTACAGCATGAAATAACTAAAACACTACACCTGTCCAGAAAAAAGAAGACTCTAGCTGATGCTGAAGGGAAAATTAAGTACAGAAGCCTGTGCTATAGATTGCAAGAAAATGTTCACGAATTTTTGACAAGGGATGAAAACAGCCGTTTGACGGCAGGCAAAGCTCAAACAATCACGAGAGGGAAGAAGAAAAAACAGAAGAGGTTTTTAAATGACACCTTGAGAAATTTCCACAGGAAATTTCTCATTGACCATCCTCATTCCAGCCTTTCCTTTCCCTTTTCCTTGTTTTGCCGTCTGCGTCCATTCTGGGTAGTTCATCCAACAATCGCAGACAGAGAAACCTGTCTTTGCAAGGTCCATGAGAATTTTTAATTTCTTGCCGAAAAGCTTCACACGCTTAACTTAATTAAGGGTGTGGACATGGAAGATATGATGACATCCATAAGCTGCAATACAAAAGCAAAGGACTGCATGTACAATGTGTGTCCTGATTGCAAAGGGCAGGAATTTGCTATATTAGCAGAAGGTGACCTGCAGAAGCGTGTCGAGATCACTCAGTGGTTGACTGAAACAGTGATTAGCGAAAAGAATAACAATGATGGTGTCA